>WNYF01000004.1:267196-665878 GCA_021396225.1 Sporothrix inflata | reverse complement strand
GCCAGCACCTCGCGCCCCACGGCATCCTCGCCGAGGCCGCCAACCGCGTCGCCCACGGCCGCCTGCGCCGCGGCGGCGGCCGGAAGCAGCCCAAGGTCCCCACGTTGACGATTTGCGAGCCCAGCGACCACCTGACGCCCTACCAGGCCTTTTACATCTTTGGCATCGACGGCCTGGGCGCGTTCGTGCTGTCTGGCGGCATCAACTTTGCCATTGGCTACGGTAAGCTTCTTTTGTCCTCCTTTGGTCCTCCTTTGGTCCTCGCTGCGCTCGTTGCTTGCTCCCCTCTCGCTCTCTCGCTCGCTGTTCGCTGCTAACAACCCAGCCATGTACAAAACCATCGACGTCGACAAACACCCCATCCGCCTCTTCCAGTTCCCCAACACCCTCGCCGGCGACGCCACCGTCACCATCTTCATCCAGTGCGTCATCACCTGGTTCATCGAGCTCGTCCTCGTCAACCGCGACCTGCGCTCCGGCCACATCCAGCCCATTGGTTTTCTCCGGGAACCGTCCAACGCGCTCGTGCGATGGTTCCTGCTGCTCGACCGCCGGCCGCCTACCAGCGATGCCGAGGCCAACAATGGTGGTAGCAGCGACGACGACCTGCGCCGCCCCCTGTCGGCGCCCCACGACGAACACTGCCGCTGCGAGCAGCACAGCGAGCAGTACGAGATCGGCTCGTGGAAGCACTGGGCTGTGTTTTTGGTGTCCCAGCTGATCCGTGCGCTGCTCGTCGGCGTTTTCATGTGGTTCGTCCTCTGGCCCATCTCCATTGGCATCCTGACCGCCGTCGGCGCCAAGCGCGCCGACGGCGACTGGTGGTTTGACGCGTCGTCGTGGGCGCCGCCCGTCTTCAAGCTCATCTTTGGCGGCGTCCTGGCCCTGCTGACGACGCCGCCCTTTGCGGCCTTTTGGCTCGTGCGCTGCGGCTGGGCCGTGCAGGCCAACGAGCGCCACCTGAACGCGCTGGCCGCGGACGCGGCAGCCGTGGAGGCGGCGGCTGGACCTGCGGGCGGCGTGGAGGTGCCCACCGTGGACGTGGAGGCACCTGCTGCAGAGGCTGCTGCGGAGGCATAATACACATTCAAGAAGAAGGAAGAGAAGGAAGAGAAGAGAAGAGAGGAATGAAGAGGACGAGGAGGGAGACCCAGCTTTTTTGCTATTTACGATGATACCCACAACATCTTTGTTTTATTTGCGATTTTTTACAAGGAGCAACCTCGACGGCACAGCTCATGGCATAGTTTCCCTCGACCGGGTGGGAGTATATTCACATACACATACAGTCAATCAATACGGGCGTATCGGGAAGACAGCATCTCACGGCGCTCTTGGGTTATACCATTTCGGACATATCGATGGAGAAGTAGAATTGAAGAGAAAAAAAAAGTGGCTTTTATCCACCGAATCCATTTGAATCCAAGACTATCGTGAGGGGGGGAAAATGATGTATAGCATCCACCAAATCCATTTGAATCTAACGGATCGTGGCCAGAAAAAAAAATGGCAACCACCACGTATATCTGCATCTAACCCTCTGGAGAGAATGTCTAATATCAAAGTAACCAGTCTCATTTTCCTTTTTAAGGGTTGAATTTGTTGTTGGTCTGCATCAACTTGCTTCGTTGCGTCCGCTGACGCTCGTCTTCTTGCTCCATCTGGTTGATGTCGACAATCTACTAGTATGGCGGTACATTCGTTTTCGGCTCGATTGACACTTTCAGGAGGCAAACGCACCAGGCCCATGGACTGGACCTCAGTCTCAGCCCCATCATCGGGGAAGCGGGCTGTCTGATCACTGTCCGACGAAGAGACACTATGCTGGCCATGTCTTGAGCACAACAACCAACCACGCCTGGATATCTGCAACGATCCCAACGTTGTCGACACCACCGTGAACAACTGTCATGAGTAGTCATATTGACGGTCGATCATGTGCCGCCACCTCCACTAGGATCGCCCAGGAATTTTCCCGACTGTGCGTCGGGATTTTCATATTGTTGATCGCTCCGGCAAAGTGCATCAACATTAACAATATGAGCGGCCACCACACCCCGAGCTGAACAGACATCGTCGCTTTGGTTACCGGCAGCAATTATGGCTGCGATTGCTCCGCACAATGGAACCGCCCTGGGCTTTTCCCAGCTCTTTGCCGAGGTTTTCATATGGTTGACCGCCCCGAACACCATCCCACCTCCGTTGTGGTCAACGACACGGAAGTGACCACAAGCCAACGCCATGCTCAGTGACTTCCTGAACCAAAAGGGTCGAACCCATGGCCACAGGGTGGCCTACATGACGATACCCCATGCCGACATGGCCTGGTGAATCCAGTCGGAGAGGGACCGCAGGCCAACGCCATGCTCGGTGACTTCGTAGAGCCAAACGACTCACATCCATGGCTGCAGAGTGGTCTTCAAGATGGCACCAACTTCCGAGCTGGCTCACCAGGATAAGCAGCATGGAGAGGGCCAGGCCAATCGTGCTGGAGGATCTTGGACTTGTAATCGTGGACCACGTTCAAAATCACCGTCATGGCAAACTTGACTAGTTCCGCTTTGGAGGCGCCACGGGTGCGTATAAATAAACACACCCAAAGGCCATGGAAACGGCATTTTTTATTTGGCCACCGGCTGCGCTCTCACCGCAGCCGGCACCACGTCCCTTGGTAGCCTTGATGACAACCTCGACAACATAGTCGACAAAGGCATAGCGGACTTCGCCGCCATGCTCGTAAGAGGGCTCGCGGAACACCGGGCGCACCATCGTACATGGGGTCGCCAAGGACAAAACGACATTCGTCGTTGATGGAATGGCCAGCGCCATCATCGCGGCAAAGTCACAAATGACTATTGCCATATCACAAAGCCTCCGACGATGATGGGCTTGGCAAGCCTGCCCAATAAAATCTCAGATCAAAGTTCTGGGGCGCCGAAACTTTTGTATCCACCACGTCGGGCGTGACACTGTTGGCTTTGTCGTCGACCCTCGTCGGGGCCCATCGACGACTGCCATGCGACCTGTTGCAGGCACAACTCATATGGGGGGGCCATCACTGACAAACCAGTAGATGGCCATCTTGCCCAGAATCGATCTCCGTACAAGCGAAGAGCCGCAGTCCGGGGCTGGGCGCGGCGACGGCATTGCAACAGACGGGGTCGGTTTGCCACCGCCCGCGGTAGGGCGGGAGCAGTGCTGTCCCTGCTGCCAGCACCATCGCCGGAACCGCCCAGCCCTTTTCCCGACCCATGAAGTGCCATCTCGATTTTTTTACCACAGTCGAATCCACTCTGCGTATGGATATCCTCGAGAACCCACACGCTGTGCCGACTGGGGAGGACGCCATTTCGTTTGTCGATCCCAAGGGCATATAACCATGCTTCGCACATGGGCACTGCAAGCCACAACTACAGCCTGTCAGGCCTTGCTGCAGTACACGATCGAGTAACACTGCGTACAGGTTTAGGCATCGACTTTTCTTTTCCCGAAAAGACATGTCACATCGGTGGCCAACACTGGGCCGAGCCACGATTGACTTGAGAAAGCGAACGCACTTTCTACCCCCGGCATGGGAAAGCGAAGAAGCATTTTTCGAGGGGTATATATAAACAACCTGTCGGTGGTTAGCTGATTGTTTTGACATCTTTGCATGCGATTCTCCCCATTACTCTTCGGACTCACCCTGAATTGCTCACTGGAAACTGCATATCCTCTTGATCTAATCGATTCTAGAAGAGCCAAGATCGACTCAAGAGAGCGCACTTTGTACTTCCAGTGTCGGCTTGCGAAGAAGAGTTTTTCAAGGGTATATGTAAAGAACTTGTCGGGTGGTTAGCTGATGATTTGATTTCCTTGCATGTGCTTCTCGCCACCACTACTTGTACTCACCCAGGATTGCTCACTGGATACTGCTCCATGCCAATCTAATAGATCGAACACCCTGAGAACGGACGCCGGCAAGCCACATGCAGGCGGAGACGATGGAACAATGGCTTTCTCGTGCTTTCAGCAGAGAGGCACGGTTCGTCCCAGTGCGGATGGCGCATCCGGTCCAGGTAGGATTCTGCGAGGCGCCGGCACGTCCACCGACGCCTCGATAAAATACTGCCTGCTGGCAGGCGAAGTCCATCTGCCGGTACAAAAACAACCAGGAACACATGTCTTGGCTGTCTTCGTCGTCTTGTTTGTCTTGCAAGTCTGTGGTCAACTCTTGTAGGAGACCCAGCTAGGACATGGTCATAGTCTTCTTGGATTTGCCGTATTGGGAAATATGGTGGTGCGAGGGCCGGCGGCGATGACGCGTTGCGTCCATAACACGAAGAACTCTGAATATGTATTCAGTATTTATACCACAAGAAACAACTGCTTCCAACCATGTGTTTGGTATTCCATGGCCGGATGTTTCCAGAAGAAAAAAAGTAAGTTTGTTTCTTCTAAGACGTACGAAGGGGCTCGAAGCCTGGAGGTTTCTTTTTCGTTTCCGACTGCTAGCCGGGCATGATTGCACGGGGGCGACTGCGGCAACTCACTCGTCCACATTTTCGATTTATCTGGCGTGATAGAATACAATGTTAGTTTTCTTGCTCTCATAAAAGCACCAAAGGGTGCTCGATGAGTGAGGATAGTGGAGGATTGTCTTGCACGAACCTTTTGATAACCCCCACCTTCAACAAAAGGCTTATATCCCTAACGCACAAGTGAAGCATCTTCGGCTTCTTGTCGGCGAAGTCTTTCCACTCAATCAAAACGGCTGGAGAACGTCGTCTACCACCCACTATCGCAAGTTCTCGACATTGTAGTCAATAAGACCACAACCCGACAACCACATGTTATCGAAGTTGTAGTTCATCGACCACCACCCATATGGCGCAGATACGTGAAATATCATCGACACTCAACGGTTCAACAAGCTGCCAAAGTGCTGTCTCGAACAACAACCCCCGATGGTGGCGGAGATTGTCAAAATTGCCTTTTGACAACACCGCGATGATGTCGGAGATCATCAAAACCGACATCCCCAGCCGTGCCTCAAGGTGTCAAAGAAGACCTCTCGAGCACCCCGATGATGGCGCAAATTGTCGAAAGCAGCATCCCCGGCCGTGTCCGAAGGAGTCAAAGCTGGCACCCCTAGCACGCCAATGCCCTGATGCTACTGACCTTCAAAGCTTGAACAGCCGAAAGACATCCTTTGTTGACAGAGAGTGCGACAATAATGTGTGCACGATAATGTGCAGAAGGTTGTCAAAGGAAAATTGAGAAGAGAACATATGGCGGCGGCCGGTATAGGAACCAAGATAGTTCGAAGAGAGAGACGATGGGAAGAAACTGAGGAAGAAGAAACAGAAGAGAGAGAAGAAGAGGAAGACGAGGGAGAAAAAAATTGGAGGGGAGAGGGGAGGAGACTCTTCATATAAAAGGCCAGATTGTTGGCTGGGCCAGTTCTGGCAAACGAGTGGCCTCGAGAAATGGAAGGGGACAGACGCGTCTTGGGTCGTTCCTTCCCATTCGGGCAATTACACAGCGGCATCCACCGCAACAATAATAGCGAGGCGATGATGTCGAGGGCAGCAAGGCAAGTGGCCAGGCAGTGCCCCACTCTGCGTTTGCTCTAGGTGAGCCAGGTCGTTTGCTCTGGGTGATCCAGTCTCGAGTCGAATTTCGAGTCGAGTCTGACGAGGATCCGAGACCGACTAACGAGAGGAGACAGACGAGCTCTGCATCGCGGTGCACATCGCAAGCATACTCGTATGGTAAGATGGGTATCATTTATTGTTACAACGGGACTATCGACTATCAATGAGGACTGCTATTCAACAGCCTTTCTTTACAGCTTCTCTTATTGCCATTTCTTTGCTGACAGCCTTTCTCCTTCCTCCCTCTAAGCTGGCGGCAGAAACGACGCGAACAAGATGCCCTGTATCGACGCATACATGACCATGAAGACGACCAGCCCGCCGGCCAGCTTGGACCGCGGTCCACCACCGAGACCCTGCGCCAGCCACCAGTACCACACCGGGTACGCTGACGACAGCCGCGACACGATCTGGACATGGTAGCTGGTAAACGCCATGACGGCGAGCAGCAGCTGGGACGCGGCCATGCACTGGAGCAGGGGGGCGAGTCGGGGGTCGAGCAGGCTGTCGCTGTCCGCGTTCGCAGACGAGCCCTGTTTGCCGCTACCTTCGTCCTTCGTCTTCTTCACCGCCGTCTTCCACAGATCGACACCCGATTGCGCCATTACGAGCAGCATGGGCGTCGCCAGCAGGAACAGCGGCAGGTTCGACAGCGTCCAGTACTTGAACGGCCGACCGGAGCCCCTAGATTGTCAGTGGTGGTACGATACACATGGGGACTGGGGACTTGACTTACCAGTAGTGGTCCTGCACAAAGTTGTAGATGCTGGGCAAGCGTTCCGCGCACCACGGCCGGCGGTCCTCGCCCGGCACACCCGACGGCGCTGAGCAGAACTGGAAGTAGGCCACCGCCTGCGGCACGGCCGACCCGGCCGCCACAGCCAGGCCGCCCAGACCAAGACTCGCCAACCGGCGAAGGAGCGGCAGGCTGGGCTGCTGCAAGAACGTGACAGCACCGAACACAGCCTCGTAGGCGAACACGACGCCGTTGAGCAGGCCGTTGCTGCGGAACAGTGTGGCCACCCCGAAAGCGACGCCGGCCAACAGGCGGAGCAGGTCGCCGTTGACAGAGAGGCCATGCTGGCGGCTCGCGGCAAAGGCGGCATAGCCCACAAACGAAAAGAGTGCGCAGCTGCTCTCCGCGTACGGCGACGACAAGAACAGGCCCGCGGGCGACAGGACGTGCAGGCACGCAGCGACAAAGGCGGTGGTGCGGCCGGCGGCGCCCACCCAGAGCTGGCAGCCGAGCCGGTAGAGGACAAAAACAGCCAGCAGGTGGGCGGCATGGGCGTACACGACGGCGACGAGGGCCACCGGCGCGTCGATGCCGAGCTGCGCCAGGCCACCCTGGAGGAACGACACGACCAGGGGCAGGCCGGCGCCGAACGCCCACTCCTGTTCATACAAATGGCCCCGGCGCGCCGCTTGGACATAGTAGATGGCGTCCCAGCTGGTCAGCCGGGACACGATGCCGCCGGACGGGATGGCATGGCCGGCGGCGGAGGCGTACGGGGTCGTCACATTGGCGTTGGCCGCTGCCGCTTCGAGCAGGTCGCCCGATGTGTCGTAGGCTGGGCCAACTAACGTCGCGACGACAGCAATGGCCAGCAAAAAGGCCTTCCAGACGCCAAACACCACGGCCAGGGAACGGTACGGGTGCCGCCGATGGTTGAGAGTGGGCGTGGGCGTGGGCGTGGTGCCAGCCGCACCACCACCCTTAGTGGAGGCGGATGCCATCTGGCCTTGCCTTGGCTGTCCTGGAATGTCGATGGGGGTCGCTGCGTACTTGGACAGCAATTCGCAAACGCCTTATGAGCGTGTGAGCTTGTGCGTCGTCAATGGTCGTCCGAGGATCCGGAACTCTCCGTGCAGACAAAGGAGAGCGTTAAAGTTTGTGAAGCGCGTGTGGCGCGCGCCTCGGCAACGATGGTGGCGGCCCCGTTATAGAAATCAAAGCTCTTTTTTCCTTGGCCAACTTTCTAGAGCTCTTTTTTGTTTGACTTTTTGTTCTTTGTCGTCGTTTGCGTTCACTTGACCAGTTCACAATTGCCCCCTCGTGATTTCGTGTCGTCCTTTTTTTCTTTTCTTTCTCGTCCGCCGGTCCAGGCGCGCAGGAACCCGCAAAGCAATGGCAAATGACGATGTGTTGCGACTTACAGATCCCTCTGGAACGTGGAACTGGTACGCCGTCGGAGTAGTGCGTTTGTCGTCGCGCGCGCGGAACAGATGCGATCTAGCTTTCTCCCCTATTGTGGGAACTGCCGAGACGCGACTGGCTGGGACCCACCAGGCGGCTGCGAGGCTTCAACATACAGTGTGCAGCTACAGTGTAGTTTGTTTATATATACCGTGTGATTGTCCGCCGCCGTCGGGCTCGGGGGGCTTACGATCGCCGAGGCATGTGGCTACCCTGTGGGTAGTGCGCCCTGGTGCAAGGACGGACGGCGGACGGGGCTAGCTTTTGGGCGCGAGCCTGGTAGCCCGCCAAGCCGCCTGGCTCTCGCTTTGTTTTCGGGACTTGCCTCGTGGTCGGTGCTCCATAAAGAAGATTTTTTAAAGTACGACGTATTTTCGACATGATTATCTCTTTCCACTCTTTTGAGCGGCTCGCTTTCAATGTTTACTCCGTGCCTGCCTGCTTGAGGGTTGCTCGTGCGAAATAGAAACGGAAGGCACGTCCGGCTGTGACTGCCAAGCCATCTCATCAGACGATCACGAGATCCTCTTTTGGGTTTTTCTGGCCTTTTTCTGGGGCCCTTTTCGTTTTCATCTTTCGGTTTATCCACCAAGTGTCCTCCCTGTCCGGCAAGTCCCAGATCGGCATCTCCAACACGCCGATGCAAATATAAAAATGCCACAACAAGTGCCAGATGCATGTGTGCATGCATGCGTGGTGCGGGCGTACATGCGCGCGGCGCGATGCGTATTCGTATATAACATAACGTATGTCACACCCGAGCCCCCGAGCCGTGAAGTCCGTAGGGCCGCTTAGTCTTTTTATGCTACTGTCAGTTATTTTGTGCAAAATACACTTGGATTTTGTAGTGGAGGGGCAGGAAGGCAGAAAGCCGGTCACAAAACACTCAAACGAGAAACGAAGCCAAGAACGCCAAGACAAAACGAAGAAGAAAAAAATGAAAGAAACGACTAATCGAGTCAGCCGCCTGTCATTTGCCTGCCCTCCGCGGGTTCCGGGGAAAGCATGCGCCTGCAGGACGACAGGACTGTACGACTGATTCAAGGAGATCATAATGTATCTTATCTTACTTACACTGGCATGGTGCTGGCAAAATGGCCAGTGCCCTTGCTCGCCTCGCAGCTCCTCTCCTATCTGACCTCAGAAACGGTAAGCCTGTTGGCCTTCTTTTTTTCTGGCTGACCGTTGGGCTGACCTGCAACGTCGGCGACTGTCCAATGGCTTGGTTTTTGCTATCTGGTCTGACGGGGGGACAAGCTCGACAGGGCATCTGACTTGACAGCTTCCACCGCGCCGAGCACAGGTAATCCGTCCTCCCTTTCCTTGCTACGGTGAGATACAATGCAATATCGACGTCCTGCAACCTGCTGCATCATTCCGCAATATGCCGCAGGCTACACCGGGATGTCGCGGTTCCAGTTCCAGGCCTCGAGTCTGGCCAGCCTCAGATCAAACGCCGGCTGGCTGCTTTCTTCCTTTCTTTCCCTTTTAGGACGTCGTGGGATCCAAACCGCTATTGGTATATTGGTGTATTGGTATATTAATAATATCAAAGGAGAGTAAAAAGAGAAGAATCAAGAACGATCGATGCATCCTACTCTGTGACCAAAAAGGCTTTCGATTATTCGATTATGGAGCACCTTCCTCTGCCTTCCTTATGCCGCGGCCGTTCCAGGTGGAAGGAATGCACTCCGATTGTGCTCGTCAGGAAGGAGCACCTGCCACAGCGCTCCACTAAAAAGTGTCCGGCGGCTTCATGATGTCAGCATCGTTAGAAAGTTGCCCCGTTTTTATCATCCTCCCATTCCCTCCCAACCCCTTGGTCCTTTGCCCTTTTTGCCTTTTCTCTTGGTTCTCGCCCATTTTCGCCGTCTCTTCAAGAACTATCATAACGCGCTGAAAGAGACTTCTCCAGCGGCGCTGGTGTGGGCGACAGGCGTTGTACCTGTCCGCCTCCGCGCTATGGCCGCGGAACCTTTGGGCGCTTTGGGGCGCTTTTGGGACCTTTTTAGGGGGGTTCGACGTCGACAAAGGAAAGGGTCGTATCTTACGAAAACTGCATGTTTGCCTCAAATGCTGTTCTGTTCCTGTTGGTCCGGTCCACTCGACCTAGCGTCCCCCGTGGCGGCGGTTTCTCGAAAGACAACGGCACCATCGCGTGTAAGTGGCCAGGCAGGCGAGAGAGACGAAAAGAAAACAGAAAACAAGATTTCCAGATTTCCAGATTTCCTCGTGATGGTGCTCTTCTGTATCACGCTGTCGACGTTCTTGTGAACCCTTCCTGCCCTCGTTGCCCTGCACGGAATATGCCTCTTGTATCTGTGCTCTACCCTGTACCTGTTCTCAGCCGCGCCTTCCCGTTACCAGCATCGTTGACTTTTGGCCCTCTGCGCCTTCCCGCGCTTTCTTCCCTACCCTCCTTCCCCCTTCTTACGTTCTTACGTTCTTACCCACCCCCGGTTGTCATCTTCCCATTGGGCCGCCCCCTTCAGCGACCCGCCATGTTGGACGACTTTTCCCTTGCATGTTAATCTTATTACCCAAACCAGCCCAGCACCACCAGCAACCACTATCATCACCGCCACGCAACGCTGCTCAGCTCACTATCGAGAAAACAGGCTGGCTCGACTGCAGCTCACAAGACCACTAACGCGCGCACCCCGTCCTCCGCATTTTATGTCTCTACGTCTTATGTCTTTATGTCTTTATGTCTGACCGTGTTTATCTGCCAATGAGAGGTGCTGAACAGCGACACGCAAGAAGGAAAGGGGGAAGAATGTCCAGAAAACAGGCGTTTCCCACATTTGTCTGTCCCCGCCGACTTTTGAACACAAGTATTCGTACGACGTACTCGTACTCTTTTCTACGACGTATGTAAAATCTCAGATCCGGTCTGGTCATCGTCAACGTCTCGCCTGGGAAAGAGCGGTCGTGACACACCTGGCAGAGCGAGAAGAAAAAAAAAGCTCCGAGTAACCCGCTCACCGTTCCTTCCCTGCGGTCTGCGGTCGAACCCCGTTCCTACCCTGCGAGCCTGCGACTACCACTCTCGCCTCATTCTCTCTCCACCTCCTGCCTTCCTGCATCGTTCTTTCCCGCCTTTTGTCGAGCTTTCGTCTTGGCGGTCGCCTGGCTCCCTGGCTCTCTGGGTCTCTTTGGCTCACTCTGGGTTTCTTCACACCCCCTTGCGCCTGCTCCTACCCTACCTGCATCGACCTTGCCGGAGTCGTGCCTGCCCTGCCCATTGCCCTCTCAGCGGGCGCCTGCCCTACGTCGTACGTGCTTGTGTTCTCCTGATCTTTGTATTTTGGCCTCACCTCTCTCCTCCCTTTCTCATCCCTCTTCTCTCTTTCACGTTTCTCCGTTCTCCCACGCTGCTCTTTGAGAACGGCCGCGCTCGATATTTCGATCAGCCCTCGCGTTTCCTCATCGCCTTGACTTCTCCGTTTCCTAGTTTCTCGTTTCGTGTCGCTTGTTTGCCTTGTCACTGCCGCCAGATCGACAGAAACACGCCCACCCACCAGGACCTGTCAGGACCAGACATTCTTGAGCCTTGAGCGTTAAGCCGCCGCGACCCCTATTCCTCTCTCTCTCTCTTCTCACTCCTAAAAGCCCCTGCTCCACACCATCTCTCACCAGAACGGGCGTCATTCCAGCCCACCATCTGCACGTTAGCAGTGAGAAAACAGCGGGCTTGCCCCAGTCCTAATTTCTCTGACCGTGTCTGATCAGAGACACACATCGACGCTTGTTCTCCTTGGTTCTCGTTTTGATTGACCACTTTGTCCTGTCTCGCCTGTGTCGCCTGTCTCTTGTCTGCTCGTTTTCGTTTTCGCGCTCCTTTAACATCCTGCCAACTGCCATCTCGACGCTCTGTCCCGTTTTCATTCTGCTTTCTCTTTCTTATTTTCGAGTCTCTTTTTTTTTACCTTGCTACCTCCTCCGCTTGAGCCTCGCATTCTCCTTCTTACACTGCGATTTATATCTCTCATACCTCGCTTCTCCTCTTTTCACCGCCAACCTCCTGGACACTGCTGAAGAGAAACGCAGACGCAGGCGCACGACACGGAGCCTCTCATCACCCCGGCGCGAAATCCGACCATCTCCGTTCGCCGCGAGCCTTTCAAAGCTTTTCAGCCCTTTTTTTTTGAACCTGACCTTCTCGGGTGGACTCCTTCTGGCGCACTCCACTAGCCTCGTCATATGGCGTCCTAGTCCGGCCCACCTCGTTACTACAACCACCGCCCCCGTTCACCACTATTCTAATTCGATCTTTTTTTTGGTCTTTTTTTTTCACCTGCGTTCTCCTCTCTTCCGTCTCTTTCCTTTCTTTCTCACTTATTATTTTATTTTGCTTTCCCCAACCTCCAGGGCCGGTCGGTCTTTCCGACGGCCATTCATGTATCTTATTATAAGTCGCTGTCATGTTCCTCCATTCGGGCGCCAGCCTTCATGGCCATGAATATTCTAATCGACCCAACCGACCTGTGAATCAACAACTCCTGCCCGGCCCCAGACGGAACCCCCTCTTACGGTCTGCCTTTACCTCCCCCAACTCCATATCCTCTTCTGCCTCGACCTCCTCTGCTGTATCTTCTTCTGCATCTGCATCCACCCTCTCCCGTGCATCCGTGGCCTCCTCTCCTGCCACGACTGCCCTCAACTCCTCCGTCACCTCGTCGCCCGCATCCATAATCCGTTCCAGCACCATCTCGGATGGCATCCGACCTGCTCGGCCGCTCCGTCCCAAGCCGCACCTACGGCACGTCTCTGAAGGCGTTCTCACGAGTCACCGACCGCCGGAGCCTGTCGTACGCTTCCACGACCCCCCGGTCGTAGAAGCCGCCCCTATCACTCGGTCTCTCTCCACGAATACACCAAGGTCCCCGACACCATCCCGGCTCCGGGCCCGCCTGCCTAAGGCGCCGGAACCCATGAGTGAAGATGAGGCCTCGTTCTCGGCCTCGGAGGCAAGCTATGCTAGTGACCCGGCCCCCAGCTCGGCCGCATCGTCCAAGCCCAGCCGCCGCCGAAGAACACCTCGCAAGAGCACCACCTTTCTGTTCGCCCACCCAGCGCCAAAACTGAGCACCAAGAAGCATCTCCTCAAACGACTCCGTCCGACGCTGCTCATGCAGATGCAGCAACTCTCGCCCGACCGCCGGCCCCTGCCCGTGATCGATGTCTACCCATCCTCGCTCATTGCTGGCAATGTGGCCGCGCCACGATTCTCGAAACGGTTCCCGCGTTTGTTCGGTATCAACGGCGAGCTGGGCCTGCACGACACCATCCTCGTCCAAAGCGAAGACTACGATTCCCAGCTGCTCGGCTCCGAGAGCGAGGGCGACGATGACAGCTTTGAACACAGAGCGCTGCTTGCTGTGCTCAGCCCCCTGCGCCGCGGTAACCAGTCCGAGATTGCCCTCGAAGACGGCTCCGTCTGGACGACGACGGCCCTGCCCACTGGCTCCTTTGACTTTGTGCGTGTCGACGAGCACGGCAACACGACCACCGCTCGCTGGGTGCGCCGCAGCATCACCAAGCCGTCGGCCATCAACGCAAAAGGCGCGGCAGGCCCCGACGACACCACGGCCCCCGAAGCCGACTGCAAGTTCACGTTCAGCGTCATCGACCCACAGTCCAGACGGCACCCAATCCTCGCGACATTGACGCGTTCGACACTCGAGATTCTCGACCGGTACACCACCGTCTCACCCTCCGCTAGCAGATACCCGCCCTCGCGCGCCTGGACACAGTCTCCGGCCTCCCATGACGCTGACGCCAGCAACGATGAAGAGCTCTCGCACGACGAAGACGCCGATCAGCCGTCCATTGCTCCTTCCATGCTGTCTAACGCCAAGGCAAGGACCACGCTCCCGGTCGACACCGCCCTGAAAAACTTTATTTCGATCAGCGCTATCTGGGTGTCCCTCCAGTGCGGCTGGGGCCAGGCGCCGGCGGTCGCTGCTGCACTCTGCCCCATCGGCGGCACAAACAACGCCTCGGGCGTCAAGAGCGCAACAGGCAGCGTCCGCTTTGTGCCCGATCCCTCAGCCGGCGATACCGCGAATGCCAGCGATGACACCAGCAACCGTGGCCGCCGTTTGTCCGCACGGTACAAGACACGGTCCGCAACCTTGACCTCCATCGACATCCCGGAGCGCGATGCGTCGCCGTCCATGTCGCCAAAGACCCTCGTGCGTACGCCCATCTTTCCACGAAAAGCATCTAGCACCGGCGCTGCCTACATGCAGCGGCGGAAGCAGATGCAGCTGTCCGACACAAGCGACTCTGAACGGCCGCCTGCTGCCCTCATTGCACCCCGTCGCCGAAGCCGAGCATTCTCCCGCCTGAGCGGCGAGTTCTCGTCCATGGTGTCCGCCAAGTTCCAGCCCTCACTCTCGCCGTCCGAGGTCCCTGTTCCGCCAGAAGTGATGCTGGAGGAGATCTCCCCAGTGCCGCCCCTGCACCAGCAGCAGCAACAACAACTCCAGCAACTAAGCTCCTCGTCGAGAACGACGACGGCGACGTCAACCATTGGCGCTGCCACCTCCTTCACGTCGCCGGATCTGCAGCAGTCCTTTTTGGCAACGCAGTCCTTGCCCCGCGGTGGCCGGTCCGTCTCAGCCTACTATGCCACGAACCCCTTGGCCCACGTCTTGCCCAATGAGTTTACCGATTCGGCCCACCCCGACCAGCTGGCGATGATGCAGCACCATGGCGCCGGTGACCTGGACAACAACCTCAACGGCATGGCTTGGCAGCCGCGGCCCGACTCAGTCATGGAAAAGGGCAGCAACGGCGGTGGTGCGCGGTGGAAGCGCCTGGGCAATTGGTTCAAACGCCTCGGCGGAGGTGGTAGCGGGAATGGCGTTGCCCATTAACTGCTGCCTTGCCCCGTCGTATACGACTGAAAGAGACCGCCCAGCACCAGCGCGCTTGGCAACACCGCACTAACGGTCACCATCTACCACAAGTACCGACATCGTCATAAAGAAACCCCGTGTATTATTATTCTCATCTCTGTGTGCTGACTGCACGTTTTATTTTCATTTGTCTATTTTTCCTTTTTTTTTTCTCATTTGTTTCGTTTCGTTTTTCATATGTTGTATATCCCCCCACCCATCACCATTTGTTCTTATTGTTGGCGACATCAATCATGGCGTTTCTTTTTTTCTTCTTTTTTTGGTATACAAGGACGCATCGGGCAAGGGCTTGCATCCATATTGGAGGCCTTCTTATTTTGCACATTTATCTTTCTTTTGTATTATTACGAAGAACACATGGGACACAGGAGCTACGCGAAACGGGAAACGCATTTCTAGAGCATTGGTTTCTGTTGAACCACGAAATTTACAACATATTACATTGCAAACTCTATTCTATTTTATCCTCACTGATCGTTGTTTCTCCTTGACTGCATGCATACACAGACGCGGAGGGCAATCAACAAAAGTTTAGCCGTAAAGATCGTTAGGCTCGCTTTGTTTCTCCAATCTCGTGTTTCGTTCCTGATTTTAGCTCGTAGCTCCAACTAAATTGCCGGTTCTGGACGATCGTTTCGATCTAAGAAGGAAAAAAGCCAAGCCTCGCGCCGCGTCCTTTCAACACAAGGGCAAAGTGTAACAAAGCTGGACATCAAAATGCTGTCGCCTGATTTTTAGCAGACTTTCGTCGGTAAAGAAAGAGGAGTATCGTAAAAAAAAGTAAAAAGTAAAAAAGTAAAAAAAGTAAGAAACGAAAGGGAAAGCTAGCATCACTCGATGCACAGATGGCCTTGCATCCTAGGACGCCCGACGCATCGCACACCCAACAGAGAAGCCAGTCTTTTCTCACTCGCAACGTACGCCCCCAACTCCCGCTCCGTTTCCGGGCAAAAGAGAAAGCGGGAACGCATTTCTAAAAGTAGAAACATGTTTTTCCTATTCTCCCCATTTCCCCTTACCCGCAACGTAGATATAAATAACAAAAACAAAGTCTGGATATATCCCATGTCAGCCCAAGCTCGCCAGGACATGTAAACTCACTGTGGAGCCAATGTTTCTTTCTACGTCCGTCGACGTAGAGCTCGAAACTTTTCTTTCTCTGGCAACGGGCATCCTTCAATCCAAGCTACGATGCGACTGGTGCTAGAAAGCGAGCATGAGAGGCGAATGTTGGCGGGGTAGCTGGTTTGGTGTCCATTGTTGTTCCTTTTTTATTCTCCGTTTGCCTTCTGCAGTTTTCTCCGCGGAAGCAAGCAAGTGGGATGTGTCGAGGGCCAGCTCGAGTTCCTTTAGACTTGACCGAGTTCATCCGCAAATGTGCTCCAAAAATAGCGGGTTATCCGTAGTGAGTCGGTCGTTTGCCGTGGGCAGCGGGCAATTTCTGTCGGCCGTTCGGTACGGATTGGTAATCTATGCAAATACTTCTTTTAGGAAGAGATAGATCGGTTCGTGCATATACATATATTTGGCCGTGGCAAAATCTGTTGTCCGATAGTAGGTGTTAGCATCGCATTTATTAGCCTGCATCCTGGTACGTCTTCCCCCTTAAAATGCACCCCTAAAAGTAAACAAACCTCCACGGTGAAGTGGTGGGACATTGGGAGACCCCCATCTGTCAAAATGCTACCATAATATAAGGTAAAGAAAGAGAGCAATAGTGCAAAGGGTGCATTGAACCTCCTTTTGAGTATGATTTTCTCGGCGCGTCCAATTGCGTGCCTATCACCTAGTCGAGTGGCCAGAGAGAGAGGATCGGAAGGAAATTTGACCTTCAGAGCGATAAGAGGTGTGCTTGCGACCATCCTACACATCACATCGGAGTGACGGCATTGGTGAACCTGGTGATGACCCCTCGTGTTTCCCCTGTTGACTTGAGCCATGACTGTTTTGGTGCGAGGAGGGTTGTCGCTTTGGGACATCGGGGAGGCAAGCCGCAGTGCGAAAGAAAATCGACCAAGGACTGTGTTTTTCGTGGTTTTATGGGCGCTGGGCTTTGCTTAAAAACAGAAGAGGCTTTTCGATGAGGAAATTGGGGCAGGCATAGAAATCGAGGGAGGTTGGTCTCGCAAGGTCTCCGGCAGACGATGTCCTCGAAGCGGGCAAGGGACAGTTGTTCGCATTGTAAGGGTGTCAAATACCTCTTGCGGCGTGGAGCTCGGCATGTATTGGCATGCGAAGGGAATCTGGTAGCTATTGCAATTGGCCAAGCCCTGTACCTGCTTCCGTCTGTGCTTATCTGATGAAGAAAGCTTGTTGTTGGCATTTCTTGACCCAATCGAATGCGACGACGGTGTAGCAGCAGGCGAAGAGGAAATGTGCATTTTCTCAAACTGCAAATCATCGATGCTGTCTAGGGTTAAAATTTTAAGAAGGTTGGGCCTTGCGATTTATTTTTCATAATGGTCGATATAACGGGCTTTCTTGGGGGGAAGGTGCGATGCAGGATGGACGAAAACGGAAAATTGGGAAAGAGCGAGCGACTGGCAAAACGACAGAGGGAAGTCGCGCGTGTGTGCAAACAGACCATCGCGCTTTCCTTTTTTTACGCCGAAGCTCCCTCTTTCCTTCCATAATTCCAATAAGCAAAGATTCCACGATGGGTAGGAAATCAGGCAAATGTCAGGCCAGCCTCTCTCTCTTTCTTATCCCTCTCCCATACCCCAACACATCGTGACAGCGCAACGCTTCTCGCTTTCTCTTACCTTCCTTCCCCCCTTCTACCTTGCTGTTTATTTAAAGCCGCCAAGACCCGGTCATGGCAGAAACCACGCGCACGCAGCAGTCCCAGGTACCGCGTCAATATATGGCGTTGCTATGGAACAGGGAAACGAATCTTCCTCTTCCCTGATCCCAGCTTCGGGTAAGTGTCCACGTTCCTTTTCGCCCGCGCATGGCGCTCTCGCCTCATGTTTCTATTTTCGCATGCTGTCACCAGTCACTATATACTATCCCAATATATCCGCAAGTCTTCATGTTTCTAATTTGGTTCGTACGCACAGGTAGACCACTCGGCAGAATTCGCCATCCCGTCATCTAGAAAAGAAGCTCTGCCGCCATCTTCTGCATCTTTCCCGCTGTTCTCTTGCGCCAACAACAAATCAAGGACGCCACACCTTGTGCTTGCACGGACCTGTATAGTCTTCGTCACTCGTCAACGAGCGTGGGTGTCGCCGATATGGGTGGATGATGGCCATAGGGCCCTTGCTTTGAGCCGTCTCGGCTATGGCTGCCATAAGTGGCCGTCTAGGGGCATGGGGCAAAAATCATCCAAGACAGTGAAGCATACCCCCATCTTTCTTCTCGCTGCAGTACCCTCGCCTATTTGCAGAAAAAGAGCAAGCTGGGGAAGCCAATATGCTCCAATGGCCTCGGTGTCGCAACAAAACGAGGGGAACACACCACTCCCATCCCGGCCCCATACTATGGAACACTGTTTACTCCGTCGAAAGCCCCGAGAATACCCTCGCAAACGATCACATCTTGGTTCCTTCGCTGTCGACATTTGTCGTCTGGCTGGCGCATCTTGCCAAGACAGGACGGATATGGAAGCACGGCCCTCATACTCCACGAACTGCCTCGATTTGGCCCCTGGGTGTGTTTACATCTCCTTGCCTGACCTTTGCGTCGTCGGTTTCGGCGGTCGCTATTTTATTACTATTACTGACCTCTTTCCACTTTACAGCTACATATCCTGATCGCAATATATACGTCAGAACTTTCGACTGCTTTGTTTCTCTATCCTCCCATGCTTTGCAAACAACCGAAAGAAGACGTGATAGACTTGTCACCACGGAAACTTCCTGTTTATCCATATTGGCATACTTTCGACCTCCTTCTACTACATCGTCCTCTACAAACTACAACATACCATACGGATACACATTTGACGAGGGCGGCCGGGGGCACGACGATATATCACATTACATCAGGATGTAGGTACTTGCATCTTCTCGAGCTTCCAGCGCGGCCCAGATATGGCTCAACATCCGTTCCCCTCTGTGCCAAGAGCCTCTGTTGACGGAATAGCCATGGTAGATGAGAACACTCGATAGAGCGACCCTGGCCTGAGCATGGTGTGCTGGGTTCGCACCTCTTGACTCGCGTATATAAACAATTGCCCATGCCGTTTACCTTTCCCATTTCGTCTCTGGTCTTCAGCTTTTCTCGAACACCGCGTCTTCACGTTGCATCTACATCCGAGCGCTGTTAATCAACAAAATCTTATAATAAGCCCAAGTTCGCAACCATGCAGCTTCCTTCGATCGCACAGCTCGCCATTACTGGCCTGCTGGCCTCTTCGACCGTGTCTGGTTTCCAGATGCCCGGTGAGGCTGCCAGACGCGCCGCTGTATGCGACATGACACCACCTCCGCATACATTTGATATTTAGACTGACATATTGTGGTAGGGTGCCATTGCCATCCTGGCCGTCCCCGTTGCCGCCAACCCCGTTTCTCCTGTAAGTAATGAAAATCAATATACTAGACTTATCATACGAGCTAGTACAAAAATTCTAATACTTCGTCTCTTGCAGCTGGCCCTCCGCAATGACGAAGAGACCGAGAAGCACCGGAAGAAGCACCACCGGAAGCACCACCATGACCGCCCCAACCGGCGTCAGTGGGGCTGGGGTGGCTACGGAGGTGACGATGGTGATGACGATGGTGATGATGATGGTCCGTCCCCGACTGCCGTCCCTGAGCCTGGCAAGGGCAAGGGCGGCAAGGGCAAGACTGGTAAGGGCCAGCCTACTGGCGTCGTTCCGACCATCAAGACCACCGTCATTGCGCCGACTGGCGCCGCTCCCACCCCCGTGCCTGCTCCTCGTAAGTTACCAACCGCCGTATAGAAACTGTCCACGTTTCCATCTTGTCTAACAGAAATACAGCCAAGTCGCAGCCTGCCCCCGCCCCGGGCAAGTCGGAGCCTGCTCCTGCTCCAGGCAAGTCGGAGCCTGCCCCTGCCCCGGGCACCACGCTGAAGGGCAAGGGCTGGCCGACGCCCATTTGTACGTTCTACGAGCCAATCCTGGGTGACAATGCGATACGAAAGAGGAAGAAAACCACACATAGTGGCTAACCCACAACAGACAAGACCATCCCCCACGAGACCTTCACGCGGCCGGCTCCCCCGGCCTACACTGCTCCGCACAAGAACCCGACGCACACCGTGACTGTGACGGTTAAGCCCCCGACAACGTCCAAGCCCACGCCTCCTCCGACTCCTGAGCCGACCGTGACTGTTACCGTTACCGAGGGCGAGGGGTAAGCGTTCTATATTTATTTTCTTCTTTCTTGCGATAGTTGATTTGAGGAAGAAGTCTTGCTAATGATCTGTTTTCTCTGAATCTAGCAAGGGCAAGGGCAAGGGCATCCCGTTCCCCACGCCTGTCATTCCTCCCTACTTCCCCGGCTTCGGCGATGACGACAACTAAATCATGGTACCGAAAAACGCTCGATTCGGAGGCGAGGGTAATCTTGACTGATCTACTCTTGCTATGCCCCGAGCTGCTCCGATTTATTGTCGACTGTCCCCTTCCCTACTATTGCATAATACAGGTCGCTCGAATAGCAAAATCTAAGACCTCCTTTTTCGCAAATACTTCTCTCTTTGAGAACCCGACTTCGTTTCGACCCTTGGAAATACTATACACATACGAGAACTGCAGTAATGACAGCTTTTTTCTTTGCCAGAGTCGAGGGTCGACCCTCTTTCAGTTTCTACATTCAGATAACCATATCCAATGCATTTTAAATATCGAGCCATAAATTACGTAAATTACGTAGATGCAGAACGCACGCTTGCGAGGAGCAGCTCTTTGTAAATATTTTGTGTTCGATATCAGCATGCTTCAGATATGGGAGCTTTTAGTCTTACCCCAAGTATCTCAGGAGGTATTACCATTTGTATGTAGCAAGCTCTCTGGACAAACATGTTTGTCCAAAAGCAGCACCAGGACTCTTCCTGGTCTATTGGTTGCTTGTTTTTTTTTGAAAACAGGTAGACAATAAAAAGCCAATACGACCATGGCCTTGGTTCATTTGGCCTCTATATTCCCTTTAGCCAGTGGGAAGATATTGGTAGAAGCGGCCGAGAAGGTACAGTAAATAGAAAAATGAGTAGCAGAGGTACGACGTACCTGGTTGACAGGTACCTGCGTCGGGGCTTGGGCTGTCCCACCAAGTGCTTTCACTCCCGATACCCACATCTTCGGCTTCCCATTGACTTGAATGGGATCACTGCACGGGCATTGTTGGTTCTACGTTTGGGCAAGCATGGTATAGAAAGAAAAGAGCAGTTCTCTTTTCGATTCTTAGTATATATAGAAAGCTGCTGCACATCCACGACCAGTTCTCTCTTCATCCTCTTTTTATCTCGCTTCCCCTCCTCTCTTGGGTATCTTCCATGCAATGCGCGAAAAAAAAAAATGCGAGCAAACAGCAAACAAGAAACAGCAGACAGCAGACAGCTATGCAGCAGTCAACAGAAAAAGAACAAATATGCTTCGAGCATCCTTCGAACATCGAACAACCAGCGGCCCTTCTCGAAACGGCAGTCATCTTTCCTCTTCTCTGTGCCGACGATGCAATGCGTCAATGACCGAAGAGACGTGAGCGACAATCCGAAAGAGAAGATGCAATCATGACAAAACAAAAAAAGGCAAGGTCCATTGCCAGAGAAACAGATCCTTTCTTGTCTTGGCCGTCGTTGCTCTCAAAATGTGGATGGTAGGCACAGATCGAGACGGGTGAGAAAAAAAAGGCGCGTCGATGAGAAATTTCTTGGCAGGGTGTTGTCCTGTGAACGAGACAAGGCCACAAGAGAGAAGATAAAGGCGTCGAGTCGAAGTCGAACAGAAATTGTTGAAAACGGGAAAGAAGCTGACGGACCAAAAAACCTCATGGAAGGCAGGAGCGATCGAGGCGAAGAAAGCGAAAAGAGGCGAAACGGCGCCAAACGCGACACGGAACCTCGGGAAGACAACAAACCAGCCAAACACAAAGACGCGTCCAAGTCGAGTCACACGCCCACTGCCCCCCGCTCCAGAAGACCAGAGATCAAAACAAAACGAACGCGGTTCGAATGCCTGGAGGAGTTGGTCCGAAGGTGGGGCCTTGCGGTGAGGGACTGGCGGGTGGCGGTCAAGTGAAGGTGAGAGGAGGGTGAGAGAGAGGGAGAGAGAGAGAGAGAGGAGGGCTCGCTGTGACTGGCTCAGAGGTTCGCGGCGAGCTTGTCGTCGTCTGCAGCGCCGTCGGACATCGTGAGCTCAGGGCGGTCGCTGGTCGTGCCGGTGCTGGCGCTGGTGCTGGTCATGGCCTCGTCGTTGGGCTCAGCAACCTGGTCGATCTGCTGCGGCTGCAGCTCTTGCACCTGCTCCTCTTCGGCGGTGGTCTCGTCCTCGGTCGGGGTCTCGAAGCGCTCTGTGGCCTGAGCTCGTCTTCTCCTAACCTCGTCGTTGGCCACCATGGCGAGGTAGGCCACAACCATGGCGTCAGTCACGGCCATGCGGCTGGCGGCGGTGGTGGCAGCGGCAGCGGCAGCGGCGGCGGCGAGCGTGGGCGAGGCGGGCGCGTCAGGGAGAGCACCCTGAGCAGACGAGGCCATCTAGGCCGTCGCCTGGTCGGGGGTCTCCGACGGACCACCAGCCGCGCCCTGCGTCTCTTGGGTCGACGTCGTCGACGTGGTGGCCGGCTCGATCGGCATGCCCGTGGCTTCGTCGACCAGACTGTCACCCTGGACGGTGACCTCCCGAGTGTGAATGCGCCTCATAAGACGCATGAACGACGACTCTTGGAATCTGGCGCTCGGGTGGGCGTCCAGGGTGTTGACAATCTGGCCGGCGGTGCGCGCCAGATCGTCCTGGTCACGGGCCAGGTTTTGCTCCGCCTGCTCGGCCTCGGCGGCGGCGGTCTCTTCAGCCGTCACAGCATCAGCAGCGGTCTCCGATTCGGCCAGACGCTGCGCGTCCAACTCATCGGCGAGCGACTCGAGGATGGCATCAACATCCTCGGTCTGCGCTGCCGCCACCTCGCCACGCTCTTCGGCCGTCGGTCCATGAACGCGCATCCAGGAGTCCATCTCGTCCTGGAAGTCGGAGTTGGACTCGACCTGCGCGAAGCGGGCCTCGAGCTCGGCCTCGGTCAGGCCTGCAACGCCACTGGGGGCGTTTCCGGGAAGAAACATAGAAGACGGAACGTGCGGCATGGTGGCAGTTGCGGCACTGGTCGTCGAAGCAAGTGGAGGCGTGTAAGAAGTAGATGCAGGGTAGTTAGCGAAAGCGAGTGGTTGGCTGCTGCCGGCAAACGCATTCGGGTTGGCAAAAGAAGGTTGGTTCATGGAAGAAAGAAACGCGGGGCCAGGGGCCATCATGCCCGAAGAAAAGTGCTGGAGACGGTTGACGGCCTGGAGCGGTTGCTGTGGAGCATAGGCAGCACGAGCAGCGGGAGGAGCAGCAGTGGTGGCACCCGCGTGGGCAGCGCTGGGGGACGACGCAAACTCGGCGGCCCAGTTGTTAGCGTTGGCGTGCACAGGAACCATGCCGCCTGGGCCAGCAAAACGGGCCTGCGGGTGGTGCGCGTGCGGTCCCATCTGTTGAAATGCGGCCGGGTGCACATGGCCGTTCATGTCAGGGCCCATCATGGGCTCGGCCTGAAACGCAGCAGCACCGGCGGCAAAGGCGCGAGCCTCTGCCTCGTTGCTATGCGTGCCATTGGGAGCAGAGCGGAAGTTCTGCGTGAAGAGTTAGTACTGTGTCACGAGATCATGGTCTGCCAAAATAGGCAACTTTGACGCTTTTCGGGTGTGTCACGCAAAGCCAACACAACACAAGCGGGACCACATACCGAAGGTCCAGCACGGCCAGGCGCAGCACGGTCTTGATGCACAGAGCGGTCGCGGTTGACATGCTCGCTGAAGCTCTTGAGAGCCGTCGACGGGCCACAGAGATTGTCCGCCATGGTTGCTGGTGGGTGGTAGAAGAAGCTGAGACGCGGGCTCTTGACGATGTAACAAAAGAAAAAATGAAGAGACGTGGAGGGTGAGAAAAGGCTTGCCAACAACGTCAGACAAGTCTCGGAAGAATGAGTGAAGCAAGCTGCCGTGAATGACGGGGGCGAATATCACAGAGAGCTTGCTTTCTTGTGTGAAGAGAGAATGATTGTGAAAACAGTCTCGAAAAGAACCGAGAGCGTATGCGAAAGCGAAGAAGACGAAAGTGGTTGAAAAGGCGGGAGGCAAGAAAGAAAGATTGAGGTAAGAAGAACAGCAAAGACTTCTTATAAGCGTCTGGGTATGAAGACAGCCAAAGAGACAAAACGACCAAAGAGGAAGTCCGGGGCGCTCGAGTATATAGGACGAGGACCGCTTGCTATTGACGCTCGTGAATGCTTGGTCGACAGCAATGGGAACGAAAGGAGAAGTCGACAAACTCCACAACAACCAACAGCCTTGACTATCTACTCCGGGAGGCAGACAATGCGGCCAGGGCCATTCTTCGCGGGAAGAGAGCTCGCGGAGGAGGGAGAGGACGAGGACGGAGCCTTGCGATTATCGTAAGTGGACGGGCTCGGCGGGGGCGGGGCGCGGGCCGTTTGGAGGGTCTGAATGGGAAGGAGCGTCGTCGTCAATGCAGTTGTGTTTTCTTTCGAATTCTTTTCGTGCTTCTTTTCTCGAGGATCGGCAGCCGGACGTCGTTGAATGTTTGAATGTCGTTGGAACGTGGCTCGCCTCGGGAAAAACGAAGAGGCAAAGGCCGCCGGCAACGGCTCTATGGGGATCGTTCGGGCTTATAAAGCTGGCGCTGGCCGCTTCTATTGGCTCTTTTCACACTCAATAGCGCATTCCGCAGCAAAAGGCAAGCTTGTGACAGCGAGGCCCGAGGACGCTATTCCGCCCGCCACGCGCCACCACCCAAATTGGCCTTCACCAGTCATTCAGTCATTGCAGGACAAAAGTGGGTCGCCTCCATTCACATTGTTGTTTCCCCTTGGAGGAAAATAAGTGGGGACCTCAAGCTCCCTCTGCCTCGTTGCCTTCCCCCCTTTTGGGCGGGCCCGGAATTAGTGTTTGTCCTTTCCAGCACTGGGTGGTCCCCCCCAATAGGGGAGCTGGTGGCCCATTGGGACAGATTGGCGGAAGGAAGGGGGGCAGCATTCAACGTCAATAGCAAGGCAGGAGCGAGGGCGAACATCTAGACAGCGAAGGAGAGAGCAAAGAAACGCGCGCAAGCGGACACGACTACGACCACGAGCTCCACGTCAGCCTTTTCCAGCTTCCCTTTCTTCGTTTAGCCATTTCCTAATCGTCAGCTTCCAACAGCTTTTCCTTTTTATCAACATACGATCCTCACCCCACCTCTTCCCGTGCTCGACGACAGCTCCGATCGAAACAATACACGGGTCTTGCGAATAGCTTCTCCATTGCATTTCCTCGACTTTTTCTTTTCTTTTCTCCTCCCGTTTCCTTGCCGCAAATTACAGACACAATGGTACAGACCGCTACTCTTCCCCTGGCGAGGCATGCTCCTCGCTCGCTCGAGCACCTGACCGCCTCGGCCGGCCCGGGTATCTAGTCTCTACACCTTCGAACTTCCTTTGCTAACCTCTACTTTTGCAACCGCACCCAGGCGACACGAGTCGCTTCCAACGCCAACCACGACGGCATGATCCACGACGTGGCCCTCGACTACTACGGCCGCCGCATGGCCACCTGCTCCTCCGACCGCAAAATCAAGATCTTTGAGATTGAGGGCGAGACCCAACGATTAGTAGAGACGCTCAAGGGCCACGAAGCCGCCGTCTGGTCCGTCTCCTGGGCCCACCCCAAGTACGGCAGCATCCTCGCCTCTTCCAGCTACGACGGCAAAGTCTTTATCTGGCGCGAGCAGGCCGGCACCTGGCAGCGCCTCTTTGACTTTGCCCTCCACAAGGCGTCCGTCAACCTCGTCGCCTGGTCGCCCCACGAGGCCGGCTGCCTGCTCGCCTGCGCGTCGTCGGACGGCGCCGTCAGCGTTCTCGAGTTCAAGGACAACAGCTTCGAGCACACCACCTTCCCCGCCCACGGCCTCGGCGTCAACGGCGTCTCCTGGGCCCCCGCCACGTCCGCCGGCAGCCTCATCTCCAGCAACCCCTCGCCCAGCGCTGCCGGCAACCGCCGTTTTGTGACGGGCGGCAGCGACAACGTCCTGCGCATCTGGGCGTGGGACCCGGCCACCTCGGCCTACGTCGCCGAGGGCGAGCCGCTCACGGGCCACGCCGACTGGGTGCGCGACGTCGCCTGGAGCCCCACGGTGCTGCAAAAGAGCTACATTGCGAGCGCGAGCCAGGACAAGACGGTGCGCATCTGGACGGCGGACGCGCAGGCGCCCGGCGCCAACGGCGGCTGGACGAGCAAGGTGCTGGAGTTTGACACGGCCGTGTGGCGGGTCAACTGGAGCCTGAGCGGGAACGTGCTGGCCGTCAGCACGGCCAACAACAAGATCACAATGTGGAAGGAGAACCTCAAGGGCGAGTGGGAGTCGGTCAAGACGATGGGCGCGTAGGCTTTTTAATACGGGTTGTCTTTCTGTTTTTTATCATGATGTTATTTATGTTCTATTGACTGGGATTTGATGAAAAGAAATCAAAAGAACGGCGAGAATTAGACGTGTGGCGACCTTTTTGCGTGATTTCAGTTCTATGGATGTTGTATTTTGTCTTCATATCTTGAGAAGGAATGGTTAAACGGCTTGTGAAAAAGTACAATATCAAAGATTTTGATGTCTGTTAAGTATCAATAAAATAGAAGGGGACCAAGTACTATTTCCTTATCGAGTATTTTCTTTTAAAAAATATAATACATAAATCTACATATTTGTAGATATATATAACTATGTACTCCGTAATACATTAAAAGTAAAATAAAATAAAAAGCATATCAATTATTGATTATTTATTTATTTTCAGGTTCCTAATTTATTTAATGATTGAAAGCAAGGTCTTCACAAATCTAGGTAAGAAATTCAAATCGCAACTTGCACGGAATTAAGTACCACTCCCGTAATATCAACGTCTATTATCGTCCTTAACAAAGTTCTATGCGTGAACATAGACGCCCCGTCTTTTCTTGGCCTTTGTCACCCGGCACGCGCTCCCCCCACCACTCGTAGCCGCCGCCTTCTGCAGCACGTAGATCTCGCCCGTCGTGTCCGAGGACACAAAGATGCGGCCTTTGTTGTCCATGGCCAGACCGACCGGGCGGAAGCACTGGCCGGGGCAGACGGACAGATCAGCGTTTGACAGGATGTCCTGCGTTGATGTCGTGCTGTCGGAAGGATCGACCGGCTGGCCTCCGGAAAAGGCAATCTCCGAGACCTTGTAGCCGACGGGGACCGGCCGGTCCCAGCTGCCGTGGAAGCTCACGTAGGCCGCCGAGCCGTCTGGCGCAAAGAGCAGGTCCAGCGGCGCCTGGTGCGCCTGGAAGGTCAAGCGCGGCGCCCGGTAGTTGGCGGCGCACTTTTGGTCATCGATTGTGGTGGTCTGGACCATGGAAAACTGGTCGCCGACGGTCAGAGACCCAATGTCCGGGAACAATGTCGTGCCCCAGAGCGCAAAGCAGTACGGATAGCCAAAATTGGGCGCCGTCGACGACGTGATCTGGCTGACGGGGCCGTGGTAATTCAACTCCTCGCCCGGGTTGTCGTCGTGTACGTCGGTGCCGTCGCGGGTGACGTCGTCGATCGAGTTTTCGACGCTGTACAAAGCGTTGGTCGTGGGCTCTTCGGCGAGGCCGACCGAGTTGCGGAGGCCCCATCCGACGACGGAGCCCGACGTGTAGCTGTAGGGAAAGCTGCCCGCCGCGGAACTGCTCACGTCAAAGGCACGGATCTGCGAGTGGCCCGACGTCACGGTCAGCGCCTGCTGGTCGTTGTTGCTGGTGCTGCCGCGCGAAACGAGCAGCTTGGTGGTGCCGGCGGCCGCGTCGCGCGACAGGAGCAACGTGCGGGAGACGTGGTCGGTGCCGTCCATGCCGGTGACGAGTGTCTGTGGGGAGCCGCTGGTGATGGTGCCGGTGCTGCTGTCGTAGTTCCAGGCGTACACGTTGTTGGCCGAGGAGGCGTACAGCGTGTTGGTGTCGGTCGAAAGCTCAATGCTGTGGTTGAGCTGTGGCGGTAACGTTAGCCATGAATGATTTGAGAAGGTGTGATTGTAGGATGTACATACGTCTGTTTCTTCGATCACGGGGACGCTCGTCTTGACGACCAGGCATGTGTCGCCGTAGTCGTCAAAGGTGATGCGCTGGATGCCCTTGCCGGACTCGACCACGAGCAGGGCACCGGCATCGTCAAAGAGGATCGATCGGGGCGTGGTGAGTCCCGTCACGACAAGCTGGGCCGTCCAGCCGGCAGCGACGACAGGTGCATTGTACGAGGGTGTCAAGATCGTCGGACAGCCCGAGGGCAGCGATGCCAGCGATGACGATACCGAGGAAACCGCCGCCGGTAGAGAAGCGATAGGCATTGTTGCAAGGAGGTGGCGATGAGCGAGGGCCAACTGTTAACTGTATACCGTGAGAAGTCACGGGCGCCAAGGAACGCCGGGCGATGTTGATTTGGACAGCCTCGCGATGTACGACGTAAAATAAATGGAATAGGGGCGCTTTCTTTTTGTTTGATCCTCCTTTCTCCTTTCTTTTTTCTTTCGTTTTTGCCCTTACTGTCCTTCAATCACAGGAATGGAAGGAGCGGCTCACATCTCGGTCGTGCCTGTCACTCTCGACCGTGCCTTCCGAATCTGACGATTTCTCGCCGGCGCCACCAAACGCATCCCGCAGCGGAGTTTTACGGCATTTGGTTATATTATGGTGTTTTCTAGGTGGGCTGTCCTGAACTGTCTTTTATTGATTCACGATTTCCTAATTCGAATGCGTGAACATAAAAGGGGAGCAGCGTGTTCGCCTCGACCCCAGCTGAAGCTTCGTGGAGCCCAACCAACACACAAATACTTCGTACGTCGTATGCACGCAGCTCTCTGTGTTTGCTCCCCTGAGTGGTTGACGCCTTGGCGGACGCCACACAATTTTGCATGCAAGAGAAGCACTGGGTCGATGCAAGGGCCTCCATTCGGCGTGGTGGTCCCTTTCTGGACGAGCTGAATTTCGGTAAAAGCAGAGAAAAATAAACACAGCTCGTGCCAGTCAAGAGTGAATAAAACCACAAGGTGATCGGTTTCAAAATATCATTTCTTGCCCTATCTGAACGCACTGTAATAATATATTCCAAGAAAAAGAGGAAAGACAACTGCAAAAAAGAAGTAAAAGGTAAATGCAAAATTGAAGAAGAAAAACAAAACGAAACGCAAAGACAAGCCTAGACAAAGGAAAATAAGTGAAAAAGAGAGCGAAGGTAACCGGAAAGAAGGCACACTGATGATAATACGATGCCCAGAAGAAAAAAAACGCACATGGTGTTGTTCTCTTCCTTGCTCTTCTCTGTCTGAAAGTTGGGAATGCTCCCGGGCTTGCAAATGCTTGTGGCCCCCGATCTTGATAGGAGATCGAAACAGACAAGGGGAGATGGAGCGAGAAAGAGAATAGATAACATCCTCTGAGGGACGGACACAAGGAGTGAAGTTAGGGGGGTATTACGAAAGGAAGAAAAAAGAAGAAAAAAATCAAAACAAATGCAAATATCGGCACGAGGGGTCAAACCCAACACGGCCACCCCTCTCCCCCCTGCCTTATGCCTTTCGTGGGCCGGGCCATTTTAATACTTTTTTTTGTCGTTTTTTCTTCGTTGGAGGTGAATTGGCAATCAGCGAAGACCAATGACGCTCATCTCCAGGGTCCAGACTCGCCGGATCCAGACCTTGAGCGGGCCCTCGACGCCCTCGACGTTCTCGAGGTGCACACCCTCCCACCAGCAGCGCCGCGCCGGCTTGCGCCAGAACAGTAGCAGCTTCTGGGCCATGCCGACGGCGTTGTTGCTCATCTCGTTGCCGCGGATGTCGGACCGCAGCCGCGCCAGCGCCAGACTGCAGATGACGGCCTTGTTGGGCTCGCCGGCACGGTGGCCCCAGGCGTCGTCGTGGTCGAAGCCGCCCGCCGTGAGCATCTCGATCAGATGGGCTTCGGTGGTGCCCGGCTCGTCGCTCCGCTTGAGACCGGAAAAGATGCCGTTCTGCTCGAGGAGGGCGCGGGCGGCGGCGCGCTTGACGTCCATCATCTCGGCCTGCTGCATACCGGAGCGGGGCGGGATGGCGTAAAAGTCGAGGTCCTCGCGCAGGACGATGATGCCGGCGCGCTTGGAGGCGTCGTCCTTGCTGTTGCCCATGGGGTCGATGCCGCCGACGTCGCCGGCGCCGTCCTGCGAGGCGGGGTTGGGTGATGTGCTGTCGGTGGGGATGGACTGCGCGACGCCGCGGAAGAAGTCGAGCATGTACTGCAGCGACGCAGGGTCGTACTGTCGATGTTAGTGACACGAAGAAAATGAAACATATAGATGCACTGCTGTACGTACATCAACCTGGATGGCGTCGTTGTCGTTGAAGCCGCCCATGTGGCCTTCCGGGAACAGCCCGTTGGGGAAGAGGGACAGCAGGACGAATTCGGGCAGGGTCAGCAGTTCGTCTCTGGACAGGACAAAGCGTGTGCCCCGCAGGTCCATCGCGATCGTCTCGTCGAGGCCTACATCGCCTGGAGTACTGTTAGCTGGGTTCATACAATCTCGTCCAGAGTGAGGTAGCTTACTGCTGAGGTTGTTGATGGGTGGGCCTCCTTGCTGCACCTGCGTGATGATGCTCGAGGCACCTCCGGCGGCCGCCATTAGATATGTGAAAGAGGGGAGGGGAATGGGTTCTTCGGAGTAGGCCGGCGGCGGTTCAGAGTCGTCCTCCTTGTTGTTACGGCTACTGCTGCTGCTGTTGCTGGCACCGCGCGATGATTCGCCTTCCCGCTTTGGGTCGGATGGGAGCGCACGCTTGGTTTCCTCCTGGAAGGCGAGCGCAGACGATGATGCCTCGGGTGGGGGCGGTGGGTAGAGCGAGCTGAACGACGGCGGCTGGGGCGACGACGACGAAGACGCGGCGGTGGCGTGTCGCACGGGTGCTGGTCGTACGGGGAGGAGGGAAGCGAGCGACAGGAAGTCGGACGGCAGCGGTGGCGGCGTCGGGTATTGCGGCGGCGGTAGGCTACCTTGGGTTCCGTCCGCGTTGTCTGCCAACACCAACTCCTCTTGATCGACGCGTTCGTTGGTTGTCGTGGCCGTTGTTGAACGTGTTGCGCTGTCGGTTGCAGGCTCGCCGGTGGCGGTGGTCGACGGGCGACTCACGGTGACGGCGGAGGACGGCGACGGCCCGGTTATGGCTGCGAAGATCTTCTGAGAGTCAGACACGGTGACGGACTGTTGCGTGGTCTAGTTGAGAAGACCGGGACGTGGCTACGTCGTAGTTGGTGGCTCGCTGCTGGCTGATGCTGATGCTCGATACGAATGGGCGGGTGCAAATTGCTGTCGGGCTATATATCGTCTTGGCAACGCGGTTCGATAAATTGAAAGGTTGAAAAGGTTTCTGAAAAAATAGGGGGGGAGGTCGAGCGATTGGGCGAAGACAGCAAGCCGGTCGAAAGAGGGTGGTCGGTGCGGCTGGGGAGGGTTCGCTAGACGAGGCAAGCGAGCGAGTGATGGGATGTGACGAACGAGATCGTCGTATGAAGAGAAAGAGGGAGGAAGAGAGGGCAGAGAGGGCAGAGAGGACAAGGGGAGTCGAGGCGGAGGAGAGGGTTGGATCCCACGCGAGAGGGAGAAGAGGTCGAAGATCGAAGATCGATTTAAGCGGTCATCTGGCGGGGACGGAGGAATAGCAGGGCGATGCAAAGTGGTAGCGGCTGCAGAAGACAGGTTGGACGGTGTAACAATAAAGGGGGCGAGCAACGTTGAAGAATCAGAGGCCGGCGACGCTGGAAAGGATGTTACGAATTGTGCTGATGAGACGGTCGACAGTGAAGAAGCGAAGGAAACACAGAGAGGCAGAGAGATTGCGCTTTGGTCGGGTTTGGGCTCTGGACCTGGGCCGCGCTTTCCCTTTCAGGGATGGGAGGAGAGACCCAGAAGCGGTCCGGCGAGGGAAAGCGCAGGTGGCAGAGACCCACCGGGTGCCAGCGCGTGCACGCGCTGTGATGGGGTACCGTAGCGGCGAACTAGCACACTACAAGTCGAGTTATTATTACACCGCCCAGGCATAGGAGCCAACCACCAGCCAAAAGGCCCTGGGCAAGTTACGGTCGAGAACGCCGTCTTTGCACAACTATCCAACTTGTTTCTAGTTAATAAACTGCCCTCTTACCTCTGTGACCGTGAGTGAAAAGAAAGTGACGGACAGACACAACTCTCTGCGAGCACCCATTCACGGTCCGTGCACGCTCTCTTTTGCTCGCGATCGCTGTAATTAAGCGCCCACATTTTCGAGGACCGCCCCGTGGACTGGCTTTTACTGGGCTGGACGGGGCAAGCATAAGCCATTAGCCGCCCGCATTGCAGGTGCTCACAGGGTGGTTCTGGCCAATCACAGGTCTGAATGTGAGCTGCAAGAGAACAGCTTAATTCATCACCGTGCAGCAGAAGTGCAGGCATCTGTTGATTCGAGCAAGAAATGTGCAAATGTGTGTGCTTTGGTATCCTTTGGTGTATTCTATTTTACAAATTGTAGCTCGGTTTATTTGTGCAGGACCGAAAAAGCCATCTAATCATCATCGTCGTCGTCGCTGTCACCAAACACAGCCCGGAAGACATCCTCACCGGCCCTTTTCCCTTCGAGAGCTTCGTTGTGGCCTGGCTGGATGGGAGCTGCTGCGGCAGTGTCGGGTGGTGGCCTTGATGGTGGTGCATCAGGCTCGGAAGATGGCCCACTGGTTGGTGCCGCTGTCGTCGGCGGCGGGGCAGCCGTACCGTAGTTGCTGCTGCTGCCATACGACGGCTTGTTCCACGATGCGGTGCTAGACCGACTTTGACTGTAGCCCTCGCCATCCCCGTCGGGCTGCACAATGGCCGGTGGCTTGACGCCCATCCGCTTGCACAGCAGCCGTGTCGGAAAAAACTCGCTGACCATCCGCGTCATCGGGCCGTACATGCCCATCTTGGCGGCTTCTTCGGCCGGGTCCTGCGCTTTGGGTGCCGGGCGCGTGACGAGGTTCGCCGCCTTGTTGTTCCCATCGGCCGCGGTCGTGCTCGTCGCCGACGACGTCGATGTCGTGAACCGCGAGGCCATGAGCCCGGACATGGGCTTGAAGATGCGCGCACAATTGAAAAACTCGTGCGCCTCGCGCAGCCAGTCGTCGTCCTTCATGCCCGCCGGCTTGGGCGGGAGCGTTGGGGTGATGTTGGCCTGGAATTCGAGGTAGGCCCGGTAGCGGGACCGTTTGGCCTCGTTGTCCTGGTAGGGCCCGCCGCCACGGGCGCCGCGCGTGATGGCCGCGACGGCGGTCGCCTTGTCGAGCGACGGCACGGCCTGGAGGAGCTGGTCGCGCTTCTCCTGCTCGGTCAGAGCATACTCGGCCGGGATCTCGCTGCGTGCCGCGGGCAGATCCTGTCGCCCGGTGGCAATCGCAATCCGGTCTCGTGCCTCGGGCGACAAAAAGTCAAACACGGACTTGCCGGGCAGTTGGCTTTCGCCGAGGACGGCCGCGCGCGATTTGGGATTGAGCTTGGACGCCTTGGCGACGTCGGCCGTCGAAAGGTATGTCCCGTCTGCCTGTATGCCGGCGGCCCCTCCGCCTCCTTCGCCTCGAGGCTGTTTGGCGGACTTCCAACCTGGTGGAATGATCGGCGCAGCAAACTTGGACGGAACGTTGACATCCGACGTCAAAGCGTCTGCTTTTCGGCCGAGGACAAAGCCTTGTAATGGCGGTCGGCCGTCGTGGCACACGCGCGAGGCCCCCCTTCCGAGGACAGAGGACCTTGAAAAGACCAGTGTGGGCTTGACAACCGCACTGCGGTCGCCGTCGCCATCGTCGCGCAAGGTGGCGGTTTGCTTCGCCTTCTTCTTCTTCTTGTCGCCGCCAATGACCCGGTTGAAAGAAATGCGCGGGCCCATGTCGTACGGATCTTCGTCGTCCGACCCCGTATCGTTGAGCACGCCCAGGCCGATGCCACCGGTCCGTACTAGTTTGCCCTTTGCTTTGCTACCGAGGAATTTGGATTTACTGAAAAGGCCGCGCGTGATGCCGTTGTCGTCGCCGTCGGCATTGTCGTCGCTGTTGTCGTCATCGTCGTCGGAGGGTCTGTTGCTGTTGCCTCGTGACGCCGTGGATCCCAGGCGGCCCTCGCCTTGAAAACCGAGGCCCTTGCGGTCGGTCTTTTTGACGAGGCGCATCACGACGACGTTTTCGGGCGCAAAGAGGTACGTCGTCTTCGTCGTCGTCTTCTTGCCGTCGGGCCGGCCGCCGCCGCCGCCAACATCCAGCCGCGCCGTGCGGCGGATCTTGGGCCCAATACCCTGGCCCTCTTTCCAGCCCATCTTCTTGAGCAGCTTCGTGCCCATGGTCTCGCCTGTGGCGTTAAACAAACCGGCCAAAAGGTCGCCACTGCCTACTACTGGCCGGGACGAGTCGTCTTCCGTCAGCCCGAGGCCTGCAAACGCGTCCGACGTGTGGATCTTGCGCGCCTCCTCGGCGTCGGCCAGGTCCTCTTCGTCCATGTAGTCCTCGGGCTTGAACCCCTGGGCGGCGGCATCGGGGTTGTCCTTGCGGCGGTTCGTCCGCGACGATACAAAGGTCGAGGGCGTCCATCCTTCTTTCGAGCCGACGGTGTTGTAGTACCCCGCGCTCCAACCGCCGGTAAAGGCGCCGTGCAGCCGGCGCCGGCCCTGCGCGTCCCGCACATCCTGCTTCCAAACGGGCACGTAGGACCCATCGTCGCGCACGCTGGGGTCGACGGGCGGGAGGGGGGCGCCAAAGGCGACGTAGGGCGACTGCTGCGCTTGGAGGTCGGCCTCGTAGAGCGCGCGAGACCTCTTGGACATTATGGAGACGTGGACATTTCCGGGGGGTGGAGGTGCATGGGCTCCGGAAGACGATTGGCGCTGCTGGTTTCGACGTCGCGGTGTTGTGCGGTGTCGTGTTGTCGTTGTTGGCTTCCGATGCAGTCGCTGCCTGTGCTCCAAAAGCGGACGAGATTCAATACAGAGGTCGACCGTAGCCTAGGGCCAGCGCTGCATCCGGATTGGCTGCTTCCCTGAAAGCTAGTTGTGAGCTACGCAGTGCGCATTGGCGCAATCGCCTGTAAACGGAAAGTGCACCCCAAGACAGCACTTGTGATTTACATTCCAGGAAGGAGCAACTCGTCGCGAAAGTTTAAAAAAGGAAAGAACAAAGTGAGACAACAGAGCTCTTCCGGCAGGCACGAGCAAGCTTTGAGAGGAAGCTTAACTGAAGCTCAACCGATGAAATCACGTGGAAGCGACATTGAAATTCTTGGTGAGATTATGGCGGAGATAGAAGGGTTGCGGTGCAGGCCCATCTCTCAGTTGTTATCGCAGCGAGCACGCATAGAGAAGAATCCCATATGAACAAAGGCACGAGCAAAGGGAAAATCCTGTTTTCTGAGCACTTGTCGCGGGCCGGCCAGCCATCCTGCCATCCTAGACCAAGGGCCGGACCAAGGAGCCTGGAGCCAAGCAGGACCGCCCGAGCCATGTCTGAACCCCCCACCCACACCTTCTGCCAACGCTCGACTCGGGGAGGGGGGACGAGGGTCGAGACAATATCTTGGATGGGGTGCCTGGGCCGGGCGATGATATCACTGGAGAGGCGATCGCGCTTGTCAAGAGCCTGGCTCGCCCGGTTCTAGGTTTTGGAGGGATGGACGACGTTCGAACGTCCGTGCATTGATTTCGATGTTGGGTGTTTGAGAGCGGCTGCAGTTGACAGATTTTTGACAGATGGGCTCGACACGAACAGGCACGGGGCTGTCCCAAAAGGAACTGCCTCCGGGAGGGCAGAGATACGACGTCGTCGTGAGGGGGAGGGGTCGGTGCCAGTGTTGGTGTTCATGTGCACTTTTTGAGTTTTGACCAGACTATTGACGCGTACGACGCCGCGCCCCTCTCGTATTTCGCGGATTCCCTTTGTTAGCTTCGTGGCCGTCTGTGCCTGGATAGACAGGGGTTTTGCAGTGTCCTGTGCCTTTGATAGGGCGTTATGTCTGGAACATGTGCTGTAACTCTTAGCGATGCTGGGCATTCTAGATGCCATAATAAGACATCTTAGTTCGTCCTCTCATTGGCAACTGGCGGCTAAACTTACTGAAGTCGCATCTTTTGTCTTGTCAACTCCGTCTCTCAAAAGGGCAGCTGATAAGTGTCTATCTTGCAACAGGCGACCGGTGGCGGATGGTGACGAAAGTTACTATCTCTACGTCGTAGATACCTGTTGTCGAGGCCAGCGGCGACGGCTGCTGATCGACATGCTCACTACGCAAGATGTTTTGGTACCCCAAAAAACATAGCTCTATGAGATCAGAGCTGTGGCCAGATCATTGATAAACAGGCTCGACTAAGCCTGCCACTCTGTAGCTGCCCGTCCTGTTGTCGTCGTGCAGCATGGCGTTTTCGTCGTGATGCTTGTGTCGCCAACTGCAAGGAACGCCGCCAGCCATTGGCCCAGCGCTTGTCCTGAGTGCCCATATGCTGTGCTTGCTGTGCCTTGCTGCGCACTTTTCCGTCCATGTCTGTTTATATTCGTGTCTTTGCATCGTTGCATCTTTGCATCATTTCGTCTGTTCTTAATCTTCATACTCAGTCCTATCCGTCTCTCACCTCCCTGCATCCCCTGCCGCAGGCGACCATCGACCGGCATAGATCGTCTCGCCCGTCTCTGTTTCATCGCAATCTGCCTTCTGTCTGCCTTCTGCCCGACCCTTGAGATAGAGCACTGTGTGAGCGCGTGTGCCCGCCACTCATCCCCCTCTGTTGTGCATATTGTGGCTGCTCCGTACGAGTGCGCCGCAGACTGCTCTACTCGGCCGGCTCCCTTCGTCCAAAGCTCGCACGTACGCAATTGAGACCCGAGCGTGTCAAGCTCCCGATGCAAGACAATCCCATCTGAGATCTGAGTCGTGTTTGCTGCCATCGTTGTTCGCAAGCTGCCGCTGTTCGTGACGCTTGTGCCTTCGTTGTGCCTGCGCAACAGCGCCCGACCAGCTCTTTCCGTTCAATTGCGCGCGGCGCTGACACATTTCCTGCTGTTCTCTTCCCACTGTCCCCAATTTCCCCCCTGGTTAGCGCCTTCCGTATGTGCATCTCCCTGCGACTAGGCATCTTACCTCCCCGCCGGATCCAGCAACAGCAGCTAGTCCAGGCCCACCACAGCGCCCGGTTGCTGAACAACACGGGCGAGTCCACTACTATTGCAGAACGCAGAACGGAGCGAATTCTGAGGATACACACCCAGTTCCTTGTATCATAGCACCCAAAGCCTGCCTTCATTCACTCCGTTCACTCCACAACACTCTCACACCCCCAGTTCTCCTCGCGCCTGCCAAATTTGTGACTTCGTCGCTCCTCCCCTCTGCTCCATACGAATTCGGTCGCACCTTCTTCATTCTTTTCCCATTCTCGTGTCTTTTCTCTCTTGCTTCGTCGACGTAACTTTCGCAAGGAAACAGCGACTGGCAATTGCGACCGCGCATCTGCAACCGCGGCTGGCCAGGCCCCCTCCTTCTGCTTCCAGTTTCCATCTATTCCTTCCATTCCTCACCCGCCTCTGCTTCGGCCGGTCCTTCCTCCACCCCTCCCCCTTAATTCCCAATCAATCTCAGCTTGGGCAGCCATTTCATCCCGCCGCCCGCCACCCGCAATCGATCCGACAAAAGAACGCTCCAACAACAACGAGCGAGCAACACGAGGACAAGAAAGGCGACCCTTTTTGCTCCCCGCAAGGCCTGAAAGAGATAGAAAGCCTACCCGAGCACGACCCGCCCAAAAGGACGCCTGGGCCAGGCCAACAGCACTGTTGGCAACAAACAGCTTCGCAGGGGTGCAACACAGCACGACCTTTTTGTCTTTCGTCCACTGCAGCGTTTCCAATCTTACAGTCCAGAAGCCAGAAGCCTTGCACCCTGCCCGTTCCACGGCGTTCCGCCTCTCCATATTTTCGCCCAGCTCTTTCGTCTGGGCTTCTCTCGCAGCAACCGAACTTCATCTCACGCCGCATCAACCCAACGCCCCCCTTTCTCTCTTTTCCCTCTCCATCTCCCTCCGTCGCTCACGACATCCTTTCTTCGACTCCTCCTCCTCCCCGTTCTTCTCGCTGTCTGCGTCGCCAGCACACATACCGGGCGCATCATGTCAACAACCGTGGCGCCGGGCGGTGGTGCCGAGGCTCCTCTCGCGTCGCCCTCCTCTCGGGGCAAGTCGTACAACAACAATTCCGTGTCGCGATCGCAGTCAACCCGCTCCCGGCCGCCATCCTCTGCCTCGGCCAGCGACCGCCGCGATCTGCCTACCCGTGCGGCCTCGCAGCATCAACATTCGTCTTCCCGCCAGTACTCCTCGTCGGGCAACGGCAAGGGCTACGAGCCCGGCGACGACAACTACCACAGACGCAGTTCCAGCCGTGACGCCTCGGCCCAACAGGCTCCTCCCTCATCCTCCACCGCACAAGACTCCTCATCGCGGCCACATCGGCACAGCAGCCACCGCTCCTCGTCTCGACACGATCCCTCCTCCCGGCCATCCGCCGACATGACGCAGTCTGCAGCTGCGGGAGCGGCGGCGGCCGCTGCACCGCCAGTGAGCCAGAACAACGGCCACCAGGAGCGGAGTGCCGACCCGCGCGCTGCGGCGTCAAGACCGACGAAATCGCGCACGACGATTCCCACGACGTCTGGCAAATGGATCCTCGGCAAGGTGATTGGTGCCGGCAGCATGGGCAAGGTGCGCCTGGCAACCAAGGAGGATGGTAACGAACAGGTACGTCGGCGATCTTCCTCTGCTGCTCCTTTCGCCCAACACCAACATTCATAACTGACACTATCTTTTTCGTTGTAGGTTGCTTGCAAGATCATCCCCCGAGGCTCGACCGACGACAACCACGCTACCCGCGCCGACAAGGAGCGTGCCGACCAGTCCAAAGAGATCCGGACCGCCAGAGAAGCCGCCATTGTCACCCTCCTCAACCACCCCTACATTTGCGGCCTGCGCGACGTCGTCCGCACAAACCACCACTGGTACATGCTCTTCGAGTATGTCAACGGTGGCCAGATGCTGGATTACATTATTTCGCACGGCAAGCTGAAGGAGAAGCCCGCCCGCAAATTCAGCCGGCAGATCGCCAGCGCCCTCGACTATTGCCACCGCAACTCCATTGTGCACCGCGACCTCAAGATTGAGAACATTCTCATCAGCAAGACGGGCGACATCAAGATTATCGATTTTGGTCTCAGCAACCTGTTCGCGCCCCGCGGCCACCTCCGCACCTTTTGCGGCAGTCTGTACTTTGCCGCGCCCGAGCTCCTGCAGGCAAGGGCCTACACGGGTCCCGAGGTGGACATTTGGAGTTTTGGTATTGTTCTCTACGTCCTGGTCTGCGGCAAGGTTCCTTTTGATGACCAGAGCATTCCCGCTCTACACACCAAGATCAAGAAGGGCATCGTCGACTATCCCAATTGGCTTTCCACTGGTATGTTCCTCCCCTCTCCCCACATCTGCCTCACTCTCCCGTACAGCTTGCCTAACGGTTGTCGTATGTAGAATGCAAGCACCTCTTGTCGCGCATGCTCGTCACCGACCCACGCCAACGCGCGACAATGCAGGAGGTCTTGAACCACCCGTGGATGCTTAAGGGGTACAGCGGGCCGCCGGAAAACTATCTCCCCCGCCGCGACCCTATCACTCTCCCGCTCGAGCAGGACGTCATCACTGCCATGACCGGCTTCAACTTTGGGCCGCCGGAGGCCATCAAGGCTCAGCTCACCCATGTGATTGAGTCGGAAGAGTACCAGCGCAGCGTGCGCCTGCTGCAGAAGGAGAAGGAGCAGGCCCACCCGCCCAAGGACGCCGAACGGAAGCGCGGCTTCATCGACTTCTACAAGCGCCGCAACTCGACAAACAGCCGCGACGCCCTGACCACGCCGAGCACCGAAGGCCTTCCCGTGGGCAACGACCCGCTGAACGCCTTCAGCCCTCTGGTGTCTGTGTACTACCTGGTCCGCGAGAAGCACATGCGTGATCGGCAAGACCATGTCATGCCGCCGCCACCCAAGGAGAAGGGCAGCGGCAGTGTTCAGCAGCTGCCCGAAATCGCCCCGCCACAGGCTGCTCATACCAACACGTCTGCCTATGAGATGCCGGGCGAACGGGCGACGGGTGGCCGGACGCGCCCTCGTTCCCGCACTCACGGCGAGGACGACCACCCCGAACCTACTAGAGGCAAGTCCTCCGCTGCCGCTGCTGGTGCTGCTATTGGCGCTGCCACCGCCGGCGTCCTTCTCTCGCCGTCGGCAAACCAAGAACAGCACGATCTGCCCAAGAAAGAGAGCACGGCCGCTGGCATCTTGCGGCGCTTCAGCACACGGCGCCGCCCCAAGGAGCCCGAGCGGCTTGACAAGGACCGCTCGCACCCGCCCGTTGTCCATGTGCACTCGCCTTCCGACCAGGCCTCGCAGAGCCAGAGCCAAACCCAGAACCAGGCCCAAAGCCAGCAGGCCCCCGCCCCGCCAAGAAAGAGTTTTAGTATCCGCCGTAGCCGCCGGGACGAGGACGACTCCCCAGTCCCGCGTTTGCGGTCGGGCAGCAGCCAGCCCCAGCACAGCGATCTCCTTAGCCCACCGCTCTCGGCAGGTGAACCGGGTACTGGCTACAAGAAAGGCCTAGGCCGCTCGACCAGCGTCAGCTCCGCCGAGTTCACCCGCCGTCGGCCGATTGGCGGCTCGGCGAGCCGAATCGCCAAGGAGCCCCCGGCCACGAGTGGGTCCGACCACTCCACCATCAATGACCGGCTGCAAGGCGGCGAGCAGCAGACTGGCAACGCCAGCATGCACGGCCGGTCCATCTCTTTGCGGACAAAGCCGCTAAGCCATGCTCGAAGGGAGAGCATCCAGGCTCGGCGTCTGCGCCGCGAAGAAGAGCGGAGCCGGGAAGCCAACGTGCCCGAGGAAACCGATGCCGAGCTGGGCGAACACAGCGGCATGTCCAACGAGCGGCTGGCCGACTTCGACCTCGACAAGCCCGTGTACCTCAAGGGTCTCTTCAGCGTCTCGACCACCTCCACCAAGCCCGTCCGCGAGATCCGCAGTGATATCAAGAGGGTACTCAAGCAGCTGGGCGTGGAGTACGTCGAGATCAAGGGCGGCTTCAACTGCCGCCACTCACCGAGCATCGACCTCAACAAGGTGGCTGCTGATGCCCCCAACAGCCCGCAGCCGGCCATGCCGGGCCACCGTCGCCGCTTCAGCTTTGGCGGTCTCCGTGCCGGCGAGCAGAGCCGCGACGACAACGTCCAGAACAACGTCGAGAGAGGACCTACGACGCCGCGGACCCCTGGCGGCCGCAACCCCGAGTACTCCAACTCGGATGTCTCCGAGGACAGCGATCCCCGGCTGGCGCACAACGAGTCGACCAACCGCGTGATGCCGGCGGGCGAGACGACGACGCATGTCCGCAGCGACATGGGCGGCAACCTGGTCCTGGAGTTTGAGATCTTCATTGTCAAGGTCCCCGTCTTCACCCTCCACGGCATCCAGTTCAAACGCCTCAGCGGCAACACCTGGCAGTACAAGAACATGGCCGACCACATTCTCCGCGAGCTGAAGCTGTAGTCGGTGGAACAAACGCCACGTCTGCTACTTCTTCACCTCTCCAACTTTTGTTTTTACGAATTGTTTTACCTCTTTTACATATCTTCTTCTTCTTTCGTCTTCATCACTGGATCTTGTTCCACACGGCCCCATCTAATGTATTTTTTTTTATCCTTTTTGATTTGGACGCACCTGGCAAGCTTTCCCTTTTTTCCCCTTCCACATTCTACTTCTCAGCGATCATACAGCTTCCTTTTTAATCGGCTTCTTCTTCTTTACTTTGATGGGCAACAAAACAGAGTGCGGGCAATAAATGGAATGGGCAGAAACACAATACACGCAGTATATTCTATATAACGGACGAACTTTCCTGGCGGGTATAGCATAGCAAATAGCGGCCTCTTCTGTTTCTCCTGCCACTTTTCATCCTTTTTCTTGTGTCGACTCCCATCTTTTAAACTTTTAAACTTTTACACGTTTACATTTTTAACGTCTTTTGTCTCGCCTATTATTTACATCCATTTTTTGTATCCATTCTACTTGGGACATGTCTCTTACTTTCACAAGCATTGTTTATAGTATTCATGAAATCCAAGATGGCCATAATATTTCAAGTAACACTAGCAACGAGGAAAACACAAGAACCCTTGCGGCCTTTCCCTTGCTTCTCCCGAGACAGATCGTGATCGTGAGGTTGAGCTAATAATTCACGTGACTTCCGATCTGGCCCGGATCAATGCATAGGTGGCCCGTGCACGATATGCGTACCTTGGTCACCTCCTGCCGCCAAAAAGGTACAACACTAGTAGGCCCCTGCAGTTTTTCCGATCGCATTCCCCTTCCCTTCCTTCCCGCCTGCCTCTTTGCTTTTGCGCAATGTCCCGCGTCTCATTTTCGCAGCGCGGCAGTAATTAGGCCTGGCCTAGTGAACGATAGTGCCCTTTCGGCCCCCTTTCAACCAACCACAGTTGCCCGTTTTTCGCCCTCTCGTTGGCTCTTGCCTTGCCTTCTCTCTCTGCAACGCCCGGCGCACCTGCCCTGTGTGTCTCTCTCTTCTCACTGTACCGAAACAAAAAGCTCACACGACGATAAAGAGCAAACACACTTCTCCAGCATACACCTACACCACCACCACCATTCACGACCTCCCACCCCATCCAACCTGCTTGGGATCTCGCTCCGCACCGCCCTCCATCCTCTCGCCGCGCATAACTTGTATCGCTTGTACAATTTGCATTCTTCTTCCTTACATCCGCATCTGCCAGGTCTCCCAGCCTAGAGCCCTCCAACCGGCATTGCACCTTTGCATCTTTTTTTCCCTCGTTGCTTTTTGCATCGTGTTTCCTTTTTGGCGAATCCGCAGTTTTAATCGCCCGCTTGCCCACCCCCTTGTCACACAGCCAAGATCGGACCGCGCAGCCCAACTCTTTCCGACCCAAGCGGCCCTCTGCATCCTTTTTTGCTTCTTCCTTCCCGCTCTTTCAACACCCATCCCTTGGGACCACCTCCTTCGACCAACTCCCTTCTCGCCCTCTCCCTTCTCCCGAGACCCGACGCGAGATTCTTCTCTAGACGATGAAAGAGCTGGACATTATCGTTTAGCCTGCAGCAAACCGACGAGAGCCTCGACCGAGACCTGAACGAAGGAAAGAAAAGGGCGCCCAGCTGCTGAATTTCCCTCCACCGACACCCCTCGAAAGCCTTCCTACCTCCCACATCCCGCGAACGACGAGCATCGGATTCATAAGCATCCCCGACCTTCGACGCGATCGCCTAACCCAAACGAAGACGGACTGCCGACGCACATAGTTTGCCGACGGTTCTCCGAACGCTTTTTGCAAGCTCCATAACCCTTTTTCAACAACACCTACAATATCTGGCTGGACGAAGAGAGAGCTCTCTCTTTCGCGTCCGCCCTCCTCTTTTTCGATCCGACGATGATGCCGAACGCGCACCTCTACGGAGGTCATCACCAACAATACACGCCGCAAGACTCGGCGTGGATGCACCCGCATCACCACCAGCAACAAGCCGCCGCCGCCGCTGCCGCCGCCGCTGCCCAGCAGCAGCAACAACAGCAGCAGCAACAGCAGGCGCAGCAGCAGCATCAACAACAGCAGCAGCAGGCACATCAGCAGCAGCAGCAACACCAACAGCAGCAGCAGCAGCAGTACAACCACATTGCCAGCCGGCAACACGGCGTGGCGGGCGCCCTGGGCGGCGTGGGCGTGAATGCTGGTGTCGGCTCGGGCGCAGTGGCCCCTGGCGTCGGCCATGGCGGCCCCGATGGCGCGCTCGACGGTGTGTCGGAGGACAACCGCCGCACGATGAGCTACATTGCCGATCTGCTGAACGAGAACACCCGCGAGGCCGCCTTGCTAGAGCTTAGCAAGAAACGCGAGCAGGTCCCAGAGCTAGCCCTTATCCTGTGGCATTCATTTGGTGAGTGCAACCCGGATTCAGAGCTTCGGCATGACTTTAGAGGAGGAAGAAGGAAGCGGATGCAACGCGTGTGCTCAGTCATGCTAACAACTCACCCCTACACTAGGCGTCATGACCTCGCTGATTCAGGAGATCATCTCGGTGTACTCGCTTCTTAACCCGTCGCAGCTCACCGCGGCTGCATCGAACCGTGTCTGCAACGCGCTGGCACTGCTCCAGTGCGTAGCTTCGCACAACGACACGCGCACGCTGTTCCTGAGCGGTAAGCCCGGTTCTATCTCACCCCATTCAATGGACACCGTATGGATGCTAATATTTTTGTCTTGTCGTCCTTTAGCGCACATCCCTCTCTTCCTCTACCCCTTCCTCAACACGACGTCCAAGTCGCGGCCGTTCGAATACCTGCGCCTAACAAGTCTTGGCGTCATCGGAGCGTTGGTTAAGAATGACTCCTCCGAAGTGATCAATTTCTTGTTGACGACCGAAATCATCCCTCTGTGCCTCCGTATCATGGAGACCGGGTCGGAGCTCAGTAAGACTGTGGCCATCTTCATCGTGCAGAAGATCCTCCTGGACGACAATGGCCTGAACTACATCTGCGCCACCTACGAGCGCTTCTATGCCGTCGGCACCGTGCTCAGCAACATGGTTGGTCAGCTGGTCGAGCAGCAGACGGCCCGCCTCCTCAAACATGTTGTGCGCTGCTTCCTGCGCCTCTCCGACAACGCTCGTGCCCGCGAGGCCCTGCGGCAGTGCCTCCCCGAGCCCCTCCGCGACGCGACGTTCTCGTCGGTCCTCCGCGACGATGCCGCCACCAAACGCTGCCTGGCCCAGCTCTTGATCAACCTGTCCGACAATATCGTTGACGCCGGATCCGGCCACCCTTCCATCTAGAATGCGGGACACGAAGGGTTCGACGAATATGGCAATGTGAAGGCTCCGGCCAGACGCATAAGAGACCCAGTGCCGAGCGTTCAACCACCTGTGCAACCGTCGTTTTATTTACCCCGTCTCCCACTTTAACAGCTGCCTTCATGATCGACCAAGGAGTCGATAGCCATTTTAGCTACTTGACTACCTATTGGAGAGCATCGGAGGACGAAAGAAAAACGAGACGGTCAAGATGTCGTACGAAAACAAAAGCGACGAAGAATCCTCAAAGAAGGTTCCTCTGGGCATCCTCTCTCTTGAAGATCTTCGGATATACCCTTTTCTTTTTCTTTATTACACATACCCGCGGTTTTATACATCGTTATCGTTTTTCCATTCCCAACATCCCCTTGCGACAATAGTCTTTTACTTTCCACTTTCTGCTTCTTGCACATACATATCATATCTGCTTCACCCTCTTCGGCTCTGGTCTTTCCGAGATCACGGGGAAAAAGAGGCATGAAGCATTTCCCCCTTTCTATACACTACCCACAATGGCGTTCGAGTTTGTATTCCCCCAGGGTGTTTTTCATTTTCGTTTTACTATACTGTCTTTTCTTAGAGGAAAACTGGAACGGGGTTCGCTTCATGTATTTCACTAGTATTGCTTTATGTCATCCCCATCCTCGGTTTCATTTCGTACGTTGCGATCGTGTGCGACCTGGTGATAGCACAATGCTCTGCCCTGCCTTTCTCCTGTCCTAATTTCCTCCACCTGCTCTCACGTGTAGCCAGGGTTCAGCACAAGGCTACCGCAGGGCATGTCGAGCAAGGGCAGTTTCACGAGACAAGGCAAGTGAAGGGAACAGCTACTCTGTTTGCTACTTTGGCTTCTCACTTTTCTTTTCTTTTTCTTTTCGGTATGCGGTCTCACTCATGTCTGTACTCCAGCGGCGTTGGCTCTGGCGTTGGTCTTATTTTTGTTTTCTTTTTCCTTTTTTTTTTACCACACAGACGGAGCGGAGACCAGGGACGAGGCACGAGAATGATGTGGTTGAGGAACCGTCGGTATAATGGATATGCTCCTCTATCCGGCTTATGGGAAGATTAGACCGGGGGGATCTATGGCTCGATCCGAAGACGGCCAATGCGAGGGCAACGGCGAACAGGGTACGACGGGACCATCTCTCGTTGGTCCAGCCTCGTCGACTGCCTGACTTTGTATCACCCTCCATCGGTTCGTCCGGACCTCTCGTCTACTCTTCTCCTCACGAAATGGGGATGCCCACGCATGTAAGATATCAAAACAATGTATAGTGGCCAAAAGAGGTGGGATCGGAACAAAATAGAAAGCGAAAGGGCAACGGGAGAGGATGGAAACGGAAGAGGTGGAAAGAGAAAGGAGGGGGGAGAGAACAAAAAGTTCCTATTTGTACGTTTTTTTCCCTTCTATTCTTCTCCTGTCTTCTCTTACGCTCAAGTTTGGAGTGGCCTTCTCTGTATATACAAAATAATTCTTTTCTATACAAACCTTTAAACTGCAGGTATTGAATACTTGAGGGCCAGACTATATGCGCAGCAACCTTATATCTGTTGTATATTTTGGTCTTGTTGATACTGCATGTGGCTATCGTGCGATTGGCTGGCACTGAGCAGGATCCCTTTTCTCTACTTCTCCACGAAGTTCTGCACAGGTGCAACTCCTTGACTCCAGTTCTCAACTGCCCACTACGTCATCGCAAAAAAAGAGGCCAGCATGATAAGCACTGGGCAATACGAGCTGAAAGGCAGGGCAGAAAAGCTCACAGGCCAAAACACATGCAAGAAACAGCAAAAAGAGAGATGAAGAGAGAAAAGAAACAGATGCCAAAACACGGTATTTGTGAGACACTGCAATGCACGTCGTTCATTGCGATCACAGTCCACGTGCAGTGGACCAAGAGGGGCCCGGTGGTTCCATATTACAGCAACCGAACTTTGACAGGTTCGTCTTAGGAACCTCGACTCAAAATCCAGTCCGGCGCCCCTTTAGGCAGGGCTGTGATTCCATATGGGACCCAAGGAACAAAAACTGGCGGCGGTGTAAGAATGTATGTACATAGAAAAGGGGAAAGAAAAAAAGTACATACGACCGCGCGTCCTCCACGAACAAATTATCTTCTTTTTTTCGTCCTTTTCTCTCTCTCGTCGAGTATATTCGTCCCCATACTTCCCTATTTTTCTTTTTGTCTCTCCTCGAACGGTCGGCATGACCCTCCTTCGCCCACCGTTCACACCCTTTTCTCTTGGTTGTCCCCTTGTCTTCCCCTTGTTTTTCGAGGGTCCGTCAGGTCACATGCGCTGTAGTGGTTCGTGTTTTGTCCTCTTTTGAATAGCCGTGTGCATCCTGCTTGCATACCGCTACTTGGTATCGGTCCTCTTTCTTCTCCATTGTCGCGTAGCGGACTGCAAACGTCCAAAAGTGTCATGTCTCAGTTGCTCTCTCTCTCGCCTGCCTCTCGTCTTTCTTCTCAATGTATCCCTTCTTGTCCCTTGTCTTCCCCTCTCTTTTCAGTCTGTTCCCCAACGCCCCAAGCACCGATGACGAGCTCGCAAGCTAGCCCATCTTGGAAAGTCAGGCATGCAGGACGGTTGGACGACGCAGCAGCCGACAAGGGCAGGGCTGTAGCTAGTGCACGGGCGCTGGGGTTCTCTCTTCACAACAACTGGCTATCAGGACGAGCAAGTTTCCCCCCCTCTGTTGTGGAGAACAAGAGGGGGGAGGAGGCTGGGGACGAACGACGAACGCACAACTGTGCTCCATACTCCATAGAAAATGGAGCTCATCGACGGTAGCACTGGTAATACCAGTACACAGCAAGAAAGGAAATGGGCGAGGAAGAGAGAAGAGAAAATCAAAGGGAGTACAAGTCAATGCTTGTTTCCCCGTGTCTCTTTCCCTCTCTGGAATGTATCACCACAAGACGAAAATAAACAAGTGTCACGAAAAGTAAAAGGTCAGACAAGAGAACGCTGTTTACATGACGGTACTATTACGCGCTCCCTTGGGACAATGGGCAGATAGGAGTGGCACATGGCCACCGATGACCCTGCAGATCGAAGGCTTTGGGGACGGCTGCAGGGCTTCACGTGCGAAGTTCAGTCCCGCGAAGACAGGGACAAAGAACGAATCGGGGACCAAAGGGCGGGAGGCGAAAAGTAGAAAGTACGCCGCCGCCTTGCAGACTGTTAACAGTACGGAGTATGTCTGGCAGTCGCGCTTTCCTGCGACACTAGCGCCTAGATTGAAAAGGGGACGAGAAACATTGCAATTTATTTAACGAAGAAGGTGCGACTGGAGGGAATGGCGGGGGAGGAAAGAAACGGTCAAGGAGGGAGGGGCAAGAAAACGCAAGGAGGCTGCGCATACGAGTATGCGAAGACAAGGCAAGAAAAGAGAAAAGAGTCAGAATGCAGGCGAAGTGGACTGTGCTTGTATGTGGTCGTTTTGGTACGGCACCAGGCTTGGCTCGAGCTTGGCCGTGCTTGGCTGGGCGCATGGCCTGGAGACTGGGCCCTGGCCAAACAGGTGTAAGAAACGACGACTCGTGCGACGGGGGGGAGGGAACCGGAAGGGAAAGAGCAAAGGAGCAAATGGAGCAAGAGAAAGGGAAGAGAAGGAACGAACCGGGGCGTCAGAAGCATGGCTTGCGCCGGTCTAGGGACGATAATCTTGCAGGAGCCATGGACTCGAGTTCGGCCGCTCCTGCCCTTTGTCTTCTTGCGAGGAGAAAAGTCGGGGCAAAGAGAAGGAGTCGTCAGCCGAGTTGAATGGGCGGGGAAGTCACGTTCCAGCGCCAACCGCAACCAAACAACCAAAATACAGTTGGCAGCCTGCCCAGTCATACCCCAAATTCTCGCACCCCTTCCCCTTGTTAGCGTCCCATCGTTAGCGTCTTACTTCGCCCAGGGCAAAGAAAGAAAATACGAACCTAAAAAGACACGCCAGCGAACGTGTGTTGGCTCTTGCCGTTCTCGACGGCGGACGGCCGTTGGAATCGAGCGGAGTTCTTTCCTTTTTTAAGCGTAAGATAATAGAAATACAATTCCCTCCTCATCCTCTCTTCTTTCGTGTCTCTTCCATCACCACGCTCCTTTTTGTCTTGTTTCTAGTTTATCGAACGGTTGTTTCGACAAACCAACCTTCCCCCATCAATAATACAACCCCGGCGACAGCCCGCAGGATTAGCACGGATCGGCTGCGCATGCGCCAAGCCAGCCCACCACCACCCTGTCTGCCTCTCTTCTGCCGCCGCTTTTGGCTGGACCGTGCTTTTAGCTGGGGACCACTACCTTGCTCTCCCGTCATAACGAGCTTCCCTCCTCCTCTTGCTCTTTTTCTTCTTCTTTCTTTTCTTCTCTCCTCGTCTCCCACGCCTCTTCACCTCTCCTCAGTCTCGCCGTCTTCCTCTCTCCTTCGCCCGGTGCCTCGTTGACTCTAATAGCCTCTGCGAGTCGACCAGCGCCGTGGACAACGACACCAGCAAGGAGCTCGTTACATCACTCGAGACCGTCTTTGATCGCCTGTGACACCTGCCGTCGCCCGACTCGGCCGGCCGGCCTACCTCCTTCTCCTCCCTCTCGACTCTTTCTTTCCCTCCAGCCATGGCGACCACTACCGAGACCGTCACGGCGACCCTCGTGTCGACCGTCGTCTCGACTGTCGCGGCGACCACCGCCGCGGCCACGGCTACCAACCGCGCGACGCCGCAGTCTGGTGTGCTCGACGGCGCAAACCCCATTGCGTACAGTGCCAGCAACCCCATTCTGCTGTTCATCGTCCAGACGGCCATTATTATCATCTTTTGTCGCCTACTCGCCTACCCGCTGAAATACCTTGGCCAGCCGCGCGTCATCGCCGAGGTCATTGGTGGCATCTTGCTCGGTCCATCCGTCCTGATGCGCATCCCGGGCTTCCAGGCCAACATCTTCCCCACCAACAGTATGCCGGTTCTCAACAACGTCGCCAACCTTGGTTTGATCCTATTCCTCTTCCTGACGGGTCTCGAGGTACGTCTTCACCCCCTCCTGTTAATTCCCTTTTTGCGGTGCAGTGACTAACGCACCTTCTAGGTTGACCTCCGCCTGTTCAAGCGCAACTGGCAGGTTGCCATCAGCGTCTCCGTTGCCAGCATGGCCCTGCCTTTTGGTCTCGGCTACGCCATTGCCTGGGGCCTGTACAACCAATTCGACGACGAGCCCGGCACGCTCCCTATCAGCTTCGGCGTCTTCGGCCTGTTTGTCGGCACCGCCCTCGCCATTACCGCCTTCCCGGTCCTGTGCCGCATTCTCACCGAGCTTAACCTGCTGGGTAACATTGTCGGTGTCACAGTGCTGGCCGCCGGTGTTGGCAACGATGTCGTTGGTTGGATCCTGCTTGCCCTTTGTGTCGCCCTCGTCAACAACAGTAGCGGTTTGACAGCCCTCTGGGCTCTACTCATCGTACTCGGTTGGGTTCTACTGCTTATCTTTGCTGTGCGGCCCGCTTTCATCTGGCTGCTCCGCCGCAACGGCAGCCTGCAGAACGGCCCTTCGGAATCGATGGTCTGTGTCACGCTCCTGCTTGTGCTCACCTCCGCCTGGTTCACCGGTATCATTGGTATTCATCCCATCTTCGGCGGGTTTTTGGTGGGAGTAATATGTCCACACGACGGCGGATTCGCCATCAAACTCACAGAGAAGATCGAGGATTTCGTATCAGCACTCTTCCTCCCTCTGTACTTTGCCCTCTCCGGTCTCAGCACCAACCTGGGCCTCCTGAACAACGGCATCACCTGGGCCTATGTCATCGGCGTCATTGCTGTCGCCTTCTTCGGCAAGATCATCGGCGGCACCCTCTCGGCCCGTCTGTGCAAGATGTTCTGGCGCGAGAGTGTCAGCATCGGTGTCTTGATGAGCTGCAAGGGTCTTGTCGAGCTGATTGTCTTGGTATGTTCCGCTCTCGTCCGTCAATGTTTTTCCAGAAGAACCTCACCATTCTAACACATCTATGTAGAACATTGGTTACCAGGCCCATATTCTGTCCCAGCGGACGTTCACCATCTTCGTCGTCATGGCTCTGGTCACGACCGTTGCGACGACACCCCTGACCAAGCTTTTGTACCCTCTTTGGTACCAGCAGAAGGTTGAGAAGTACCGCCGTGGCGAGATCGACTGGGAGGGCAACCCAACCGGATCCGAGGTGTCTAGCCAACGCCAGTCCGTCGACAAGCTCAACGAGACCCAGGTCCGCCGTCTTCTTGTCTACCTTCGCCTTGACAGCCTTCCCAGCCTGTTCACCTTCATCTCCCTCTTGAGCGGCGCCGATGCGTCTCCCAACGACGCGATTGTCGTCGGCAAGGAAGATCCGAACCAGGAGCCGCAGCCGCAGACCGCGCCTGTGCCGCGCCGCCACCTCCAGGTGCACGGTATCCGCATCATCGAGCTGACCGAGCGTACATCGTCTGTCATGAAGGTGTCCGAGGTGGACGAGCTCGCCCGCCGCGATCCCGTCGTCAACACTTTCCGCACCTTCTCCCAGCTCAACGATGTGGCCGTCTCCGGCCAGGTCGCTGTCGTGCCGGCTGCCTCGTTCCCCGAGACCCTAGCTACCGAAGCCAGTGAGACCTCGTCCGACTTTGTTCTCATCCCATGGGGCGACAACGTCGCCGAAGACCAGACGACCGTCTTGACTGCCGCGTCTGGTGCAGACCGGTTCAACGACCGTACACACCTGGACTTTGTCCATGCCACGCTAGAGAAGGCCGTCTGCAACATCGGTGTCTTTATCGACAACGGATTTGGCGGTGCCGCTGCTGCCTCGCCGCGGGGTGGCGACCGCCCCCTGATCTCGCGCACAATTTCGATCATGTCAATGCACAGCGTCCGGAATGGTGCTGTTCTGCCTGTGGCCAACAAGAGCCACCGCGTCTTCTTCCCCTTCTTTGGCGGTGCCGACGACCGTGTTGCGCTGCGCTTCGTCCTCCAGCTGGCCAAGAACAAGAACGTCACGGCCACCATTGCCCACGTCACGTGGAACGGCAGCGACGCCGCCGCCGCCTCGGAGATCAGCCATCCCGAACAAGCACACGGTGGCTACTACGCCGAGGACCCGACCCAGGCCGCGATCAAGAACAAGGAGGCCGCTCTCGAGGACGAGCCGTCGGCGCAGGATCTTGGTCTGCTGGCCACCCTGCAGTCGTCGCTACCGGCCGACCTGGCGAACCGCGTCACGTTTGTGGACATTGCCACCCGCGGCAAGAGCAGCAGCGTGCTGGACAACGTTGTCGATCGTGCGTCCAAGGTGGTGGGCCAGGCGCCCAAGAACGCGGGCGACATCATTGTCGTGGGCCGCCGGCACAGCCGGCTCGGCGACAGCACCCGGGCCGCGGGCGAGTCGTCCTCGTCGTCGTCGGGCTACGACCTCTCCAAGACGGTCGGTGTCGCGGGCGCGCACGTCATCAACGCCAGCCCCAAGGCTAGTGTCCTTGTGGTGCAGGCCGCTTTTGTGCGGGACGGGAAGGCGTAGACGTTGAAGTCTTGCTTTTGCTTTGCATTTGCTATGATGTAACGTTTTTTTTTGGTCCATACTTTTTTTTGGATATCTTTCAGTACCCCCCTAAGCTTTGATGATGTATGGCTTTTTTGGACGTTTTTGTTTTTGGATAACTCCCAATCTTGGAACGAGACGTGAATAGAACACGCCCAATGGTGTCTTTTGATGCATTTGGTTTATTCCGTTATGATGAATTTTTTGGACAGTTTCTATTTCTTTGTTTTGGGTAGTATAATTCCTCATTGGTATCACGACATATACCATTTATTTGAATCTGAATATAACAACGGCTGCATTCAACGCGCCATATTTTGTTGCGTCAAAAATTCATCTCGTCCAGTAAACTTGTGCATCTCTTGAAGACCGTGGTTGAAATTTATAAAATAATAGACTGCTCGAAATGTTTTTGAGTTTTGTATGGCTTTGCTTTTGTCAGATTAAAAAAACTGATTAGTCAATTTACTTTTTCTGTTAAAACAATCTAATAAAATAAATATAGAGATAAAGGGTTTTTTTTTTAAATAAAAAAAAGCATACTTGTACATAGTTCTTATTGAAGCCGAGATTGAGATAAACTCTAGCGTGCACTAGAATAAATATCCAAGTACAATTGCTTCATAAAGACACCAAGAGGAGGTAACCTTGTTGTTCTCCTCTCTTCATCCATTGCTCTTGTTGACGTCGATCTCCATTCAGTCCACGTGCAACACTCTACGTACAGTGTATCTTACGATTTGTAGTATGGCATTGTCCGGATCTTTCGATAAGAAGGAGAAGCAGCTCTGTCGGCCGGCAAGGGCTTTCTTTCTCTGTCTTTCTTGAGGCTCGGTCTTCACTATCACAATGGGAGGTGATTCCTCTAGTGTACCGCTCTTTCAGACCCTGGCGGTGACGAAAGGCAGGCAGTCAGCAAGCATGAAAAGTTGAGCGGAACTTGGGCGATCTTCGCTACGCTAGAGTGGTAGTCAGAGTGGTATTTCTGTTCAATGAATTGTGCATTCCCGTCACATCACAGGTCTGTGCGCCAGGGAGGTGTGCGGGTGGTGCGGGCATGACTTTGGGCTCTCGCCTTCCTTTTGTTTGCGTTCTCCCCTCAGCACACCGTACATTTCGCCGTGCCGGTTGAGTTGGTTTAAATTACGCCGTAAAGGAAACAATGTGCCGTGCACGCCAGCATGGATGCAAATGTAAAATCGAGAAACGGGCATGACGATCACTTGTTGTCGTTCTATCAAAGCACGACTTGTTTGGTCTGTTCCTGTTGTTTTGTCGTTTTTCGGCCCCCACTACGACAAGAAACGAAGGAAACAAAAAAACACTTTATGTACAAATGGCCCAACCAGGTCCCTGGGCGGTAGGTGATTGTGACGGTGATTCAGTGGTCCCTCGGCCTAACGTGATGTTGATCACAGTCAACGGCGCTTCTCGTGGTGATCGCCCGTTGAGGAAGAGAAGGAGATGCAGAATCGTGACCGCCACCTCGACGGTTGACATGCACGATGGGACAAATCGACGGCAGTCGAGTATGGCGGTAACGGTGACGATGGACATGTGGTGAACTTGAAGATGATAGGGTACTTTGTACAATCCACTCGCTTGCGCGATGCTGCGTATGCAAGGGGCACTGTCACGGCAGTCACGAACGTGATGGTGGGGAGAGAAGTTAATATGGTGGACAACCGAAGAGCATGAATAAAAAATCACGAGAGCAACGCCGCGAGAGGCGCCCGGAGTACATGCTGTGTCGAGGATCTGTATCTGCAGGGTGGAGCGGTCTGGCGTTGTACCGCCGTTGGCTGGTTATTTTTAGGAGGGGAGGGGACAGGAGAGGGCTAGACCTTGTCTTGTTTCCCCCAACCTCGCAGCCAACCACATTCAAGAGAACACAAAAAGCCACACGCAGATGAAGAGATGAGAGACATTAGGTTAGGTACGGAGGGGTCAATGGAGTTGTCTAAAATTCAAAATTGCCATCCGAGATGAACAATGCAGATGTCGAGGTCGAAGACGAAGGACAGAGGGAGAACGGGAACAAAAAGGGAACGACAAAAAGAGGAATATCAGAATGCATCCCAAAGGAGCAGAGCACACGGCACACAATGCGAAATGGCGGGGAGATCAGTGTCCAGGGTGTAAGCGTCACCTCGAAAAAAGACAAGAAAGTGGACCCAAGTGGATCCTGCCCCCACGATGCAGCCAATCATTACACACGCACACCAAAATGGCACCAAAAAGGCCAGCGCTTAGCACCCGGGCCGGATTGGCTCATGGGCGGCCCGGCACCGTCCAGGGTCTGCAGCCAATGGCGGGTCGAGGTGGGTGTTGATGAGGACGTCCAGCCGCCCTGTTCATCACAAGAGGGGAAGGAAAAGAGGGAAGAAAAACGGGTCGGGCAGCTGTGATCATTGTGCTCTTGGGCTTGAGTGGTCGACGGACAATGGGCGATGGTCGTGGTCGTCCTGACCTCGCTCAGCATATCGTCCATCGGTGGGCCTTGCCCCAAACGGCTTCGAGTATCACCAGCCGCTGAGGACTGTATATACGACGTACGTCCCGCGTGCCCGCCGGGTTTCTGTGATACGTCTTTTCTCCTTTTGCTCCTTTTCGACCATTTTCGACTGTTTTCCGCCTCTTGACCCCGTTCTCGATATCCCCTTCTCCCCTTTTCTTTCCCTGTCTCTTCTTTCCTTCCTCCCCTTGTTCACTCCCTCGCCAAACACTTCCTTGTGCCGCATCATGCGTCTCACAGTTTGAGTCTCCTTGGGATACCGGCGATCTTTCACCGCGGACGCAAGCAGAAACAGACCCAGAAAACCCAGAAAAGACAAAACATAAACAACATCGAGACGGAGACGTTTCGTTGCCAACTGCCCTACCCCATATAAGACTTCCACCTTCGTTCTCCTCCCTTTCTCCTTTTTCCTTTCTCTTTTCCTTCTCCCCCCTTCCTCCCCTTCTCAGCATCATGCGAACGGGTCGACATCACCAGGCATCCACTCTTTTCTTCTTCACTTCGCCCTTGACTTGTTCTTTGTTCGCCGTCGTCTCGGCTTCGGTTCTTTATCGCGACGTTGACGTTGCTTCTTTCTCCTCGCATACAGCCCGCGACCGCCTGCCCGTCCCGTTGACCAACACCGCCTACCTCCCCGCGCAGATCGGCGGCATCGTCGGCTCGTACGCCTTTTGCCTTGTCGTCGTCGCCGTCGCCCTTTTGTTGCTGGCTAAACGCCGCCGCGAACACCTCCAGTCCGGCGAGGAGTTTGACTTTAGCAACCCGTCGCAGATCGCCGCGCTCCAGTTCCCCGAGACCCTTCAGTTGCAAGACAGCATCGTGCCGTTTGCGGTCAAGAGCCCGACTTTCTTCAACGGCAACAACGCCAACTTCTCCTACCCCGGCTCCGTCATCACCGCCGGCAACGCCTACGCCAACACCTACGCCGGCAGCCCCATCAGCCCGACCGAAACCCACGGCGGCACCATTGTGTCGTCGTTGCACGCCAAGGGCAATTTATACCTGTCAGCGTCGTACGCATCGTCGTTCCGTGTGCCCGGTGTAGACCCGTCCGTCGACCAGGAGATTGTGACGGCCGACCGCGAGATGGCTCAGTCGCAGCTCGAGGAGATGTACAAGTACGTGATGGAGCAGGAGGAGGCCAAGGCGAGCGGGGTGACGCTCGAGGGCCCGCCGGCGCCGCTGAGCCCGCAGTCGGGGAGTGGCAGCAACAGCAGCCGCAGTAGTCCGGTGATTGCCAACCCTGGCGCGAACGTGGGCTTCAACAACCCGAGCCCCGCGACGACGATGCCGTACAACCCCAACCACCGCAAGGACGAGTCGACGGCATCGACGTCGATGCTGCTCAAAAAAGACAAGACCAAGTCGAAGCCGATGAGCCTCAACTTGAGCAAAGACAAGGACCGCGACGGCGGCGAACGCACGTCGCGCACGTCGTCGATCCTGTCGGCGCTCAAGTCGCCACGCAACAAGAAGAAGATGCAAGGGATCAGCATCTCGTCGCCCATCATGACGCCCATGTCGGGGACGTTCCCGCGGTTTGGCCAGGCGGGGGGCGCACCCGGGTATGGGTATGGCAACGGTGGCGGCTACGCCGAGGCCGAGGAGATGAACACCATCCCGCCGCGGCACTATGCACCGGCCGCGCCGCCGCCCGTGCCGACGCTGCAGCACCCCAATTTGCCGCAACCGCAACAGCAGCCGACGCCCGAGACGTCGCCGCTGAGCACGCTGAGCATTGACGAGCGCATCGGCGCCGCCATTGTCACGAAGAACCATCAGAATCTGCCGCCGGTCAACACCAACACTTCGCGGCAGTACCCTAGTCAGCACGGCCGCGATTTGTCGTTGACGACGGGCATGACGCCCATCGACCAGCGCGACCCGGAGTCGGCCATCTCGGCGGTGTCGGCGGTGTCCAACAACTCGGGCGACTCGTCGGCGCCACTCGTCGGGTTGCCTACGTCGCCCAAGCCGGGCGTCAACCGGTTCCCCTCGCTGTCCTCGCTGCCGGCCTCGCCGCGGGCCACCAAGACGACCTTTTTCAACCAGAACCAGCCAATGTCCCCGACGGGTATGGCGTTCGCCTCGGCTTCGCCGTCGGCGGCGTCGTCCATGTCCGGACTCGGCCGGTCCAACGCGCCCTCGGCGCTGCGCACCGGCGGCGGCCTCCCGCTGCGGGCCTACGAGCCCAGCATCACGTCGCCCTCGTTTGCCTCGCACAACACGACCAAGCAGACGACCTTTGAGCGGTCGATGCCCCTGTCGCCGGGTTTTAACAACGGCTCGCAGACACCCTGGACGGGTGCGCCGGTGCCCTACTCGCCCTACCAGCCGTTCTCGCCGGTGGTGCCGATGACGCCGAGCCTGGTGACCAAGGCGGACCGGAAGCGGATGCGGCGCCTCGAGCCCAAGACGCCGACCATGGAGATGGTGCGGAGCAGCGACGATATATGGTAGTGACCATCGCGCCGCAGGCATAATGTTGACTATTGTTTTTGGCGGTTATGCTTCATGTTGACGTTGATGTTTGTTTTTGTCGGGCGGCTTCGCCTGCCTCTTCTGGTTTCTGACCATGGCCATTCCGCCTTTTTTTCTTGACTCTTTTCGTCTCTTCTTCGTATTTACCTTTTATTTTCCTCTGTTCTTTGTTGATTAGAATACCAAACACTGTTTTTGTCTATTTATTACCTTTTGTTTCTTGTTCTCCCCCAATGGGAAGACAACGAGTTCTGTTTTGAATTTAATTTTCTTCTCGCCGTTGATCTTCGTTTCTGTCAGTAGGGTTGAAGATTGTGAGATGTAGATGAATGAATGTCCTTTTAATATATTCAATGATCCATGATCGCCCACCAACGGGAACGCCGTCTGAACTGTACGACGTACTCTGTGCACATCGATTTTTCCACCCAGAGTCGAATTGTTCCGCCCAAGCGCATGGACCGAACAGATAAAAATGCCATTCTGGCCTTTCTCGTTCTTCGACCCCCTCTGTTTCGGATGCGTTTGAAACGCGGCAGCGATTCCCATTGGCACACACATACTCCGTACACCTACTCGGATTTCGATTTACGATTGTCAATTATCTTTTTCGACTCGAGTCCGTCGCAAACGCATGCTGCATACTATGCTGCACACTTATGCCGCCGTTCGTTCGGTCGTATGCATCTCACACCTCCATTGCAGTCCATCTCCATCCGCGATTGGAAAAATGAAAAACAACCTGGGAAGCAGGCCCACCCCGCAAAGTGAAAGGAGCAATGGCTCAGTTATCTTTCACCTTTCACCCTCGGAGCGGCGATCTCTTCTCAATCGGGGCCGCCGTTCATTATTGTTATTGCTATTGTTCTTGTCGTTCTCGTTCTCAGCCTCGGCCACAGCCTCGGTCGACTACCACCGCTTGCCCTTTCTGACGTATGTCAAAACAAAAGTACTGACAGACTTGGACGTTGGCAGCGCTCTCCCTGGCTCCAAACGGACAACGTCAACATTAAAATCAGAAACTTGCCTCTGTCGTCCCACGTCTTGGTGCCCAGAGCTAAAACAACACTAAAGCCACGAAAAGTACCAAAACCACCAAAACCACCAAAACGCAGCAAACCGCCTCCAGAACAGGCCAATGTGGCGCTTTTTGGTTGCTTTTTGATTGGCCGACCGCAGGCGAACGGGGCCTTTGTACGTCGTATATATTTTCTTTTTCCTCTGCCCTTCGTTTCCTTTCCTCCAATCTGGCTCTGGCGCCCTTTCACCGCCGAGAACGAGGATAACGGCCTTTCGGGGAGCGCGGCCGGCCCCAGTTTTTTCTCTTTTCCTCTTTTTCTCGTCGACCTTGTGTCTGTGCCGCCACGCCTACTTTTATTGTCTTGGCTCCCCGTGCATTCTTTCTTCCACGCCTAGTTCCTTGTTTCTTTTGTCCTCCAAATGCACCACGGTACCGGGCGCAAGCCACATGGCAAGTTAGGCGAGGTAGTTGAGCTTGGAGAGGCCCAGAGTCCGCGTATTCATTGACTGAATGTGTGCGGTGAAAGTGGTGGTGCATGATCTCTCCCCAAAAAGTATATACCGTGCGAAGACAGCATACACAGTGTACACAGAACGGATCGTGCCTCCAGTTTGTCGATCCGCTAATAACTGATCCTTGCAACGGTCAACGGCAGCGACATCGAGGATGTTCAACGACTTCAACGACAATTGCGAGCGGCACATCGAAGAAGCATCGTTTCCTTGTCAAGATGCGACAGTAGTCCGTCTCTTGTGTTGTTGTACCTCTCGTCGGTCACTGGACGTCGTCACGACAAGCGGCAGAAGAGAGTACTCCGTACAGTTGACACGGTTCGTGCCCCGGTGCTTTCCCTACGCTTTCGCGACTCGCGACCATTCGCTTCTGTACGGAGTACGTCGTAATTACTTACTTGTACTGCTTCACGCCTCCGTACCTTACCTGCGCTGACTGTATCGCACTCTCCACTGTGGTCTTTGCACAGAAAGCTGGTTTCCTTCCACCCGCTTTGTCCCAAACGGTCGACTCTTTCTTGGCAACAAGCACGTCCTGCGTCTTGCTTCTCTATTTGCTCAATTCCTCGCTTGCTTGGCTCTGCTTGCCCAGCTGAAGTCGCTTGCGCCGACGGCATCCCTCTCTTCCAATTGCCTATGGCTGGAGGGCTCGGTGGCTTGCTGTCTTCAGTAACGCGTACGTCGTACAGTAAGCTACTCTCTACTCGTAGCTTCCGTGGCTGTTGGTCTGTTGTCTGTCTGTCCCCTGTCTATCAGTCGGTCTGGATCGCTGTGGCGGTTGGAGACCGAGGAGACCCACTTGAGAAACACAGAGCCGGGTCGCGGTGTCGCTCTTTCCGTGTCACCGTTTTCCATCGCCGTACATTGTGGAAAACATTCCAAGAGGAAAGAACGAAGAACAAGAAAAAGGAAAACGAGGAAACGACAAACGAAACAATGCAAGGGACGTCGCGTGGGAAAGTGCAACCGTGGCGGTGTCGTGCGCAAAAAAAGGAAAGCGCTACAACGTATTTGTATTATACAGTACACAACACAAATTAACACTGTGGCACACTGTCTCGAACGCGGCCCTCTCCCTACAAATATTTCCACTTCCTTCGGCTGTGCACATGGCACACCTGGATCTAGACTCTCAGACTCTCTCCAGGCGGTTCTCGAATTGTCTCGCTCTCGCACTTTGACCGTTTCTCTCCCTTCATTCCCCTCTCTCGACAGGTGTGTCTCACTGCCCTGGCCTGGCTGCTATCCCGAGTCGCTCCTCGTGGTGTCGCACAAGTGTCGGCATGGCATTATTTTCCTTTTCTTCTTTTCTTGTTTTCTTCTGTTAATTGTCGACACTCACCCAACAGCGCGTACTGTCTCCCCTTCTCATTTCCTTCCAACACCGGTGCGCTGGGTGCTGCGTACACAGCGCGTGCACAGCGCACCGTGCGGGACACTGTCTATTTGTACTGCTGTTCTCGTCCTGTAACCGTCGCCTGTGCTTGTAGCGTGCCCCCTCCGTGTGTCGTCCCTTCGTCCCATTGGGAGGGGACTCTCCCGGCTCCACTGATACGTCTTCGTGCCGTAATTCTCCCCTACCTTCTCGAACTTGCCCCGTTTGGGCTCTCGGGGCTCTGCTAGGGCCCGTCTGGCGAGCTCGAGTTTCCACCCGGCCTCTCGCCTTTCACGTGAGGGCCTGCGCTGTGCATAATTTGAGCGGGACTGGCCTACACCATGGAACGATTCCTTGAAACTGTGGGCTGATCGTGCTATAACAACTAGGCCCTCCCCCCCGTCGACCGCTGTGCGGTCCTTCCGCCTTTTCAATTCCCGGACGCTTTCTGTCGATGCTGCAGCACCATTTCCCCCATCGCTCCTTCCTCGCCTTTCCCCTCGTACGACTTTTCTCTCTCTTTCCCGTTTCTCTCTCCCCATTCCCTTCCCTCTCCTTTTTGCACACCCCTCGCATCCTGGCGAGAAACGACACTCCCAGCAAAAGGAGCCTGCAACCAGATCGGACTCCGCCAGCAGGACGACGTCGAAGAAGCGACACAACGACAGAAACGGGCCCCAAAGCGACCCAAAGCGACCCAGGACGATCCCAAGACGACCCTCCCCCAAAGACACCCCCAAAAGCACCCCCTACCGGGCGCATCGGCTTACCACCTGCAACCACCTGCAACCACCTGCAAATTGATTTCGGGAGCGCCCTTTTTGTGCGTTTTTTAGTCCTGTCGTGATTCGCATTTGACTGCTGTTTTGCTGTTTCCGCGGTTCGGCTGTTAAGCAAGCTGCGGCACGACGCACCACCTGCACTAGCAGACATTTGGCAGACGAAGTCGTTCCAGCCCCAACCGCCAGAGGGACTCGATTCCGCCCATTTTCCGTCTCCTCCTCCTCACCCACCCATCCCATCCCTCCCTCTCCTGTCCATTCCGACACACGGCTCCCACAATTTTCTCAAATCCCAATCGTTCCAATCTTTCCACCGTGGGAAAGTCGCACCACTTTCCTTTTCACACGCCCCCCCTTCCTTGACCTTTCCTCACTTTCCTTCCGTTCCCCACGTCTTTCGCCAATTGCAACGGAAAGGAAGACCTTTGAACGAAAAGAACGAACGACATCACTCTGCGTGGAAGTGGAGGACCCTCTTCTCTGCAACTCTTGGACCGTCTCGGGTCAGGCCATTTTTGTTCTCTCTCGAAAGACCAGTCGACCACTCGAGTCGAACCGGGGGCCCGCAGCAGGACGTGCCTGCTTATACGCACACTGGCCATCGAGTGCAGCAAGTAGAGAGAGTCTGAAGAAGACCGGGGAGACCAACGAGACGACATACGACTCGACAGGGCCACCTGGGACGACTGCCTGGGGCGACTGCCAGACCGCGCCGCGCGCGATCGAAAGAGCAGACGGCTGACGCCCTGTGAGCGAGCGACCGACAGAAGGAAAGGTTGCATCATGGCTGATCAACAGGAGGCTGACCCAGCCTTTGCGGGTCTGGGGTCTTATGATGTCTCGTCTGCAGGCGTGGGAGGCACAGCGACAACCGCCAACGACACGTCGTCGCTGGGCCTTTTTGACATCAGCCAACAGCAGCCGCCACAACAACCCACCACCGACATCAAGAGCGAACCCGCGGCCTACAGCAGCAGAGCCAGCAACAGCGGCAGCAGCAGCAGCGCCGGCAGCAATACGAAGAGCAAGTCGACGACACAACGGAAAAAGAAGACCAAGAAGAACAGCATCACCAGCAACCACAGCAACGGAAGCGACTCCAACTCGAGCAACCACTCCAGTCGCAACGACAGTCCCATCACCTCCGCACCGCCCAACCTCCCCACCTCGGCCAGCATCGGCCCCGACTCCATCGCGTCCAACTCGGCCACACCCTCCGCCACCAGCGGCATCTTCTTCCCCCAAGACCCCAACAACTGGGGCTTCTATCCGAACATCCAGAACCTCCCCAACACCGCCGCCTTCGACCCATCATCCGCCATCCCCGGCGGCTTCAACCCGGCCGCCATCCCCAGCGGCTTCTACAACCCGCAGTTCCAGTTCGCCACCCAGCAGTGGCCGCCCAACATCCCGCCGCAGTTCACCGGCCAGCTCCCACAGCGTCCACGGATCGACTCGCCGCAGCTTCAGCAGGAGCAGCAGCAGCAGCAGCCGCCACAATCGTCCGACCAGGACGGTGACCTGCTCCAGCAACAGCAACAGGAACTTCTCCTGCGTCTGCAGCAACAAAACTTCTTCCAGCAGCAGCAGCAACAACTGCAGCTGCAACAGCAACTCCACCAGCAGCAGTCCGGCGGCTTTTCCGCATACGGCCAAGGCCAGATCCGGCCGCAACTCGCCCCGGAAGTTCTCAGCTCCCTCACCCTGGCGCAGCAGGACGCCCTCAAGAACATCGCCATGCCCGCCCATCTGCAGTACCACTCCCCCAAGAGCGAGCCCAGCCCCCAGTCCAGCACCGGCGGCGGCATCCCCTCCTCGCCCGACACCAACGACCCGACCCGCTCCAATGCCCGCAAGCGCAAGTCCTCCGCCGACGACGACGACGATGACGACGACGAGGACGACGACGGCACCCAGCCCATCAAGAAGACCGCCCACAACATGATCGAGAAGCGCTACCGCACCAACCTCAACGACAAGATCGCCGCCCTGCGCGACAGCGTCCCCAGTCTGCGCATCATGACCAAGAGCGCCCGCGGCGAGGACACCACCGAAGACCGCGAGGAGCTGCACGGCCTGACGCCCGCCCACAAGCTCAACAAAGCCACCGTCCTCAGCAAAGCCACCGAGTACATCCGCCATCTCGAGAAGCGCAACAACCGGCTGCTGGACGAGAACGGCCAGATGCAGCAACGCCTCGCCGCCTTCGAAAAACTCTTCATGCACGGCGCCCTCTCGAATGCCAACTCCATGAGCCCCATGGCCCAGCCGTCGCCCGTCGCCATGCAGTTCGGCGTTGGCGCCGGCGGCCACTCCGTCGACCCCATGGCCGCCTTCATGGGCGCCGCCACACCGCTCGCCACCCCGCGCGGCCCCGACCCGGCCGGCATGATCCCCGTCCCCGAAGAGATGAAGCGCATCCTCCAGGCCCAGGCCGCCGCCGGACGCCCGTACCCCGTCCCACAACAGCCCTTCCAGGCCACGCCCGCCGTCATCCGCCAACAACAGATCCAGCAGCAGCAACAGATGCAGCAGAACCGCTGGCAGACCGCCGGCCCCTACCTCGGCAAGATGATGGTTGGTTCGTTGGCCGGCCTCATGCTGCTCGAGGCTGCCCGCGAGCAGGAGATCGACCCCGAAAAGCCCGAGGGCCGCGGCCTGTTCGCCCTGCCGCTGCAGCTCCTGCGCCCGCTCGTCGCCTCGGACGCGCACATTGGCTTTGGAGGGTACTACTTTTCGACGGCCCAGATCGTCTCCAATCTCAAATTTATGCTGCTGCTCAGCATGCTGCTCTGGGCCTTTGTGCCCTCCTTCTTCGCTGCGCCCAAGCCCAGCAAACAGGAAAAGACCCAGCAACAGATCCGCTTGTCGCCCCAGGCCGCGCCCTCGCTGGCCTCGCCCATCCACATCCGCCGCAATGCTTGGCTCACCGCCATCCAGACCGTCTGGGTGCCGCGCCACAATTTCTTCTTGGAAGCCGCCGCCCTCATCCTCAAGATGATGAAGCTCAGCATCCGCAACACGTTTGGCATCCAGGGCTACCAGATGCTCACCGGCTTGACCCAGGAACAGGAGACGGCCCGCGTCAAAGCCTGGTCGATTGCTTTGGATGCCCAGCTGGCCGGCGGCGACGTCGAGATCAACGAGAGCCGCTTGACGTTGACCCTGCTCGCCTCGCACACGCTGCCCGACACCCCGCTCCGGCTGATGCTCAACGCCCTGCACATCCGCGTCCTCATGCGCCACCTCGGCAAGAACGCCCTGTTCGACGCCGTCGCCGCCCACTGGGCCCGCGGCAAGTGGAACGCCGCCCGCGAGCAAAACACCCTGGCTATGCAGCTGCAGCGTGACGGCAGCAGCGGCAAGGCCGTGAGTGGGCCGTCCCTCCAGGCCGACGACGAGCTCCCCAGCCATTTGGCTACTCTGTTAGCAGAAGAGTGCGACAACGTGCTCAACGACGACGTCATCCAGCGCGCCTACAACCTGGCGTTTAACCGACCCACCACGTTTGCCGTGCCCGCCAACGCCGTCGACATGGACGGCATGAACGCCGTCGTCGAGGACCCGGCCGTGCGCTCGCCGCTCGACGCGGTCGCCGCCTGGTTTTCGAGCTTGTTGGTGCACCGCATTTTGACCACCAGCCTCGCCGCCGAGACCGACGAGGCCCAATCGGACCTGGCCGCCTCCATCACCACCGAGCTAGATTTGGCCGCCAAGATCGCCCCCATCGGCTCCCACGCCCAGGTCCGCGCTCTTGTCGCCCGCGCCGTTCTCATTGACGACAAGCGCGGCGCCAGCATTGCCGTCGCCCTCCAGGCCCTGCGGCCCAGCCTCAACCCGGACAAGCACCCGCACTACAGCCACGGTCTGCCGCCGCTGATCGACGCGCCCCTCACCCCGCTCGTGCCCGACCGCGAAGCGTTGATGGCCCTCCGCTGCGCCATGGCCATTGCCCACCTCCAACGCTTCGCCGTCCCGCCCCAGGACGTCCTCGCGTCCGTCGACGCCGTCCTGCCTGGCGCCCAGAACGAGGTGTCGCTGCTCGCCTGCGCCGCCGCGTTCCGCCTCATGCTCGCGCTGCACGCCCACAAGGTCGCCGCCGAAGCCTGCGCCGTCTCGCTCGAACAGCTGGCCGGCTCGCTGCGGGTGTGGATCGGCGGCCCCGCGGGCGACCACGGCGGGCTGGATGCGGGCGTGCGCCACAGCATGGTGCGCCGGTGCCTGGCGGTGACGCGCAGTGTGGTGGGCATGGACCAAGACACGGGCTACGGGAGCATGAGCGAGGGCGACGAAGGTGACGTCGACGTCGACGACGTCGACCCAGTTGTTGCCGAAGGCATTGCCGCATAGGCGTAGCCGCATAGGCGTAGCCTGTGTCTCTCCGTCTCTTCATTTCTTACCAGCGTCTCTCATCATTACCATTTCCTCTTCTTTTTCATGAAAGCCCTTTGGTCCTTCTCGGCACTTTTACTTTTTCTCTTATACTCTTTTTATTGCCAACTCCCACCTCGCTACAATGCGTCTTTCTTCTTCATTATTACCATTCATCCACCACTCAACCATACTCTTATTTTCTATGTCACTTCTTCATCTTCATATTTCCTTTGTCACACATATTTACCAACTGCATCTGCGTTTTCCACTGCATACAATTTTCTTTTGTCGTTTCTATTGCTTTGTTTACTGTTGTTTTCCACGAAAGGACATTTTAGGGGTTTTTCTCATGGAGGGTTTATACTTTTACTATCTTGACAACCCACAAAAAGGGGGGAAAAAAGGACGATGATGAGGGTTTTTCTTTTCTCTTTTTTGTCAAATCTTCAGTTTATGACCAAGCCCGGCTTCCTACGGGCGTCCGGTTGGCGTTTTTTACTCTTTGTTTTGACTCATGTCCCTTTTTACATTTACTGCTTGGATTTTTTCTACTTCAGACGCTTTTGTCGTTTACAATCCTAGTATTGTTTTCTATACAATTGATTCCCAAAGTTTCTACACTGATTGTGCTATGGAATTGAAATGAAGAGATCGAAGATGATGGAGCGCAGAGACTTGTTTGCAGTAGATGAAATACTTCAATCTCAAGGGGTTACTGTACTCATGCAAATTCAAGTACTGAGTAGAATTGGCAAACGTCAAGGTAAACAAGGATTTAGAACAAGGCTGTCGTCACTGTGATAAAAAGACGCCGTTCGTTCAAACGTCAGCCTTGTGTTAGCCGGGAGTGGAAGGAAAGATGTCGATCCCGCCCATAAATAGCTGTGGTGGGGCGGGAGCTACGGAGGCGGCGTGTTTTTGTCACGTGAGTGCGCGACACCTCTGTGGGGTGCCATCTGCTAGTAGCGGCAGGGCATCTGGCGATGCCGACGCGCCCTAAACGTGCTGTAGCTTCAACAACTGTCAGTGCAAAACAGACCGACAGCACGACAGTCTTGACCAATTCGCCGGTACCCACCCATGGCCACGCCATCATGGACAAAAATGCAGTGGTTATCGACCTCTGCTCCGACTCGGACGCCGACAGCATCAACGAGTACTACAAGATCTTGTCGTCGCCGGAAACGAGTCCGGTGAAGCCACCGCAAACAGCGTCAACAAAGACGAACGCGTCGACCGCGACCACGACCACGACCACCTCCACACTGGTGACGACAAAAACGACACACATCCGGCCTGCACCAATCTTTGCCAGCCATGCAGCACCACCCAAAAAGCGAGCCAAGACCAAGGCGACCGACGACATGCTGGTGGCCCCAAGGCCGCCCTCCAAGAAAGTAGATGCCGACGAACCCGACGCCTATGACGACTCCTCCTCCGCCGCCTTTATCAGCAAGCTCAACCCGGCCCAGCGCCGCGCCGTTACCTCTAGCAACAATACCGTGGCCATCCTGGCCGGGCCGGGCAGCGGCAAGACCCACACCCTGACGTCGCGCGTCGCCTGGCTCATCGACCAGGTCGGCTACACGCCGTCCAACGTGATCGTCGCGACGTTTACGGTGAAAGCGGCCCGCGAGATGAAGGAGCGCATCGGCAAAGTCCTGGGCGGCGGCCGCGAGAAGCGCATTGTCTTGGGCACCTTTCACAGCGTGTCGCTGCGGTACCTGTCGGCGTACGGCACGCGCATCGGCCTGCCGCGGGGGTTCAGCATCGTCGACGACGGCGACTCCAAGTCGATTATCAAGCGGATCGTCAAGCGGCTTAACTTTGAGCTGGAGACGGCCATGGTGCGGGGGTGGATCAGCAAGAAAAAGTCAAAGGGGTGTCTCGGTGTGGAGGACGACAAAAAGAAAAAGGAGGGGGCAGAAAACAAAGACTTCCTCGCCAAGCTGCAAACGATTTATGACGAATACCAAAAGCACCTCCAAAGCCTCAACCTGCTCGACTACGACGACCTGCTGATCCGCTGCACCGAGCTGCTGCGCGCGCACCCGGCCTGCGTCGCCAACGTCCAGGCCGTGCTCATCGACGAGTACCAGGACACCAACGGCATCCAGTTTGAGCTTATGAAGCTGTTTGCGCAGGGCTGCAACCGCATCACCGTGGTCGGCGACCCGGACCAGAGCATCTACGGCTGGCGGTCGGCGGAAATCACGAACTTGACACGCTTCCTGGCCGACTTCCCGCGCACTGCCGAGATCGCCCTCGAAGAAAACTACCGCTCGTCGCAGTGCATCCTCAGCACCTCCCTCCAGGTCATCCAGCAGGACCAGGAGCGCTACGACAAGAGCCTGCTGCCGGTCCATAAGAAGGGCACGCTGCCGGTTCTGCGCCGTCTCCGGGACGCTATGCACGAGGCTCAGTGGATCATCCAGGAAATCCGGCGGGCCACGCTGCTCACGGGCAACATGCTCAACCACGGCGACATTGCCATCTTGGTGAGATCGGCAGCGCTGTCGCGGCCCATTGAGCAGGCTTTGGCGCGCGCGGCTATCCCCTACCGCATGATTGGCGGGCGCAAGTTCTTTGAGCGCGCCGAGGTCAAGCTGCTCGTCGACTATTTGCGGGTGATCCACCAGCCGCATAACAACGAGGTGCTGGCGCGCATCATCAACGTGCCGCGGCGCGGCGTGGGGCCCAAGACGATCAAGGGGTGTTTGGAAGAAGCCGAGACGGGCAACATGAGCCTGTGGACGCTGCTCACGAAGCACTGCCGTGGCGATCTGGTGGCCAAGGCGGGCATCAACGCACCGACGGGCAAAAAGATTGGCCGCTTCATCGAGTTGGTGCAGCGCATGCAAAGCCGCTTGCGGGGGACGGCGGAGGAAGATGACGAAGGAGAGGGCGGGGAGGGCGATAACGACGGCGACGAGGACAAGAAACCAGAAGCACCAGCAAAGAAAAAGGACGGCACCATCGCCACCATTGCCGACGCCTTCACCACGGCCACACCTGCCAAGGCGTACGACCTGGTGCAGCTCATCGGCGCGCTCACTGAACAGCTCAACTACCACAACTACATTGGCGAGACGTTCGGCGGCGACGAGGAGGCGCGCTGGGCCAACATTGACGAGTTCGTCACGCTGGCGCGCGAGTTTATGAACAACGCGAAGCTGCTGATGGTCGAGGACGAGCTGCCGACGCTGGACGGCGTCGAGCAGACCAAGGAGACCGACGTGCTCAACAAGTTTCTGGCCAACATTAGCCTGGCCGCCGACGCCGACAAGAAGCAGGAAGGCACCGACGAACCCCTGCCCATGGTGACCATCTCGACGATCCACGCGGCCAAGGGGCTAGAGTGGCCCGTTGTCTTTATCCCGGCTGCCTACGAGGGTTCCCTGCCGCACAGCCGGTCGGACGACACCAACGAAGAGCGCCGCCTGCTGTACGTGGCCATGACGCGCGCCAAGTGTTTGCTCAATGTGAGTTATTCGCTGTTTGGATCGCCCGACCGCGATCGGGAGCGCGAGGGCCGGCGCAGCGAACAGTCCCTCTCCCCATTCCTGGCCGACATTGTCGACGTCTGGTTCGACGAGTGCGGCCCCACGTACGACCGCGCGCTGCTCGACGAGATGGGCGACATTTTGGGCCGCGCCGTGCCCAAGGAGCGCGCCATCTACCAGAACCTGCCGACGAACGTGCCCATCGAGGACAACGTGCTGCCACTGGACCCGCTGGAAAGCTCGCGCTACAACCACGAGGACGAGGATGGCGGCTACGAGTACTCGAGCCGTAACCGTAGAGCGGGCGGGTCGTTGCAGAGCGGCAACAGCAACAACAATCAACAAAACTCGAAGCGGCGCCGGATGATGACGGACATGCCCAACTACAGCGGCAACGGCGGCGGAGGTGGGGACAACCAAGCTGGGCCCTGGCAGCGCGGCTACACGACAACAATGGACGGCGGCGGGGCCAACTTTACCATGGGCGGTGGCGCCGCGTACCCGGGCTTCACGACGGCCTCGGCGCACCAGACGGCGATGTTGGAAGCGGAAGCCGCCGAAGCAGCGAAACGTCCACCGCCACCGCCGCCAGTAGCAACAGACAAACGAAAGCGAGGTGCCCTTCCGACTGGGCAGCAGACGATCATGCAGAGCTTCATCCGCAGCAATTCAACGGGTACCACTGCCGAAGCGGAAGAAGCCGTGCCAGCAGCACGACCGTCTGCACCCACCAAGCCGGCCTTTCAACGCGCGTCGGGCATGTTCTTGATGCAGAAGCAACAGGCTCCTGCAGTACCATCTGGCATTCCAGCCGAACTAAAGAGCCGCTCCCTTGGTGGTGTCCGGGGGAACATGTTGCCCGCAGCCGGCGTCCGTGGGGTGATGGGCCGGCCAGACGACAAGGAGAAGCGGTACGCCCACTTCTCCAGCTCACCGCCGCTGGGCGAAGAGCCGAAATTGGTTGAAGGCGGAGGAGGGGCACCGGACCCGACCACCACGCTGCCACCAACCCATCCTCAACGGATCGCACCACCTCCACAGCGGCAGCCACAGCCGTATGGGTACAACCAGCCGCGGCCGTACCGTGCACCACAGAGGCCGGTTGGTGGTAAGGAGAACAACCAGCATGGCATGGGTATGGGGGTGGGGTTTGTCAAGGGCGGTGGAGTAGGTGGCGTGGTCGGCACAGCACCGCGACCAGCGGCCTCGTTTCACACGACGACGTATGCCCAGGTGCAGGCGCACGGCAGCGTGGGCACCAACATTCGCAAGCGGCCGGCCGACGGTGTCGCTGCTGGCGGTGGAAGTGGAGGCAGTACGCTAGCGCCGATGGACCGGCTCAAGAGGCCGTTCAAACCGCCGACGATCCGGCGGCCACAGTGAGGAAATGGGAAGGGAACTAGAGAAGGGCTGGTGTTTGTTGTTTGTACGCTCATCTTTTCGAGCTAGGGTTCGTTTGATTCAATTTGATTTTACCAAGTATCACGGTTCTTTGACATTTACAATGTTGTGGTGCTACGTCATGTCCAAGGCAATTACAATATGTTTTCTTACCTTTTTACTTCCTCTTTGCGTTTATTTTGCTGCACGACAACTGCACGACAATTTCACGACAATGGCACGCCTGCAACTCCCGAAGCATGACGCTTGTCTTTTACGTTGTCAGCCCGGGCAGTCGATTGGCCGCCCACTAGCCCTGCCGAGCCCGCGATCTGCAGTTCTTTGGTGCAAACTGCCCGCTAACACGACTAACACCAGCAACAACGGCCAAGCCTTACGCCAAAGCATAACGCAGCCTCGTGTGTATATAAGATGCAACCACGAAATGGATGAGCAATGTCCAAAGGATGGAAGTACCACAAACAATCACATCAAAGACAATCCTTCAAGATAACACGTCTCTCCCCAAACAATCAACGACAACAATCAATCAAATATCTTCCACTCTCAAACACCCACCTCACACACTTCAACATGTCCCCCTCTACGATGACCATGACCATGGCCCGGACGGCCGCTGCTCGCATTGCCGTGCCGCGTGTGGCTGGCCAGTCGTCTTCCTTTTCGACGGCCCGCGTCCTGCGCAACACCATCGACGGTCAGGCTGCCGCCACTGCCAACACCCGCCGCGGCCTGGCCGGCCTCTTCCCCCGGCGCATCGGCTGGGGCGGCGCGCTGGTGCTCTTCTCGCTGGGCGTCGCGGACGGCACGGTGTCGACCACCTGGTACCTGTCGCGGGACAAGAAGGAGTAGGAAAGGAATGGTGGCCGGATATTGTTTTACGTCCTGGCGGGCAACTATGGAGAGGGTCCTTGTCGGACGTGATGGCCGAGAGACATGCTCGGCAGGTTGTGGGTTGTGATGGGAGTTTTGCATCGTGTATCTTTATTGTTATGTTTATAATCCCTTTTCAAACCAATTTGAACAACTTTATCAATTCCCACTCATGGTTCATCATCTATGGCCCATTTTCTTTTCATTTTCATTTTCATCTTCTCATGTTTGTCTTCATGATAATTTGTATATTTTATTTTTAATTGTTTTCTATTTCTTGTACAAAGAAAAGCACATGTCATCCCCACAAACCATAAGGCATCTGTCATGACGGAGTTCTCCGTACGAAGTATTTTTCAAAGAAAAGAAAAACCAGCATTGAACGCCACACCTCCTCACCCCTCTCCTTTTGCTGACATTTTCTTGGCTGACACAGAGCCTCTCCCCTTCCCAAATTACAAAGACGGTGTGCTGCAAGCGCCGGGGCCCTCCATGACCCCTGTTCTGGCCACCCCCGTTCCGCTATTTTCCCCACTGCACCGTTTTGGGATGCAGCGGCGGCGCTTCCCGTCTAAAAAGGAGACATCCATCTAGCACGTCGTTTATCTGTTTGTTTTCTTCTTGTTTTCTCTCTCTTGTTTTCTCATTTCTATTGCATTTTGTGTGCTTCTCTATCTCTATCATTTGGTATCACGTACTCCGTATTCTTTTCCCTACTCCAGCACACACTCTTCTGCCAAGAGCCTCCATATCGCAATCCGCCAAGGCAGGAACAGTGGCTGTGTTTTGTGACCAGTCGCACCAGTTTTGCGGCAGCGTCCTGTTTTCCTGTTTCATGTCGCCTGTTTAACTCTAAATTGGCAAACCATCTGGCGGGGCCTGCAACCGCACTCCGTCCACTTTGGATTTTTTACATTTTTCCCATTCCTTCCTGAGAAGAATACGCGCTCGCCAAGGCGCCTGTCGGCGAAACAGGCCGCATCCTTGCGACCTGCAGCCAACAGCCTGCACCTACCTGCAGTGCCTGTGCCTGTGTTTTTGTTTGTGCTTGTGCTTGTGTCTCTACTCCGTACATGGGTCCTAATCCTGTGCTTGTGCACTTGGCCAGGGTATATATCCTGTCCCCTGGCCTTTACATTCACATTAGTATATCGTAGATGGTTTTCTCATCTACACTGCCAATTGCATTGCCTAAACTCAACAACATGGCGAGCCAGGGCAAATATCAAAGTGTTCTCCCGGGCGGCTTCCAGGTGGACAATGTCGACAGCACGAACAGCAACGGCAGCAACGACATCACCGACAAGCCGAAGAGCAGCGACAACAGCAAGAACAGCACGAGTCGTGTCCACACCGATCCCCGACTCCGCATCCACTGGCGCTACCCGGCGGCAGCCATTGCTCTCTTCGTGGCCAGCGTCCTCTTTGCCGTCGGCCACGATCAATATTACTTGCGTCTCGACGGCCAGCTGGCCGATGCCGACGACGGCAGTGCGAAGAGCCTTCTGTCCGAGATTGATTCTCTGACGCAGGGCAGCAGCGGCCAGCAGACGTGGGCGCTGCGCATCGGCACGGCGCTCGCGTTCCTTAACAACACGGCCCTCGCCGCCGTGGTCGCGCTGGTGGCCGCCCAACAAGTCTGGTTCACGCTGCGGCGGACGGCCATGTCGGTGGACGGCATCGACGGCCTGTTTGACCTGTTGACCAACCCGCTCGCCCTGTTCAGCAGCTGGGACGTCGTGAGCCACGCCAAGGTGGTGGTGCTGGTGGCGGCGCTGTCGTGGTGCCTGCCGCTGGCGTCGGTCGTGACGCCGGCGACGCTGTCGGTGGGGTCGCGCCCCCTCTCCACGACGGTCACCCAAGCGGTGCCCGCCCTCAACCTCAGTGACGACACGCAGTGGGCGTCATTTGGAGGCGCCGGCTTCATCCAGGGCGCGCACTTTTCGATTGCGACGCTGTTTAGCAACGTGTACTCGTCGGCGGCCGTGGGCGGCGGGGCGGCGAGCGGCAGCAACGACGGCATCGTGCAGGTCGCGGCGCCCTTTCCCAACGCGTCGTACGACCAGACGCTGTACGGGCCGTCGTACAAGTGCATGAGCCTGGCGGAGGCGCTGGCCCAGAATGGGGGGAAGGGGATCCCGGCGACGTGGACGCTGAACTACCCCAAGGGCTCGGCGAACACGACGTTTGCGACGTTTGAGGACGCGTTTTACGGCGAGCTGGGCGTGCCGCGGCCGGGCAACGACACCCAAGGGGCCTTCCACCCCACGGTGTACAGCGCGGCCGCGCCGTCGTACATGTTCAACACGATCCTCATCTCGACGGCCGGCGTCAACCCGCTGTGGGACAACGCCACCACCAACGACACGGCCGCGACCGGCAGCAACCTCGTCTGCCAGCTCTACAACACCTCGTACGACGTCACCCTCCAGTTTGCCGACGGCGTCCAGACCGTCGTGCCGCGCGACGTGCACCTCCTGGAACCCCAGGACTGGAGCGCCACCGCGGGCATCGACGCCAAGCTCGGGCTCTGCGCCAGCCTCAACGTGAGCACCACGCTGCCCTTGAACTCGTCCTGGGGCAACTGCAGCCAGGCCACGGGTGCCTTTTATGTGACGCACCTGCTCTTCTCCTACTTGCTGAGTGCCACCCTGCGCGTCGCCGCCGACGGCGGCGTCTCCTTTCAGGGCCAGGGCGGCGGCGGTGCCGCCGGGGCTACCTCGGCCACCCTCCCCCTCCTCCAGTCCCCGCTCATCCACTGCGCCGACGTCTACAACAGTTCTCTGCTCGCGAACTCGGACCTCATCATCGGTTCGCCCACGTCGATCCGCCCGGCCCGCTGCCGCAACGGCACCCTGGCCGCTGCCATCGAGGACTTGTCCCGCAACTTTACCTACAGTTTGCTGGCCTTTGACGGGTATACCACCCCCCAACCGCCAACAACAATGGTCGACGTCACCCACACCGAGGCTCGCCTCTTTTTTGTCTACAGCCGCTCCACGCTCTGGGCCGCGTACGCCACCGCCATCGGCGCCACCCTGGTGGCCATGTTGCTCGTGGGCGTGCGTGCCCTGCTGCACAACGGCGTCGTCAGCAGCACCTCGTTTTCGTCGACCCTCTTGACCACGCGGAGTGAGCAGTTAAGGGAAGTCCTCTTTCAGGGCGACAACAGCAACACGTACCGACGGTCCGTCGGCGCCCAACCCGTCGACCCGGGCGTCGGCCAGCTGCGCCTGCGCTTCGGCCACATTGTCGAGCAGCAGCGGGATGGGAGGCGAGTCGAGTATGCCGGCTTTGGTTTGGAGGGTAGTGTCAGGCCGTGGCGCGAAGAGGACGAGTGGATATAGAGTGTATGGGATATAGTATGGTATCGCAACGACGAGATGAATACGATTGAATTGATTCTTGACGCCTTTGATATCGTCTCTCCTCCTGGCTTGGGTCGGCGACGGCGCGTGTAAGTCGAGCTCGCAGTGGACCCAACAAGGCGTACAAGAGCCTCAACGGGGTGCTAAAAAAGTGCAGCTGCAGGCAGTTGCTAGCGTCCAGCCCCTGTCTAGGCATCTCTTGAGGATCTTAAGTTCTATCACACACCTTTACGGTACTGCAATTGTAGAACAGAGATGTCGTTGCATCATTTAAAAATAACTTAAGGGATGAACGATTAGAAATTCGGGAACCCGCCAGCATTGAGAACAGCATCATCATCACATGTAAGCCGGACGCGGCCCCACTTGCGGCCCCACTGCGGACCTTTTTTCAACGACAACGACGTCATCCAGGGTCTATCGATGAGGACTCTTCTCTACGATCTCTACGAGTGCGACGGCTGTTGTCCGTTGACGATTTGAGAAATGTCTAGAGCTATTATGATCGAACTTTGTTTTATTTGTTTTAACATTTGTTTACTAGCTATGATTCAACGACCTCCTCGTCGCAGACTGCCCCCAACGTCTTCCCTACTTCTGCTTCCCGTCCAGGTCCTGGAAGTACGAGTAGCCGGCGTCCGAGTCGTCGTTGAAGCGCTTCTTGCGGTCCAACCTGTCAATCTCCTGGATGTCCTCGGGGTGCAAATGAAAATCGCCGCCCAGGTTCTGCTTGATGCGCTCCGCCGTCTTGGACTTGGGGATCACAGCGTGGCCGTGGCCAATGCCCCACGCCAGCGCCGTCTGCGCGCTCGTCTTGTCGTATTTGGCGCCGATGCGTTTGAGTGTGGGATCGTCCAACAAACGCTCCCCGTGGCTCCCGTACGTCTCGTTCTGGTTGCCAAACGGCGAGTACTGCGTAATCGCAATGCCCAGGCTGCGGTTGTAAATGGCAAACTCCGTCTGCTGCAGCCACGGGTGCATCTCCATCTGGTGCACGGCCGGCACGACGAACGTGCTCTTCAGCAGCCGGTCGAGTTCGGCGCGGCTAAAGTTGCACACGCCAATGGCGCGCGTCTTGCCGCTCTTGACTAGCTTCTCCATGGCGTGGTAGGTGTCGACGAAATCAACGTCGCCCGTCTGGGTTTTGGAGCCCGGCAGCTGGGCCGCCGGCCAGTGCATCAAGTAGAGGTCGACGTACTCTAACTGCAGCTTCTCGAGTGACTTGTCTAGGGCGGGCGCGACATCTTCCGGCTTCATATCGGCGCGCCAGAGCTTGGTCGTCACAAAAATCTCGGACCGGGGCACCTTGCTGCGCTTGATTGCGCGGCCGACCGCCGGCTCTGTCCCGTAGATGGCCGCCGTGTCAATGTGGCGGTAGCCGGCCTCGAGGGCCGTAAAGACCGCCTCCTCCTGTGCGTCCTTGTCGTTCCACGTGCCGAAGCCGAGGGCCGGCAGCCTGGCGCCGGTGTTGAGTGTGATGACGGAATGCATTGTGTGTGTGTGTGTGTGGTAATGGAGTCAAGAATCGAGAATTGAGAAACATTCATGTGTGGTGTAAACGAATCGAATTGAAGTCAATTCATCGAGACCAGAATCGCATCATATACCTCGTTAGATCGATGATGTCAGTTGTAGGTAACCACAGCGAAAACAGCTGATTTTTGTCCAACAGCTTCTAGAGCTTCCAGTTTCCATTGTCCTTGTTGCAAAAGTCTCCAGTTAATTTTCTGTACTTTGTGGTCCCTTTGTCTCCGGTTAGCATCGACGACGTAATCGACGGACGACCAGGAGGAGAATTGGACATTTGTCGCCTTCGGTGCCTTGGGTTCCTCGATCAATTGCGCTAGTAACGGTCTTTATTCAACGACTTTTCAACTGCGTGGATTGGGCATGCTGCATCGATTTAGGACCTCGTACGCATCACCAAATACACGCTGCGATCATTGCGTCTAACCGGTTTTCAAAGGTCATTGCAAACAGCGAGCGAGTTACGATCAGCGTTTTCCTGTTGGATTTGCGTGTGTGCTTGTCGTGGATGCAATGATTGTGTTAGCTCGGATGCGATAATTTACAGCTGTTTAGGGATAGCTGACTGGTGAGAACCAGTGGATACACAAACCTTAACATGCACTGGCCATCAGTACAAGAAGTGAACTGAAGAGATGTCTCGATGGAGATGAAGAGAAGAGTACAGACCTGTCGATAAGACATGAGTCGATGAATTTGCTTCTATGAACCCCAAGCTCGTTCCCCTGTCTGGCCATCAAGGTTTGCATGTTTGCATGTGTGTGGGCCTGCATGTTTGCATGCCCCTGAATTGACGTCCTACATCGTGCGGCAGAAGCAGAGATGCATTGCATCTCATGATCACGTCTTTGTACACGACGTACAGCGGCGAATCGAAATACAGAAACAAGAAATACGACCAGTACTCCGTACGATGTACGAGTTTCCTGGTTTCCATCGCTTGATAAAACCAATTTGGAACAAACAAGACTTGCGGGATGTTGGAGACGACCCAAACACGCGGGAGCACGTGTAGCCACACAGGCACGACCATACGCTGCGAGGAAGGTGGAACGCGGCACATGGTAGCAGAAAAGGAGGCGGAAAGGGAAAGGGGAAAGGCAGAACCAAACAGCGTCGCATCTGGTTGAAATTGCATGATCAAGCGAAAGTAAAAGGGAGGAGGAAGTGAGGGCGGCCAGGACCGCGGTTTGGACTCGAAGGATTTTGAGGAGTGATGGCGCCGAAGGCCAATGGCAATATTTTGCTAAAAAGGGAGAAGAGGAAAAGAAGAAGAAGAGGAAACACCCAAACGGTGGCCTCGAAATAGAGGTCAAAAACAAGAAACTGCAATGCTACGGATGGCTCCTGCCGTGCTACGATCCTGAATTCAGGTGCGCTGCGTCTCATCCTCCCGTTGAGGTTATTCCCGTCTTTCCTGGTTTTCGTGACATTTTTTTGAGGTGAAGTTGCATTTCCAATTCACGCCGTTGATTTTCACCGTTGATGGACGGAGGTGGACAGGACAAAAGTCTTCGTAGTGTGTTGTCGCCGTTGTGTTTCTCAAAATAACCCGTGGCTGTGTTCCGTAGGCTGCAGGTTAGGGGAGTTTTTCTTCCCGTAGCATGCGTGCCATGCTTTCTTTAGCTGCAGTTATCTTGCTGCCTTTTCCCCCTTCCCATCGCGTCTGCTGCGTCTACTGCGGTGGCTTGTTTCGCGTGCTCCACCAGAAACACGACCCTGTAGGGCTGAGTGTAAAGGGGAAGGGGGAGAAAGGTCAAGAAAAGGTTAAATGCAGAAAAGCTTTTTGGGGGTCTTCTTCTGTGTGTGTGAGCTGCCAACACCACGGCCAACAGTTCGAATTGACGCGGCTGTCGATACGAATACGGGCAGAACAATCATATTCTGCAGCCTTGTGAGAACGTCGTTTATACGGAACATTTACATCGTGAAGGCAAAGTTCTTACCTGGACAGTTCGTAAAACATCACACACCATCACACACCATCACACACCATCACACAACATCACACAACATCAAGTGCTGATGTCATTAACCACAGCAGTCGCTTCACCACAAGCAGAATGCAGCTCGGAAGCAGCGAAGAAGAAGGTTGCCGCGGTTCGAGCCATCCGCGGTGAAAGGTGATTGTCGTTGTTCCCCTTCTACCTCTTCTGATTTGTGCTTCTCTGCTGTCGCCTTCGGCCTCACTTCGCCGACCTCGATCCTTCTTCCACTTGCTCTCTCCTTTGCTATCATATCTCTTCTCTTGCTATCATCTCTCTTCTCTGGCCGCCATGAAAGACGGTCTAAATATCTCTCCGCACGTCGCGTTACAGAGGGGCTATGTTCGTACGATGGGACCATCAACAAGGGCCATAAAAGCAGGAAAGGCAAAGATGCGCGAACAGGCCCAGACATGGACGATGGAAGGGTAGAAAACTGGGGGTCAATGGCACGCCGTTGTGCTGGTCAGCGTTGTTCTTGCGGTTTTCCCTCTTTCCATTGGTAAGACTCTTTGTGCCGACGATCCTGTGCAGGCTCGCCTACTCTTTCCTCTCCTTTGTCTCCTGTGTTTTGGTGCGATCCTGGAGGATCGATTTTCAGTGGATCGTCCCAGGTTGAGGCCATCGTGCAGTTGTTTTCAAACGTCACTACGGAGTACCTAATTCCTTCTCTCCCCTCTGCTCCCTCAAAAACACAAGCTGAGATTAGAAAGGGGCCGTCGTCGACAGGGATCTCAGCAACCCCGGAACAGGGCTGAGCAGAGCCGCCGCTCCCTGCCCCCAATCCCACGATTGGACGATTGGACGAAGCCTGGAGAGAGCTGTGCTGTAATACTCCGTAGCTGGCTGCGGCTTGCCGCGTCTGTTTCTGCTTCCCTGCTGACAGGCATCCACTGCAGATGCCACGCTTCACGCTGGCGGGCTCCGCCAGAGTCAGATTTTAGTGCTCTGCTGGGACCGTCGGCTTCTTTTGGTGCTCCCATACACTCTAATCCAGGCCCATAGTTAAATTAAGACAAAGCAAACGCAGGCACGAGCAGGCACCATATTTCGCTTCTGTTTGGCGCGTTCTTCCTGTCCCTCATCCTGCGCATCCACCACCGGCCGTGCAAAACCGTGACAGGCGATGTACACACAAAATTGCAGTGCCGACTCAAAGAAGGCAGAGAACACAACGAAGGCCTCGCAACGAAGGGAATCCGACGGATACGTGCAGTCCCTGCAATGTGCCCCAGTTCTGCTCGGAGTGCCACCGTCTGCCTCAGTGCCTTCCACCGTCGTAGGCGCGCTTCGTCCTCCCTGGCCCATCTAGGCTCCATCACGATCCCCTGTCTGACAGTGCCTCTCTTTTGACTCCTACTGCCTGTATTGCCCTTTTTGGCTCCATTCAGTGTTGATCCTTTCCTAGATGACGATGGACATAGGAACGTCAAAGTATATGTAAGAACACCGGCCGACGGCTCCAGTATCTCAACCATTTCTGTGTCTCCATCTCTTCATCGCCAAAGTCTTTCCTTCATTGACATTTCCTTTTATCTTTTATCTTTTATCTTTTGTTTTTATTTTTGTTTCATATTTGTTTACTTTATCTTTGTTCCTTGGTTTCGTTTCCTTCCTATTCCCTCACAATGAGAACTGCTGAGCTGCTTCTCTTGGCCGGCGCTGCCTCGCACGCCGCTGCCTACAAGGTGCCTCTGCACCAGGTGCCGCGCGAGGCCGGCCTGGCTCCCAGTACTCACCACGCCGTCACCCGGTCCCGTCTGATCTCCAAGCGTGCCGCCGCCGCCTCGGGCTCGACCGTCCCCCTCAGCGACTGGATCGGCACCGTCGACCTGCAGTGGTACGGCACCATCTCGGTCGGCACCCCGCCCCAGAACCTCACCGTGCTCTTCGACACAGGCTCGTCCACGCTGCTGCTGCCCTCGGCCAAGTGCAACGGCTGCGTCAGCAAGGGCCGCTACGACGCGTCCGCCTCGTCGACCACGGGTTCGGTGGCTAACTCGGCGCCCCGCTACAACGTCTCTTTTGACACCGGCGGCACCAATATCCCCTCTACGACCACCTCCAACTCCTTTGTCGGCATCAGCGGCACGCTGGCCCAGGACGTCGTGACCTTCCCGCAGGCGTCGGGCGGCGATCTTACCGTCGAGAAGCAGGCCTTCCTCCTGCTCGACGACGTCACTGCCGACTTTGACCTCGGCCCCATTGACGGCATCATTGGCCTGCCCCCTTCGCACGTCGGCGCCGAGCTGACCAGTGTTGGCGGCACCAAGTCCGACATCACCCAGGACCCCACCCCCTACCTCTACCAGCTCAACGCCACCGGCAAGCTTACCGACGGTGTTGTCTTTACTGTGGTGCTCAACGAGGGCAACAACGCCACCGGTGCGGGCGGCCAGCTGACCCTCGGCTCCATCGACACGTTGCTTGTCGAGGGCGGCGCCGACGGTCTGAGCTACTCGGACTGGGTCGACGATTTTGCCTCCATTGGCGCCGGCTGGGTCGTCAACCAGTCCGGCTTTGACGTCCAGGTCAAGGGCTCCGGTGGCAGTGGCAGCTCCTCGTACACCGAGGGCTCGGCCGCCTACGCCATCCTGGACACGGGCACCGCCTTCATCCAGGCCCCGGACAACGACACCGCCGCCAGCATCTACAGCACCATCTCCTCCGACATTGTCCCCATTGACACCGTCGGCTCCTGGGGCGCCAAGTGCAGCGTGCTCGAGTCCCTGGCCAAGCTGGGTGACGACCTCACCATCACCTGGCACTTTGGCGGCTTCAACGCCACCCTGCCCGCCGCCAACCTCAACCAGGGCGCCTACCCCGGTCTCGACGGCATCTGCCAGGCCGCCATCCTCAGTCCTGCCGCTCCCTTTAACTTTGGCGTCCCCACCTGGCTGATGGGCAGCCCCCTGCTCAAGCAGTACGTCACCGTCTACGACGCCGAGAAGGGCCGTGTCGGCTTTGGCGCCTTCGCCAAGACCACCAGCTCCGGCGAGGGCAACGGCGCGACGACCACCAGCGGTGGCGGCAGCAGCAGCGGCACTGGTTCGGCCACGGCCGCTTCGGGCACCGCCGGCGCCAACACGAGCAACAAGAACGCCGCCGGCGTCTCGCGCCCGCTGTCCATTGCCACCGCCGTGGCCGCCCTGGTTGCCTCGCTGGTCATTGCCCTGTAAAGGAGCAGTCTGAATTCCCCCTTTCTCTTTTTTTGCATGGAGCGTGATACGGAGTAATAGAGTTTAATGGTAGTGAAATTTAATATATGAAGCATTTTCGCCATATTTATTGAAGTACACATGCATGTGAATTATGAATCATTGTAAAGACTAGCGCTTGCTGTGCGGCGAGGCGGACAAAATGGGTGCGGCTCTGTTTTCTCCATTCATCGGGCCTTTCCATGACTTGGCATTCTGTTTTCTCTCCATGCAATGCTGTTTTATGCGATGGGGCGCGAAATAGCAATTTACAGGCGGTTCAATTCAATTTGCTCCGCGCTGCGTGACTGGCAGCCTTCTGTGGGCGACGAAGTCTGTTTCACTTAAACAGCCGCGTGAGGTCATTGGGCGGAGCGCCGAAGAGCAACTTCATGCAGAAAGTGGAAGGCAGCCAGTGAACAAGAAAAAGGGACTTGACGGTTAAACGCGATGAAAAATTAAGACTTCAAAATAATAAGTGCTGTAGCGTGCCGGAAAAGACTCCGAGATGTACAATCAATTTTTCCCGAGAGGCTCTTCAGCACAGTCTTAATGCAATGAAATAAACACTCTCTTCTACCCTGACCCAGCACTGCGGCGCAGGTCAATCCCGGCTTCCCAATTCTTGGTTCGGCCACTTTACAATCGCTGTATACCATTGATGTCCTCTTATACGATGTCATGCAAGGTCGATCTATTTGACCTCCGTTCGACTTCCGCCAACCTCCGCACCAGGTGTGCTTCTCACCATATCGAAGTGCTTTCATATATGTTAACGTGGTGTCTCGCCACTCTCTGTTTTTTGTTCTTCTTGTCCTAATCTATTTAATTGACAAATAGGCATGACCCGAGAAGCTTAACACCATGCATCCACATCCGCCTCTTTATGTGGGCGCTTAAGGTTGATGAAAAGACAGAGTGCCGGCTTTCCGAGTGCCATGGCAATATCGAGAAATTAACGGCAATGAGCATTTTCTTATGTGGCCTACGATACGCTTCTTTAATGGCAGTAGAAGGTGTGGCACCAGTGGCAATGGACAAGCTTTTGCTGCCTCCGTCGTCCAGACATTCGGGGGCTCTCCGGACGGAGCTCTTCCATACCATGCTCTCTACACGTCCTAAGTCTGTAGAAGACCACTGGCAATGTCCCCCATTGCCGTATATTTAATGAAGAGGCACCCCTCGCCCATTCAGTCTTGTCTTTGCCAAGATTCAGATCCGTTCTTCTCAAGACTACCCATCCATTGCCAGCGATCTCCATCACGCATTTACAATACTTGATATCCAATACCTGACCCCCAAGCAAACACTCTCCTCCATTCGATATGAAGCTCGACATGTTCACGCTAGGTTACTTGGCGTCAATGTACGTTATCATCAATTTCAGCAGCCTCCATCCGTCACAACACTAACAACTTCCTAGCCTCACCGTTGCCATGGCGCAGCACGGCCCACCTTCGGGTCCCGGTGGTCCAGAGGGTCCTGGTGGTGGCGGCGGGTTTCCCGGCGGAGGCGGCGCGGGTTGGACGCATACAACGGCTCCGGGCGGCGGTGTCCCCATGACGACACCTCCAGGTGCGCCTCCTCCCCCTTCATCCAGTGCGCTGCCCCCACCACCTGAGCCTGCTACCTCGACGCCCGTCGTTGTGGCCTCGCCGCCGCCGGTGGAGACTCTGCCCCCAGTGCCGCCTCCGGCCACGGTGGCCACCACCGGCACCACCTCCTACACCGTCGGACCCAATGGACTGACCACGCCAGTTGCCTTTACCACGGGGCCCAACGGCGTTGCCACTCCCGTGGCCTACACGACCGGTCTCAACGGCCTGGCCACCCCGGTTGTGTACACCACAGGGCCCAATGGACTGGCGACCCCTGTCGTCTACACCACGGGTCCCAACGGCCTCGAGACACCCGTGACCCAGACCTACGTGTCGTACACCACCGGCACCGACGGCCTGGTCACGCCCGTCACCAACGGCGTCGTGTTCACGCCCTTTATTTCCAACGGCCAGCGCATGGAGCCGTTCCGTTTCTGGTAGGGATAAGGAAAATGGACACGACTGACTAGGTTTGGAGTTGTTGAGCAATGGTTACTTTAATGGGATGTGACTCATCCGCTGCTGTTTCTTTGTTGGGATAATGCGACCGCTTTTGTTGTTGATTTTGACTTATCCACTTACCCAACTGGCTTTTCCTCGTTTAATGATTTTGAAGATTAACTGCCCGTATTCGTCTTTCTAAATATGAAGTCGTGCCACTGGGGCCAGGTTGGTGAACAGGCTAGATTATACTACCTTGTTATGTCGCTTTTATTCTACTACTTAGCGACATTTTTAAATATTTCAGATTTATATAATTTCTCGATTTTCGTTCATTTTTTTTTGGAAACGTAAATACTTGATTTTGTTTTTCGAATTAAATTTTTGCGTCATATTCATTTAAGTTGCCTCTGTAATCTACTTCATTATTCGATTTGCATATTTTTTTCTTCACATAAATACCTCTAGAATCAGGTTCGTCCATCATCTCGCACATACTCGTCAAAGATTTCGCCTTGTACGACGTATTTGGAGCTTTCAAAAAGGCTAGAAGTGCACGCACATGGGAGTCGCGAGGAGTGTTGTGGCAAGACACCGTTGTTGCCGTTTTCGAGATTAGTGGGTTCAGTCTTGTAACTAGTGCCGGGTAGAGCCGCTTCTAAGCCCTTGCCGGCTCCGATAATTCAATGACAGCGCCGCGACCGACGACGACGCTTCACCTCGAGAGCGTCTATTCCGTACGCCATAGATTCTCAGTTCTTTTTACTCGCATCATTTTATCGTCCCAAGCATCGTTCCAGTCTCTCTAGCTACCCAGCCGTCCAGCCATACTTTGCAAAGCTAAAGCACCTAGAGACCCGTGGTAATACTTGACGAAAATAGAAGCACAACCCGTTTCATTCGACAAGCGGAAGGTTATCTTGCCACCTGCAAACGCACACGTTCGGCTGGTAAAAGTAACGCCCAATTGAAGCTCGACGCGCCTTGTCATGGAAGTGCACTTTCGAAATCTTGAGAAGCAGAAAGTGGCTTGGTCCGCGGAGAAACGAGTCACTTGCTTGGACGACAGGGGGACCAGCGTTGCCTAGATATGTGCACTTTCGCGCGTCAAGGCGATGCCCAACTGGTGTCCATTCTGCCTTGCCGTGCAAAATGCTCATTTCAGAATATGAGAAATAAAAGACTCTGTCCCCTTTTCTTCTCGATAGGCAGACGATGATTTTTACTGACTAGAATCACTTGCGCCGCCCATTTTCCCATCTCCCCATCTCCCCATCTGCGACATTCATCGAGCCACCCTCGCCTCTTACTACAGGCAATGTGAGTTTCACTGACTACGTTCCTTGTCCTGCAGCAACAGGGAAGCTCCCTAGAATAAGTTTTTTGTCTGACAACCAGTGCCACTGACACCCTTTTGCCATTTCCTCGAAGCCGGATTTGCGAATCCCCTCTCCCAAACCTTCCGCTGTACAACAGTCCCACAGAATGGACGTGGCTGCAAGTATTGCCGGCCTTCTGTCGCTGGGAATTCAGGTCACCCAGGCACTCGTCGATTATTGCACTGCGTACAAAGGCCGCGAATCCGAGGTGGCCTCCACGACCAGAAAACTGGACCGTCTTCTGGATATGCTCAAAAGTCTGAACGCCCACTTGGATGGCCGCAAATTTAAAGACGATGAGAAAGATCTTCTGTCGACCATCGAAAGCGCAGTTGAAGACTGCAATGAAGCAATTGACGAGCTGGAAAGTATTTGCGATCGGCTCCGAGAAAGGGACGTTGCCGCCGGTATTCGAGCAAAGGCCGCCTTATCTGCGCGTAAAGTAGCATATCCTTTCCGCAAGTCTACACTGCATGCGATCGAGGTGGAAGTGGATGACGCCGCCTCGCATGTTTCGCTGGCCTTGCAAATGTTGCAGCTCAAACGCAACGACCAAATCCAGGACGACATCGCAGACAACAAGGCCTTGCTTGAACTCATACACGCTGGACAGGTGTCGTGGGAAATTCGTGGATGGCTGAAGGCACCTGATGTGTCTATCAACTACAATGAAGCATGCAAAAAGAGACACGGAGGCACTGGACTCTGGCTCATCAACGACGACGCGTTTTCTAATTGGCTTGTCAAGTCCAACTCATTTTTATGGCTCTACGGATTTGCGGGCTGTGGCAAATCCGTCTTGTGCTCCACGGCCATACAGCACACCCTACGGCACCGACGGTCCAACCCACGCATCGGACTTGCATTCTTCTTCTTCACATTTACCGACAATGGCAAACAAGATACTTCGGCCATGCTTCGTGCCATTGTCTTGCAGCTTTCCAGCCAGTGTGAAGACGACTACGGCCATCTTTCGAGACTGCACAAGAGTCACCCCAATGGCATGCCACCCGACCAAGCCCTGATCGACTGTCTTCGACGGCTTGTGCAGTTGTTTGACGAAACATATCTTCTTTTGGACGCTTTGGATGAGAGTCCTCGCAACAAACACCGCGAAGACCTGCTCCAGGCCTTGGTCGACATACGATCGTGGTCAGAGCCCGGCCTGCATCTTCTTGTCACGAGTCGGGACGAGGTTGATATCCGCAGCGTGCTCTGTGATGGGCTGGGTGCACTTCCAGTCGATTTAAAGAACGATGGCATTGATCGTGACATTGCGTCGTACATTTCGGGCGCCCTGAAAACCGACCGCCGACTACAAAAGTGGAAGGTGCATAAGGACCAAATCGAACAGGTGCTCACAGATCGAGCCAAGGGCATGTATGTTCTCTCTCTTTTTTCTCTCTCTTTCTCTCTGTGTGCGTAATATATGTGAAGTAAATGGCTGACTTCCAGTTAGGTTTCGCTGGGTCGAATGCCAGTTCATTGCGTTAGCTTCGTGTCCTGGGAGTAAGAATCGACTCAACAGACTGCTGGAATCGCTGCCCCAGACCCTTGACAAAACGTACGAGCGGATGCTACTCAACCTGGACGAAGACGCAAAAGACGACGCTCGGCGCATCTTGACTATTCTCTGCTGTGCCGAGCGGCCATTGAGGGTAGCCGAGATCGTTGATGCCGCCGCGGTCCAACTCGGGGATAACCCACATTTTGATATCAACGAGAGACTGTTTGGCGGAGACGAGTTGTTGCGAATTTGCCCCGGCTTGATTGAAATTGAGGCGGCGCAGAACTTGCAGGATATTAATGATTCTGATTCGGACGTCTCCAATAACGATTCTGACGTGGACGACTTGGATGACGCTTGCGCGGAAATAGGCAACGCCGCGGACGATCGAATGGTTCGCATCGCGCACTTTTCTGTGCAAGAGTACCTTGAATCGGAACGTATTCTCCAGCAACCACTTGTCGCACATTTTGGCATCGTCCCGTCAATCGCGCATGCGGAGATGACCAGCATTTGCGTGGCATACTTGTACGTTGCGGACGAGTCTCTTAAGTCGCCGGCTTTTCCATTTGCCGACTATGCCGCACGGAACTGGTCGTCACATTACCACTGTGTGACCCAGAACGACCAGAATAGTCAAAATGGCCAGAACAGTCGAAAAGACCAGGGCCGACGTCAACTACAACAACTGATCATTCGGCTCTTCCCATGCACTGACGGCGATGTCGGGAGCTGGAACATTCGCATCGGTGGCAACGTCAAGTTTCACTGTTTGGCATATCTCAGTGCAGAAGAAACAGTGTCGGTGGTCGTGTTCCTGGCCTATCATGGGCTCCTTCCTAATATTCTTGTCGAGCTTCTCCACACTAACCCATCCGCGTGGCTCGATCCAGGGTACATGCCCCAGTTGGTCAACACCCGGAGCAAAGGGCTAGGTACGCCCCTAAGCGCCGCCATTTGCGGCCTTTCTTTTCAGGATCGCAATGTGGCGCGCGAAAACTACATATGTACGTTGCGGTTTCTAATCGAGATGGGCTCCGATGTGAATGCGGACGACAGCCCGCTTCACAAGGCCGCCAGACTTGGCTATGCAGATGTGATTCACCTCCTGCTCGACCAGGGTGCCGACATAGACGCCTTGGATGATAAATTCGAGAGCGCGCTGCAAGCGGCGGCGGGGAGATGCGATGAAGGGATTGTGCAAATGCTTCTTGACAGAGGCGCCGCCGTAAACGCACGCGTTGGTAACTACGGTTGTGCGTTGCAGGCAGCAGCGCACAGAGGCCACAACGGAATCGTGCAACAGCTGCTCGACAGAGGCGCTGATATCAACGCCCGGGGGGGTGACTACGGAAGCGCGTTGCAAGCGGCCATCGCAGGCGGTCACAAGGCGACCGTCCAGCTCCTGCTTGACAACGATGCGGACATCCACGTCACAGGCGGTTGGTACGGAAGCGCACTGCAAGCTGCCGCTGCTCTAGGGCATGCTGGGCTTGTTCGGCAGCTGCTTGACAAGGGCGCTGATATGAACCATCCCAACAGTGAGCGCGGAACCGCGGTCCAAACAGCGGCCGCCTACGGCCGCCAGGAAATCTTTCAACTGCTCCTCGACCGGGGCGCCGACATTGACAGTCGTGGCGGCCCCTACGGTTCCATGCTGCAGGCCGCCGCTGCTGGAGGAAACCGAGAAATTGTCCAGCTGTTGCTCGACAGGGGCGCCGACGTCAACGCCATAGGCGGCCGCCACGGGAGCGTACTCCAAGCCGCGTTGGAGGGAAGCGAAGTTAAGTCTATCCACATGTGGCTCGGCAGCGTCAACGCCGAATCCAATAGCGCGTTGTGGGCCAAACAAAAAGAAAAAGACAGTGAATCCATCACCCGGTTCCTGTTGGATCACGGCGCCAATATCAACGCACGAGGCGGGGAATCCGATAGTGTGCTGCAGGCGGCAGTGTTTATCGAACGCAAAGGCACGATCCGGCTCCTACTCGATAGAGGTGCCGATATCAACGTGCTGAGTGACGAGGAGAAGGACGAGATGCAAAAGCTTTTAGATAAAGGTGATACATGACCCGATTTTTATAAATATCAAAGGAAAATACAGTGAAGCGTAAAAATAAATAAAAAAAGACACCAATAAAAGAAAACTACAATCACACTCACAAATCATGCCACATCCAAATTCAGGAGACCGAAGGATTGGAGACTGCGGGACCTCAGTCAAAAAAAATAAAAAATAAAAACAATGATGGCAATTTTGGCGTCTGTGACATCACGTCTAGCTTCGACATCTGCCAACGTCATTTGGCAGAGTCGTAAAGCCTCCTCAACCCCTACATTACCACGGTGCAATCCCATTGCGAAGCAGAGCACTCTTTTGATTTTCCGCAGCTTCAAGGCGACGGGCAACGTGACTGTCGCGGCTAATCCTCTCATTAGATTGGTTGGTTGCCCCCATTGGGCCAGGCTAGGCCATTGGTCGGGGCAAGCAAATGTGCAGTTTTTTGAGCCTCAACAAGGCACACCGCAGGGCAGACGTAGCTGGATAAAGAGACAACGAGACCCAACCCCGCTCGACGAGATAATTGTTTGCCTCTTTTGCAACTGTCAGAAATTTTGTTTCCACCCCACGCGTCTTTCTTCTTATCCTACGTCTGTGTACGACTACATCTTTCACCAAGCCCGCTGGCAACAATGGAGGCCATCGGTGCCGGGGCAGCCGTTCTGCCCTTTGTGCTTCTGTGCCTTCAAAGTGCCAAAGTGGCATACACGTTCGTTTCATCGATCAAAGATGCGCCAAAACAAGTCAAGCAACTTCAGCGGGACACCGCGAGCCTCCTCTCCACCCTGGAACGACTCGCAAAATGCCGTGTCTTACACGAGGAGGGGCGCCGAGACGATGCTCTGCTTGCCAAGATCAAAGCATGTCGGGACGACATTGACACCTACACCGCAAAGCTGAAGGGCATGGCACCGAAAGGTGCGCATTACCGCCTGGAGATGACGTGGAAGAGACTCAAGGCCGTGCTGAGTGAAAAAGACCTGGCCAAAATGAGCGCTGCCATGGTAGCCCATACGGTGGCCCTAGGCCTTCACCTGAATGCCATCCAAAGGCAAGTTCAAGTGCCCGACAAGTTGTGGAGTACGCGTGCTAACACGTCTTTCCGTAGCGACCAAGTATTCGAGGTCCACGGCCAGCTTGGTACGATCGACAAACAGGGACGCACCATACAGCAAACCATCCGTGACAACCACACCACCATGATTGAACACCACACGACAATGCAATCCACCGTGATTAAGCACAATAAAGCGATGCAATCCACCGTGACCGAGCACCACACAGCAATGCAGACATCGATTCTGGGAGAAATGACGCAATTGGCGGCTGAATTGCGCTCCAATACGGATGCCGTGAGCACTGCCCAGTCGGGAGCATCGGCACAAAGAGACACGATGATGGCGATGCTCAGTCAGATAAGGGAGCAGCTCACTCAGTTGTCTCTAAGGCATGAGCTCGGCTCACGTGTGGAAGAAGTGGAAGACGATGCACAGTTGATCGATGAAGTGTCTGTCGATAATGTGTCTGTCGACAATGCGGTTGTTGATGAAACACCCTCCGATGAGATCCTGCCGTATGATCTGCTGGAGGACAGCATCAAATCCATCCTGGCCGCTCTTCACGACAAGCAGGGCATCTTTTCTCTCGACGAAGCACGGGACATTGTGGATCCCCTGGCGGCTCTTTTGAAAGGCATGGTGACTGATGTGTTCCTTGCGTCCACGGAAACATCCACGTCGATTTACCAAGACTGGTGCGAGACATGCACCAAGCATGACCTCGCCCAGTTGCGAAAGAACCTGGTCACACTCCAGGACATGGCTCTTTCTGCGCAAAAATTCACAGTGAACGACACCGACACGAAAACAAGACGCATGATGGGCATTGTGGGAGGTGGTACAGTTACGCATGCACAGATACGATCCTGCGATCTGGCCATCGGCTCCTTTTCCTTCCTCACGTTTGAGAGATATCGGCAGAGACAACAACGGCGCCAGAGACGCCACGTGCGTCCACTTAGAACCCAAGACTGGGCACAAGAGTCAGTGGAGCCAGCCGATGCTGCCGTCGATGTGGATAGGGAGATCCGCATCCGCTACTTCCCACACCCCGGCCAACCGCAACAAGGATTTCAGGCCATCATGCGACAGGCCAGCTGTAACGAGGGAACGTTCAATTCCATTCCTAAGCTTTTTGCCTACAACATTCTCCCTGAAGGTTCCCGCGTATTTTCTTTGGTGGCAGAAGGGAGGATGCCGGAATTTCAAGAGATGTTGAGATCAGGAGCCGCTTCATTGCGGGATCAGGACGAGTTCGGCGCTTCTCTTCTCATGGTGCGTTACTGGCAAAAAAGCGTCCAGCCACCCGTTCGAACTGATAATGGCCCGCTGACCCTGCCCTTTTAGTATGCGCACTCTCAACCAGAAATGTGTCACTTCTTACTCCAGCAAGGAGCAGTCGTGGATCACGTTGGTGGTATCCCAGGTTATCCAGACTTTATAGGACTGGCACTTATGGCGGCTTTCGTGATGGATTCTGAAATAGATGAGGAGGAGTTAGAACCAATATTAGCCTGCCGCAAGCTTCTTTTGGCAGCTGGTTCTGACGCTACAATTCCGATCATAGTTCCGATCATCAAAGTACACGAAGATGCATACGATTCTCACCTTGTGCACGCAATTGGAATTGGAGTTCCGGTAAGTCTTTTTTTAACCCAATCAAACAAATGGTCAATACTAATAGATTGCATTTAGGAGGCAATGAAAGTTGTCTTAGACAACTCCAACGGCTTCTTCACAATGGAAAGTGATGTTTCGGGCGGGAAGGGTCTAACCCCCTTGCTGACACACTGTTCTCGCGGAAACTTCACCATTGGCGGCCTCTCGGTGCTCATAAACAGGGGTGCTGATATTTCCGCTCGAGATTTGGAAGGTAGGACATGTCTACATCATGCTTTTATCTTTCCCTGGCAAATGGATATGGTTCTGGCACGTCAAGAGAGGCTAGCTCAGACTGCGCACGCTGCGCTGACATACCTTCTTGCGCACAACGCCTGTCCTTTCGCTATTGATCTCTGGAAGATATCCGTCTCTCAATATGCATATGCTTTGGACGGTAGGGGTATTTCACGGCGTGTGAGACGTTGCATGGGTGACGTGTGGGACGCTGTGTTGGCGGGTATTGGTGTCAACGTTGCCGAAAACCGTCGGCAGTGCAGATCACGTCGAATCGCTGAATATGATGAGCGTTACTCACGGGAAGACTTTGAGGAACTCTGGAAGGGACGGGAAGATCTCTGTCCATATTATGACGACAGAGACTTTGGGAGTGGCGATGACGGTTTCTCCGAATGTGCATCGGATGATTATTCGAACTCTGAGGATGATTCGTCGGACTCGGATGACGATGGGGGCGGCATGCTTTGATATTGGACGGCTTCTACCATTTATTTGTCTATTAATTATTGGCTCTAGATTTTTTACATAATATATCTAGCAGTGCTCTTTTGAGTAGTTTTCTCGTTATACACCCGAACCTACAACAGAATCGTCGCTATACCGGGCCTGTGCCCCATGTTGTGTCGCGGAGGTAACTCGGCATCGACATGTACCAGCCCCCTCCGTCTTCGGCCGCCCACTAGCCAAATCGGTACGGGTCGATCGTGGAGAACGTGTACACCTGCGCCGATGCATGTTCGGCACGTATGCCCTTCCACGCCTGCGTGACCTCGGCACGACTCAGCGGCCACGGTGAATTCGGTGTATTTGTCGCCGCCTCCCCTTCCTCCCTTTTCCTTTCGTGGTGTTTGTTTTCGTTTTCATGCACATAGCGGATGATCATGCGCACAATCTCGGATGACATACCGACGCGACGCCGGGCGCTGCCCAGTCGATGCCCCCCCAGCTGGCAGTGACTCACCAGTCGCGCTGCTGCGGCGGCACATTGCGCGTGGAGGCCACGCGGTAGTGCGGATCGACCAAATGCAAACGCAGGAACCGGCGGCGGCCCGGTCGGCGTGGGTCCAGCAGGGTGCACGGCGCCACCTTGTGGTGGACGGCACTTGGGAATGTGACGAGGCGCCCATCGGGCGTCTGCACGGTGCCCAGCTCCTGAACTGCGGCGCCAACACCCGAGCCATACGGCACCGTGCTGTCACCCATCTCCGCAACCCGAGCAAACCCGTACACGTCGGCGAGTGGTGCAAAAGGGTGGTATGGATGGGTGGTCCGGGGACTAAACCAGTGCAGCGTCGGTTTGACGTCGGCCTCGACGCGGAACGACACGGCGGCCGAGCCGGGTGTGATGTTGCCACTCGCAAAATAGACGATGGAGGTCGGCACGATGTGGTCGTTGAGCACACCCGGCAGCTGCCAATCATCAGACCCTCCCGTTGGTGGCTGGCCCAGGACGAGGTCGATGCTACCAATCTCGACGACAACCTGCAGACCCTGGTCGTGGAACTGCTCCTCCAGCACCACGGTGTAGTAATGGTGGTCCTGCAGGGAGTACGCACCAGCATCGTGCCCACCACTGGGGCGCGGCGGCACCACGGCGTTGGCCACACGGCCCGCCTTCCAGTCCGCGTAGCTAAATGTGACACCGGGTTCCGGGTGCAGCCACGATTTGGGGGTCCCGGAGGTTCCGGAAGTCCACTGTGCACCAAGTGTGCGGATGCAGAGGGGATCGCGGCCTTGGAACCGCTTGCGGTGCGTGCTTCCCCGGTTACGGTACATGACAACCTCGTTCCACGGCTGCAGGGACGCCGCGATCACGTCCTCGATGACCGGATAGAGGGAAGACCCGTACAGCCGCGGGTGCAGATTATTGATGTACGAGGAAATGCGCACGCCAATGCGCTCGCCCCGTCCACTTTAGGCACCACGTGGGCCGGCCAGGCTGATCCACTTGTCGGCCGCCTCAAATGAGACCTCGCAAGGCAGCCACTGGAACCGCGGCGAGAAACGGTAGGCTCGACGGTTCCGTAGACGATTCAGATGATGACCTCGCCCGGCTCTCGGCGCATCCATTCTTATTCGAAGTGCTTCGCGGTCCCAGTTCTCTGTTTGTGGCGGCACGACCGTACCGCGGCCCATGGATTCAACTGCATCCTGGAGTCCAACGACAGCACCCGGCAACAATACAGGTGTCTTGCCGTATATGAGTGGTAGTCAGTTGGGATCCACAAGGCCGTGCGTGTTCTTTTCGTCATTGTCTTGGTCTACCGGGCGCCGGCATGCAGCCAATTGTTCCACACCCGCCGCAAGACGCTCCAGCACGTCCAGCGCCAGCACGGTGTCGGACTTGCAGATCCGCGCGCCACCATTCAGCACAAAGACTAACCCCGTCTCGTTTGCGAAGCGGGCTTTGTCGCGTAGCTCCGCGACGCACCATTCCCACGCGCGTGGGCTGATCAACGGCAAGCGACGAGCCTCGTCAGACCATTGAGCAATCACATTCTCGGCGTTCGGCCCCAAAAGATCACGCGCCCAGTTCGGTTTGTCCGTGATGTCGTTCATCAGGCGTAGCATCGCAATCTCGCTCGCCGTCATGCGGTCCTGCGCCAAGTCGCCGAAACCGTGGGTAAACCGCTGGTCCGCCGTTAGTTCGAGGTGCATATCGTGGCCACCCGCTAGGCCCGGGACCCGGAGCGGCCCTCGCCGCTGTTATCAAACACCAAGTTGGCCTCACCATAGGCCTGGTCCACATCATGTAGCGATCTTGTACGCTGTCTTTGTGCCGACATATTACACGTTTTGTCGGATGGGCTAATTGAATTTCATCAATGCTGAGATTGGCCATGAGTGGTTGATTGCGTAGGATTGGAACGAAGATAGGAACAAAGATGTGAAAGGATTGCCTTTGCGTGCCTGCATTGCGATGTATTGGTTTTATGTACGACATAATGTTTGCCTATTTTATTGCAGCTTTGTCGTTCTAGCCCCGAAAAAGTATAATAGGCACCAACCACTGCAGTGCCTCTTCCGCCCGTATCCCGTGTAATTGATACCGTGTTGTTTTGCCTGGGTCAACGTTAAGGCGGCATATCTTCAACTCATAACACGCCCCCACTCGTTTCCGAGTAGGTGCTGATTCTTTCTTCGGTATTGTGAAGAAGAAAAGTCGTAGAACGAAAACAAAAGTATCCTGCTGGCGCCAAAACTGCCGTACCTGGCAAGCAGTAGAAAGTATCAACGGACATCGCTTTCAAATGCATTAACAAGCCTCAGAAACTAGGAGTGTGATTGTTGATTATGAAAAAGTACAAGTGGGCGCTACAGGGTATATTTCATCAGAAAATTTCATTCTATGCGTTGCACGCCGCCCCGGAAGCTCGTGTCGGCCAGGCGGCTCTCGAGGCCGGCAATCTCCACCGCCAGCTCCTGCGACGAGTAGTTCTGCTCGGCCACTTCAAAGTCCACCAAGACGACGTCCGCGTTGCCGTCGTCGCCGCGGACAAGAAAGTTGTACTTGTTGGTGTCCCCGGACTTGATGCCCAGCGCGTGCAGCCGCCCCAGCGCTGCTCGGCAGCCGTCAAGGTCCCCCGGACGTGTCTCTCGTGCACCCGCCACGTACTCGGCCGCAAAGCCAACGACACGCCCGCCACGGCCCTCTGTCACGTGCCCCAGGAACCGCGGCCCGATACTGTGCCCATCGATCTGTTGGTAGATGGCCGTCTCTATCTTCATCGAGGGCACCTCCCAGGGCCAGACGGCCTGCTTCACCAGCACAAGCGTAGCGCCGTCATCGATGTCGGGATGTGTCGCGACCTGGGTTCGCTGCCGCAGCCGCTCGTGCTGTCGGAAACCCAGCAAGTCCAGCTGCACCGGGTGCCACAGGTCCTGCACCCCGGGAAGCCGCACCGTCTCGGTTCGCACAAAGGCGCGGCTGCTTGTCTCGGGGTCCTTGGCCAGGTGGCCCTTGTTCCAGTCGCCGGCGGGAAAGGGCGGTAGCAGTTCGCCGACAAGAACCGGCTCAAAGGTGCGATCGTCCTCTGTGCCAGAGAACACACCCGGCTCCGTCGTCACGTACTTGATGGCTTGGCCGTCGACGAGGAAGCGGTAGTCGCTGTCGTCCCTGTCCTCCTCGTCGACAAGGCACGAAAGTAGCTTGACGTTGGTGTTTCTTGGCTCGGCCATGGAGGGTGGAAAGGCGTATGTAGGTGGTCACGGTGACGGAAAGGCGTACTGTGTGAAAACGAGGCGATGAGGGGGTCAATAGCAGCTCTCCGAGCGACGAGAGGGGCGGCTCGCTTCCCGTAATACAGTGGGACTCAACGTCATTTGGGCATTGTTGGCCTGGCCGGCGAACGAACGCATGGGGAGGGACGCGTCCACGTGCCGCCCGTTGTCGAGCGGAAATCGCACCGAGAGCTGTGCATTGTCCAAGGTGTTGTCGCAGATGTTTTGCTTCCTGCAGATGGCCAGGTTGGATGGATCAAGGGCGGCTTTCTCCATTGCAACGACCAGGAATGTTGAGATTGCCGGTGCTCAGGGACGAGATGGAGACGGTAGGGCCAAGAAACACTTGACTAAAGACGCGTGACTACGCGACATCTGCGCTCTCTTATGCGAGGGTTGTCACGTGTAGATTAGGCATTTGCCTCGTGGTCCTCCACACAAGAGGTTTTCTCCCCCACGAGGCCGCTCAGAACAGCCCGCACCATTGCATGGTGGCTGAATAAGACCATTGAATTGTGTGCGTCAAGAGAGGACGGAGGGAGGCGATCAACACGGATCTATATATTGTGTTTTGTAAGCAGTGCTCGGCAAACTACGTGAACGATGATATCAGACCGGCAGCCACAAAACAAAACGGGCACATCTGGGCACGCAGTCAGACCAAAATGCCAGTACAATGCCGTCAACGACGAACTGCGTGTTGCTCAGGAAAACGCAGGGCATCAGAGAAACGGACCAATCAGAGCCGCAGATAAGATATACGGCGCATGCATCAGTGTATTTCTCAACACCCGTCGCTCCTGCATTCTGCGATTTCGTTGACGTTGAAATAAAGCGGCAGCTACCGGTTGCTCTGACCAATGAGCCGGAGCGTCGTCGGTGGTGCTTGCCTTGTTGGGAGAAGAAACGGAGACTTTGCCGGGAGTGGGTCCCTTCCCCCAGAAAGGGCATAACGGGGAACCGGGAAGTCAGGCAGTCCTGGCCAGGCCGAGGCCCACTCGCTGTGCACTAACAGATTTGGCGGTTAGACTGCACCAATTGCTGCTAGCCGGGATTTGAAATCTTGTTCACTAATCATCAAACATCACGCAGCCGCGTCTTCCTCGAACCGTCGAGTGTGCTCAATCTCGACGTCTGCCGCAACGATCAACGGTCGACAGGAGCAAACAAACCGCATTCCTATTCTCCCATCGCTTTGAAACCGTACGCCACACCGTTCACAATCTCAATTGCTTTGGTCCAGGCCCTACCGCCCGCAATTATTCATCCGGCGACAGCGATACGTGGTTCACGTCCTAGGTCCCCCCTTCTTATGACGTTCCGAGCAACGGGTGTTTTGTTCTTCCATTCTTGCAGCACGAGAAACGGAGCACGGCAACGCTGGGTGTGCTTATGAAGACAACACGGCCACGTCTTCCCAAAGAAGCCTCGTGCTCGCCGTAACCGGTGCCCACTGACCTAAGCCGTGGAAAGCACTGGTTCTTGTCAGTGACAGAGCGCGCTCTTCACCCTAAGCTATCTTTGACATCTACCTTGCTCTTCATACTTGGCCCCCTTTCAACGTCCCATCCCTTTCCTCCTGAGCCATCCACCCAACGACCTCTTCACCATTGCCCCTATCGCCTCTGCCGAACCTGCCCTGTCATCGTTGTCAACAGAGCCACCTCATTCTTGAGACCTGAAACGGCTGACAGTGCATCTTTCGTCTTCCATCTCCTCCTTTGATCTTCGTTGCCTCCATCCACTACGTCCATCTGCACGTCGTCTCATCATACACGCATCTACAGTTCCGCTGTGGTGCCTACAACCATACAACCTCATTCCCTCTCCTCACATCCCCCTTCCACCTCTCTCTCTGTTTCAACTCTCCTCGTGTTCACAGCGCGCTGTCGACGTTGTTTGCATTTCATTGCCACATTCTCTGGATCAGTTCTGTACCTGTACCTCGTCTTTCTATCTCACCAATCTCATCATATCCGTCCACCCCATTCCACAAACGGGCAAACGAGCGAGAGGGTGTCCACTTATTTACCTCTCGACCCATCAAAGCATCTCGCCCCTCTTTTTCCTGATCACTCGTCCTATATATGAACCTCCCACGCACCCTTCGCGGGTCGTCTCGCCACACCCCAGTGCCCTACATGGAGTCCAATCTCGACATCCTCAATGCCGTGCAGTATGACATTGGCGTGCCGCTGCCCGCCATGAGAGCCACCCGGGGCGCGAAGCGGAAGCTGCTGTCCATGACCACGGAGACCGAAGAGACCACAGAGACGGCCAACGCGACACGACCAGGAACAACGGCGACCGATTCCGACGTGAACGACCTGCTGTCGTCGGTCGACGTGGCGCCGCCGTCCATCGCCATCGCCCTCCGGCACGACGAACACGACATGGAGGGCCTGCCGCCCAAGGGAGGCCGCAAGCCGTCGAAGCGGGCCGGCAGAAAGGGAGCTACCACGACGACGACCGTTACACATATCGTGGACTCCATCGAGAGCGACGATGGTGACGACGACGGCGAAGAGGCCGAGGCCGAAAAGAAGCGGGCGCGTGGCCGTCCACGGATCGACGTCAAAGATGTCACAGCTGCGGATGTGAGTTCCCACCGTTCACCATGATTACAGTCTACACAATTTGACGATACTAATACAGTCCACCCACAGAGACGACGGACACAGATTCGACTGGCGCAGCGGGCGTACCGCAGCCGCAAGGAGAAAGCGATTATCTCACTGGAGAAGCGGGTACACTCGCTCAAGGAGGCAAACGAGGCCATGAGCAACGCCTTTATGAGTCTGCACGACTTTGCCGTCAGCCGCGGCCTGCTGGATCAACACCCAGACCTGGCCCAACAGCTGCGGCAGACGACTGAGGTTTTTCTCGAGATGGCACGGCAGTCGAGCGCCGACGAGGAGATGGAGGACCATGATGACGACGAGGCGAACCATAGCCAGGGCAACAGCAGCAGCAACGACGCGAACAACACCAACACACATGCCGATGATGCGACACGAGCGTTTGAAAAGAAACAACAGGCCATTACCGACGCGGTTAAGACTTTTGGTTACCAGACGCAGCAAGACCTTGCCAACAAGAACAACATTAACAATCCTGCACCGTCTGCACCACCCGCGGTCCTCAACCAACAGATGATGTTGCCACCACAGGCCACGTCCATGCGGCAGGCCAACACGCTGCAAAACCAGCTGTACGGTGGTATCGTCATGCACCAGCCCTTGAACCTCGGCGGAAGTGGCAACGGCGGTCCCTTTGACCAGCAGACGGCCAACCTCTTCGACAGCAGCTTCGGCATGGCCATGAACATTGTCAACTCGGTGACAAATTCGCCGGCGGGTCCAGCGCCCATCGCTTCATTCTATGGCGGCAGTGGTAGCGGTAGCGGTGCTGTTACTGGTACTGGCACCGGAACTGGTAGCAACGGCATCAACAGCAGCAGCTCATCGGTCCTCTCTGTCTCGCCCGCGTCCGGCCGCAACGTGGACTTTGGTCTCAGCAACCAGTTCACCTTTGACGGGCCCACCTTCTCACTATTCCCGAACTACCCGTCGCCCCCTGCCCAGCAGCAGACGTCCGTCCCGACTTCGACCAGCGATCTAGGGCCACACCTGGCCGACACCGACGCCTTCATTTCCAGCGCCGCCAACGGCGGCCCCTACGCGGGTCTAGAGCCGCCGACCAACTACCCGTCCGATATCTCGTTCGGTCTGCGCTTGCGCCGCTATGCCATCGAGAGCGCCTACCGCCTCATCAACAGCTCCGACCCGCCGGCGGACACGTTTGCGCGCGCCTTTGGCTTCTGCATCATGTTTGAGCCCATCGACCAGATCCGCCAGCGGCTGCTGCGCGGCCTCGAGACGCCGTTAACGACGTCCAAGTTTACGCGCTGGGAGCTGCCGTTTGTCAACCAAAACCCGGATGCCACGGATGCGCCGCCGCCGGCAGCGGAACCAGCACCAGCACCATCAGTGGCATCACACTCGTCTTCACGGTCCACCCATACCACGTCCTCCCGCAGCGGCAACCGCATCCCCAACAACAGCAACAGCGACCACCGCGGCACGAGCGTGCGGCCCGTGACGCCGCGCATCCACGTGACACTCCCGGGCTTCGAGGGCGCCTTCTACGACTGCGAGGAGACGGAAATGTACCTGCAGCAGCGCGGCGTGCACATCCCGCCCAACTCGGACAGCGTGATTGTCGAGGTGGACGATGCGGACTTTGCGGTGGACGACGCGACGACGGTCGTGAGCAACGGGACGATGAACAGCAGCACGAGTGGGAGCAGTGGTCAGAGCTCGAATACGGCCAACACAAGCCGGAGCGGCGAAAGTTCTGGCCAGGGCGACAGTGGCGGCCTTGGCATCTTTGACTACTTGTCACCAGATCTGATCAGCTCCAAGACGGCGGCATTGGCGCGCAACGGCGACCCCATGGACTGGACCGGATCGGGCGTCGGCGGCGGCGGCGTGGCTGGGACGATTGCCGCCGCCGCCGCGGCCAATGCTGCCCGTGGTGACGGTGGTGCCTTGAACGAAGACGCGTCGTTCATGTCGGCCTTTATGGACGGCCCAATGTTCGGCTTCCAGGCGCCGCCGCAGCCGAACGCCGCCTTCCCCCAGCGGCGTCTGCTGTCGCTGGATGTCGAGAAGTTTTTGAGAGGTAACCCCCCCCCCCCCGGGCCCCCAGTGAATGGTGGCATACAATTGATATACTAACTCTTCCAGAACTCGTCCGCCGCGGTACCTGTCTCGGCCAAACACCGGGCTTCCGCGCCTCGGATGTCAACGAGGCGTTCTGGAGCGCCACGCGCCACGCGTCGTCGATGTAGCGACAAGTCTCGACTTTTTTTTGGTGAATTTTTATACTAGCCTTATGGCGTTTGTTCATCTCATTTCATGCAAAGGGAAACCGGTCGGAAGGCGTTGGATCATATCGGTACGGTGGTGGAAAATTAGAGGAACATTTACATAATTCGCGTCTGACATAATCTTCGTCTGTCTACTTCATGTTCGTACATAATATATTGTTTTCTGGGCACCACCAATAGAGTACGTAATTCAATTGATCGGCTTTCTTTCATGTAGTGGAGTCTAGAAGTGCTAGCGACGAGGTCTTCTGGGCTCGGGGCCGACACATATCTTTTTCTCGCCTCCCTGTGCGTCGTCGGAAGCGCCACGGAAAAGGCACCTGATCATCTTTGACGACCTCGACGACGTACTCCACGACACGACGCATTTTAGTCATTGCCATGCTATCGTCGCGTGCACCGGCCTTGGTCTCGAAGAATTCACCTCACACGAGGCCATTGCACGTGGCCCGATGTGGTCTAGATAGCATGACTCTCTGTGGACAACGAAGGCCAGATAAATAAAAGAAGAAAAAAAAGGAAAAGAAGGAAAAAAACTGAGCAACAAAAGCATGGATGGCCAGACCCCAGATCCACAAAAGCCGAGCCGACGCGTGGGCCCGGCCTTGCTTCACCGAGCCAATCGGTACGCAAGAGGCCGTTTAACCTTGCCTTTTGTCGACTTGGTTCTCAATTTTTCGTCTGTTTTTCGTCCTTTGTTATCCCCGTATCGTTTCCCACATGTCCGTCCATTTTCTCCTTCTTTTCACCCCAATTCTCCTCACTCTCTCCCTGGTCTCTCCGCTGGGGAAGGGTGGAAAGAGTCGCATAGCCCCACAATCCCCGAGGGGTCGTCTGTCTCCTTGACAGGAAGCGAGAAAGGAAGTGTAACAATTGAAGACGAAAAGAAAACGAAAAGAGAAAGCGAGCCCAGCCTTCCCAGACAAGCCCATTCTCCTACGGATGATTGTTAGTCCCCCAGCCAAGCACCGGTCAACAGACCATTCAGTGACTTGTCGGGATTGGTCGAGTCGCGATGCTTGTCGACTCTTGAATTTTCTGTTCCTTTTTTCTTCCCTCTTCCTTCTTGGCAGTCGCCTTATGCCCGCCTCGTGTCGGAGCCCCGTTTTTTCCTCCTTCCCTCTTTGGACGTCGTCCTATGTTCGGCGTGCCTTGATCGCGTGTGCATATAAGAGTGCATGCACATCCTGTCTTCTTTTTGCCGATCGTTCATGCAGCAGAGCTTCTCGCCTTCAACTCTCTTTGACACAACACCTCTTTCTACAATGACCGACTCTGCAAAGGTGGCCCCGGCCACGGCCGTGACCACGGCCCCCGAGGACGACAAGATCCTGGCGGTCACGCCGTCGCACGTCGAGGTCGATGACGACCAAAAGGGCGACTTCTCGGTCGTCCAGAAGCCCGAGAGCATCCGCAACATGACGCACGACGAGCTCCGGGCGCTGGAGCGGCACATGGTGCGCAAGCTGGACTTTGTGATCATCCCCATCATTGGCATTCTCTACGTGTTCAACTACGTGGACAAGTCGGCGCTGGCGGCGTCCAAGGTGTACGGCATCATGGACGACCTGAACATGTCGACCAACGACTTTGCCACGGCCATTTCGATTCTGTTTGGTACGTCCACAGTGCAAAGGAATCCATCTCCTATTCCCACCTGCTAACAACTTCAGCCGGCTACCTGCCGTTCCAGATCCCCTCGAACCTGATCATGACCAAGATTCCCCGTCCCGGATTGTGTAAGTCGGCTCCGCACGAGATGATTTTTAAAAGACTCGACTAACATCATAGACCTCTGTCTTGCTGCTACGGTCTGGGGTGTCGTGTCTGCCCTGACCGCCGTCGTCCACACCAAGGAGGGCCTCTACGCACAGCGTGTCTTCCTGGGCGTCACGGAGGCCGTCTTCTTCCCCGGCGTCATCTACTACCTCAGCGCCTGGTACACCAAGCAGGAGCTCGGCAAACGCCTGGCGGCGCTCTTCATGTTCCAGATGCTGGGCAGCGCGTTCGGCGGCTTCATTGCGGCGGCCTGTCTCACCCTAGACGGCCGCTACGGCATTGCCGGCTGGCGCTGGCTGTTTATCGTGGAGGGTGCCTGCACCGTCGGCTGCGGTCTTCTCTTCTCGCTCGTCATGCCCGAGTACCCCCACAACGCCCGCCTGCTCAGCAAGGTCGAGCGCGACTACGCCGTGTGGCGCATCGAGAACGAGGCCGGCGCCGGCGAGGCGAACGACGACACAGGCACGTTTGCGGGCTTCAAGCTGGCTGTGCGCGACCCCAAGGTGTGGGCCCTCGTCTTCTGCATGGGCATGATCCAGGCCATGGGCAGCACCGTCAACTTCTTCCCGTCCATTGTGCAGACGCTCGGCTACTCCAACCTGATCACGCTGCTGCTCACCGCGCCGCCGTACGTGCTTGCCGCCATCTGGTTCTATGTCTTTTCGAACATTTCGGATCGCAAGAACATTATTTATCCGTTCGTCGTCATCGGCATTGTTCTGGCCGCCATTGCCTACACCATCTCCCTCGCCACCCTCAACACCGGTGCCCGCTACTTTGCCATGATGCTCATCCCGGCCACCGTCGCCGGCCCCCAGATTCTGGTCTACAAGACGCTCAACCTGCACATTGCCCGGCCCTACCCCAAGCGCGCCGCCGGTGTCGCCATGATCAACTCCATTGGCGGCATCTCCAACATCTGGGCATCCTACTTGTACGTGGACGCGCCGCACTACTACGTCGCCTTTGGCACCTGCTTTGGCTGTGCCGCGCTGCTGCTCACGACCATTACTGTCTACCGCTGGCACGTGCGGCGCCTCAACCGGCTGCTGGACGGCACGCCCGAGGAGGTGGCCGTGGCGATGAAGAGCGGCGTGACGCAGACACAGGTCGACCTGGGCTGGCGGTACGTTGGTTACTAGATCAAGATGGGTTGTTGGACGACAAGATGTCACCCGTCCGGCTGTGGACGTCGGTCTTATGGCTGCAACACGTGTCATCACGGATCATAAAATACAGGCGTCTCGTCTTGTGGCATTTGGCCGTATACTAGTTTAAATTTGTGCAGTGGTAGTTTTACAAAATTCAAAATTGAAACAGTTAAATTCACATTCTTCTAAAACATCAATGGAATGATGCATCTCCTCGTGCAGTCTGTAGCAAACATCATGCATGCTATTTTGTCTTTTTGTAAGGACCCTTTTCCGATGCTTTTCCTTGTGGCCCTTTTCCGTGACAAACTCGCATTTTCCGACGCTGTGCTCTTGAATGCCGTACTTTAAAGAGACAAACAAGAAAATGCCGCCCAGACAAGGCTCACTGGCGTGGTTCTTTGGTAGAGGGAATGGGGAATGGGATGGCGTCTAACCGAATTTGGGCGCTGTCCGACCGGTTTTTAACAAAGCCAAAGTCGAAACGGCTAGCCTACACTGGCCCTGCGTGGCTCCATGGGAACATTGTGGGAACATTGAGGACAACATAGCGCATCCGACAGCCGACCTGCATGCAAGTGATGGCGATCGTGGACGGCCGACCATCACGCGGCATCCCATTTTGGGCCTGCCGTATTTACGTCCAAGGTCGATATGGTGTTTGCATCTGCCGCTTTACGGGGTGCAGCAAAGAACCTGGAGACGGGGCACCCTCTCCATGAACCCATGCATGTACAAACCCACGTTGTGGCCGACCCAGAAGGAAGGAATAGCCGATGTTGGTCGTTATTGACTAGGGTCCGCGAACAGGACTTGCTCCTAACGTCGACCCATTCTCAGAGCCCGACTCATAGGTCCTGTTAAGGATGGACCATGATTCATGGCATATTTAAGGGACGCCACGCCCAAACAGGGACTTCATGTCGTCTTAATCGTCACGCTCTCCTGCCGTACCTGAAGTCGCCCGAGCTCTTGGCCGCCGTGCCACAGCTTGGCGCCGTTGACAACATTGGAAGTAGTGCCACCCATACGGACATTGATGAGCCGGCGCTTGGTGGCCCGGCCATGTTCAGGTTGGTCTCGGTGTGACGGCCATGTCCGTCAATGACTGCAAAAAAGATCGCCGAGACGGCGGCATCAACACAAAAAAAAAATCAGAAACTTTCGCATATTTAAAAAAGTGTTTTTGTGTAGAAGAAAGACGAATATTCTTAAATAAAATCTGTCATCCGCCGAGATGAAAACTTCAAAATGCGTGTTCTTTGTTGTTAACAAATGTTGACGGCGTGCTACCTGTACAAAGGCTCTTGAAGTCATCGTATCATTGTGAACAATGAATACATGTAAAAGGAATCTGCTTTTTGACGAATTTGATATTAACTTTAAAGTACGGATTTTAATAATTTACTTAAACTGCCATAATTTATTTAAAGCAAAACCATTCAAAGAAAATGATGAAATAAATACAATATACGGTTCGAAGCAGAAGACGTTGTTGTGGTTTTTTTAAAAAAGAATAAAAAAATACATACAGATAGGGTGCCGGTTGTGCGGAGGGAGGACATTGTGCGGCGGGAGGGTGTTAACAAAAAAGGATGAAAACAAGTCCGCTAGATGCAGAATCGCCAACAGTGAAAATCAAACTACAGCAAGGACAAGCAAGGACATAATTAATTAAAGCAAACAAAGACAAGAAAACACAGCGCCTTACACCTACTTCCCTCTCCGCCTCACCCCCGCAATTCGGTATTCTTCCCGCGGGGTCTCGCTGCGGTCATGATTTTAGATGCGTTTATATGGACACCGATTGAACATGGTCCGGCTATGTCAACAAAGCAAGTGCCCGCAAACCCGCCAATCTGCAAATAAGCTAGTCGGCGACTTGCCCTCCATGAACCACATCGCCAAACGACGTAATGTCCCCGCACGAAGACTCGCAAAGATTGAAAGTCGGTTGATGGGAATAATACGGCAAGGCATTATAAAGACGCCATACCCCGCTGCGAGACTGGACGTTGTTATCCAGTCGCTTTCGGTCTTGATTCCCACATCACAGCCATGAACCGTGCCACTCTCTCCATCAGCCGTCTGGTTCAGAGTCCTTTCTCCAGTCGACGCACCATGGCTTCCTCTGCATCTTCTCTTGTAAGTAGCCTCGCCCAAAGTATTAGGTAGTTCCTACTAACAGACCAGCTCCGCAGCAAACTGCGCGACCCGTCGCTGCTCCGCGAACAGGCCTATATTGGCGGCCAGTGGACGGCCAACAACAAAACGGCCACGTTTGACGTGACCAACCCGTACGACGGCAAGGTCATCGGGACGTGTCCTGACCTCGACGGTCAAGACACCGCCCACGCCGTCGAGGTCGCCCAGGCCGCGTTCCGGTCGTTCCGCCACACGCCCGCCCGCCAGCGCGCCACCATCCTCCAAAACTGGCACGACCTTATGAAGGAGCACGAACAGGACCTGGCCACCATTCTTACGTACGAGAACGGCCGCCCGCTAGAGGCCGCGAAAGCCGAGATCCAGTACGCCACCAGCTTCTTTGGGTAGTTTCAGGGCGAAGCGCTGCGGGCGTACAGCGGCGAGACGATCGAGTCTAGCGTGCCAGGCCAGCGCGTTTTGACGTTCAAGCAGCCGGTGGGCGTAGTGGGCGTGCTGACGCCGTGGAACTTCCCATCGGCCATGATTACGCGGAAAGTGGGCGCGGCTCTTGCCGCAGGCTGTTCGGTCGTGGTCAAACCCGCGGCCGAGACGCCATTCTCGGCCTTGGCGTTGGCCGAACTGGGCGCGCGGGCGGGCGTCCCCGCGGGCGTGTTCAACGTCGTGACGACGCACACGCACTTGGCCGAGGTGGGCAAGACGCTGTGCGAGCACGACCTGGTCAAGAAGGTGTCCTTCACCGGCTCAACGCGGGTGGGAAAGCTGTTGATGGAGCAGTCGGTGTCCACCCTCAAGAAACTGTCGATGGAGTTGGGTGGCAATGCCCCTTTCATTATTTATGACGATGCCGATCTCTCTGGCCCTTAAGGGTCTGATGGCCGCCAAGTTCCGCGCATCCGGACAGACGTGCGTTTGTGCTAACCGCGTGTATGTGCAAGATGGCATCTACGACACGTTTGTACAGCAGTTTACCGACGTCGTGCGACGAGAGATGGTGGCGGGCGACCCGACCACGCAAGGCACGACACTTGGCCCGCTGATCAGCGAGACGGTCGCGACTAAAGTGGCGGGCCTGGTCGACGATGCCACAAAGGGCGGTGCCGAGGATGTCTTGGGTGGTGAGGCGGCCCGTTCGTCCAACGACCCGTCCACGTTCTACCCCGCCACCATCCTCAAAGGTATGCAGCCCTCGATGCGCGCCAGCCGCGAAGAGCTGTTTGGCCTGGTCACCGCGTTCTACCGCTTCACGAACGACGCCGACCTTTTCGCCAAAGCCAACGACGCCGAGGTCGGCCTGGCCGGCTACGTCTACACGGAGACGCTGGCCCGGGCCTGGCGCGTGGCTGAGCTGCTGGAGACGGGCATGGTGGGCGCCAACACGGGCCTGGTCTCGGACCCCGTGGCGCCATTTGGCGGGATCAAGCACTCGGGGTTCGGGCGCGAGGGCGGCAGTGTGGGACTGGACGAGTTCCAGGTCTTGAAGACGATCACGCTGGGTGGGCTGGGATTGCCGGTGACCCAGTAGATACGATGTGAATAGCAAAAATAATGTTGATAGCTGTATGAAACTGACTTACACAAAATGTTGACGTGCATCGAGTCCCCACAAATGCCGAGAATCATCCGTACAGCCAGTCTTGGCTGTCCCAATTGCACTCTTGCACGGTCCGGCTTTCTTCCCAAGTAGCCGAAGCTGTGTTTTTCCACATCCGTTCTCCATTCGATCCCCATTGTTTACATGTATTTGTAAAGCCTGCTAAACCCGTAGCTTTTGATGGCGCTTTTTAGGCAATGCCCAGCCCACTATTACCTAACAAACCCCACAACAGCTGCTCGCACTCCGAACCCTTCAGCCCGACCACATGAGCGAGTGATATCATCGAGAGAGTCTTTTTGTCGTTGATTCTGTTGAGACAAGCTCAACGAGACGAGGATCACGAGGATCACGAGGATCACGAGAATCACCGACACCACAGACAACCACACACACAATCTGTTAAGACGAGTTTCCGGCCAATGGCCCGGGGTGTCTTTCGGGTGCCCGGCATTCGCGCACCTGCCTGCAACATCCGCTTCATGCAGCTCCGTTTCGCCAGCAGCGCCCTCGCCAAAACACTGTCCATTGCCGGCCGCGAGGTCACCGTCCCGACTGGCCTGTTCATTGGCAACAAGTTCCGCCCCGCCTTGGGGGGCAACACGTTTGGCGTCGAGAACCCGGCCACGGGCGAGGAGATTGTGCAGGTGGCAGAGGCGAGAGAGGAAGATGTGGACGTGGCTGTCACTGAAGCGCGCCGCGCGTTCGAAGACACGGCCGCGTGGGCCGACATTGACCCGGTGCAGCGCGGCGAGCTGCTGCTGCGGCTGGCCCAGCTGATGGAGCGCGACAAGGAAGACCTGATTGCCCTCGAGATGCTGGACACAGGCAAGACGTACCGGCAGGCGTCCACGCTCGACTTTCCCGGGTCGGTGGGCACCTTGAAATACTACGCCGGGTGGGCGGACAAAATGGTCGGCCTCACGTCGTTCAACATCCCGGGGACGTTTGCCTACACGCGGCGGGAGCCACTCGGAGTGTGCGGCAGATTATCCCGTGGAATTTCCCGCTGCTCATGTTCACGTGGAAGATTGCCCCCGCGGTGGTGACAGGCAACACGGTGGTGATCAAGTCGGCTGAGGCGACGCCATTGTCGGCCCTCAAGATGTGCGAGCTGATTCGGGAGGCCGGCTTCCCCGCGGGCACCGTCAATCTGCTGTCGGGCTTCGGCAAGACGGCCGGCAATGCGCTAGCGAGCCACATGGATGTAGACAAGGTGGCCTTTACGGGGTCCACAGCGACGGGGCGGGCGATCCTCAAAGCGTCGGCGGCGTCCAACCTCAAGAAGGTCACTCTTGAACTGGGGGGAAAGAGTCCGGTGAGCAATACCCCCCACGATATTCGAAATGAATTGCTCTACTGACGTGGCGTAGAACATCGTCTTTCCTGACGCCGACCTGGACAAGGCGGCCGAGTGGTCGGCGTGGGGCATCAACATGAACTTTGGCCAGACCTGCCACGCAGGCACACGGCTGTATGTGCACGAGGACGTCTACGATGCGTTCCTCGACAAGTTCACGGCGCGCATGGCCGCCCTTAAGGTGGGCGACAACTTTGACCGCAGTATCGACCAGGGCCCGGTGAACAGCAAGATGCAGTACGACAAGATTCTCGGGTACATTAAGACGGGACGTCAAGAGGGGGCCACGGTCCACCTCGGTGGTTCGGCAGCCAACTCGTCGTCCGGCAAGGGCTACTACGTCGAGCCCACCATCTTTACCAATGTCACGCCAGACATGACCATTTCGAGAGAGGAGATCTTTGGGCCGGTCGTTACCGTGAGCAAGTTCAAGACGGAAGAGGAGGTGGTCGCCCTCGCCAACGATACCACGTACGGCCTCGCCGGCGCCGTGCACACCAAAGACTACGCTCGCGCTGTCCGCATGACCAACGCCATCAAAGCCGGCACCACCTGGGTCAACATGTACAATTTGGTGCACTGGAGCATCCCCTTTGGCGGCTACAAACAGAGCGGTCTGGGCCGCGAGTGCGGCGAGGCCGTCCTCGAAAACTACACGGAAGTCAAGGCTGTCTACCTCAACACGGGCATGGCGGCTCCGCAGTGAGAGACGAAAAGAGGGGAAGGAGCAAGAGGAGCTGGGGACGGACCGTGTGAGGGGAAGAACAGAAAAGTGGGCCTGGATGTCCGAATCAGGCAATTTAGTGTAAGTCGTATGTAGCCGAGACCACCACAGACGAGAATCAACATGTTTATGTTTCTTGTGTTCAAGTACAACTTCCAGTGATGCTCAAAGTGAAGTATTGCGAGGGTCGTAAAGACGAAGCTAGAGATATTTCACACCACCAACCACTACCATGGCCTTACAGACACCCACCAACATCGACACCGTCGCGCTCGTCGTGGCCGCACCCAAGGCCGACTTTGTCTTGACACCCATTGTGCTCGACACCGTCCGGCCCGACGAGGTGGTCGTCGAGATGCGCTACAGCGGCATCTGCCACACAGACATTGTCCTGCAACAGGGGGCTGCTGCCTTGGTCGAGTTTCCGGCCATCATTGGCCACGAGGGCGCGGGCATCGTGCGGGCGGTCGGGTCGGCCGTGCGCAACAAGACCTTGGTGGTCGGTGATGCTGTCCTGCTGTCCTTCACAATGTGCGGCAACTGCGGAGCCTGTCGGAGCGGCCAGCTTGCCTGCTGCCACCGCTATCCGGAAGTGAATCACGGCGCTGTGCAACCGGACGGCAGCACGCCCGCCTGACTCAAGTCGGACCCATCGGCAGCTGTCCGCAGCTAGTATTTTGGCTAGTCGTCCAAGAACGGAGTGTGGTCAAGCTGTGCTCGGAATCAGAGCTAGGGAGTGGTGTGAAGGAGAATGACCTGGCCGTCTACGCACCCATGGGCTGCGGCTTCCAGACGGGCGCCGGCACCATCCTCAACGTCTCGAAACCCACCGCAGCCGAAGCGGTGCGCCTCAAAAGCCAGCAGACCGACTCACCCGACAGCATGCAAATCATCGCCGTCGACATTGTCCCAGAGCGGCTGGCACTGGCCACTGAGCTGGGCGCCACGCACACCGTCAACGCCACCATTATGCTGGATCTTCTTTCCTTCTTACAGGAGAACAAACGCATTATTGGCCTCATCGACTGGACGGTAGTGGTGACGGCATGGGAAACGTAATAAAATTGTTTATAGCGGTAGGATATTAACGAATGAAAAGAAAACGATTTGACAAAATTCATCAACTTTGAAAAAGAATCTACCCACTGAGATCAAGCACACATACAGGCCACACTCTCAATGTTGTAGTAATGTGCTACATAAATTATTGCATAGTGATTATGCTGTTGTTGTCTCGCACAAAATACTAGCTCGGAGTCCAGTCTATTGTCTACATCCATGTTTTATCTTCCTAATTCCAAGGCTTTGTTACCGTGTGCATTGACTAGTCGTGTGCAAACTCAAACTGACATTGAGCTTACCATATCTGGAAAATCCAGAGAAGAATGTGAACAAATTGCACGTATTCATGTTTGCTTTGTTTGTTTCCTCAACTGTTTCCCCTCTTTTCATCGGCGCCGCCAAGTAGGCTATTTGCTCGGCAACTTGCTCGTTTACTTGGTGGAGTCGCATTGAGCGCAAAGTGGACGTTAGCGAGTTCCTGCAGCGCATCCCCGTCCGTTCTAACCCCGGCGACCTAGCGGCGTCTGGTGACGCCAGTCCAGGCCCCGGGACCACACGCGACCATAATCGACCATCCACAACAAGATTTTGCCCACCCACGACTGCACCGGGCGTTCCGCGCACCGGACCGTCTCCACACACTGCGGGGGAATGGACATTCGGATGGAGGTCTGGGTTGGGGGTGGACTCTCTGTTCTAATATAGAAGACCAAGTCGGCTGTTTGTCGAGCACGTCGACAGGATCACAACGTTGTCCTTGCATCTTCTGCTCCGGCTATTGCTAAAAACTGCTCAACAGCAAATCTATCCACCACCACCGCCCTCCATGCAGCCGATCAGCAAACGCGCCCGGCAGGCGTGCATTGCCTGCAACGCGCGGCGCGTCAAGTGCAATGTCACCGAGTCCATGCCGTGCCACAACTGCCTGGCGGACGGGCAGCGCTGCGAAGTGCGCGAGTCACGCCGGGGGAAGCATCCGAGGCGGCGGCTGGGCGACGGCGCTGGGACGGCGAAGCCGGTGCGGCCACCACCGCAACGACAAGCTGGCAGCGTCGACGAAGTGGCGGCGTCCGAGGCTTTGGTCACCTTACTGAGAGACAACGACCGCGATCGGGACGACTGGCGGACGAGTTTCGACACCGACACAACGGTTGTGTACGCCCACACCGATGCCATTGAGCCGGACACGAGTAAATCAATCTCGCCTGGCACCATTCCCACCAGCCAGCATGTCGTGGTTACTTCCACCGAAGCCGAGGCGGAAGCCTCGTCCGTCTTCCTCGGCGAATCCAACACGCTACGGTACGTCCACGCCGATGCGGCCGATGGGAATGCGGAGCCGCCGGACGACATCTCGCCAGGAAGTACAGTGCACCTGCTTCACCAGGTGCCTGAGGGAGACACCGCCGACGTTGAGGGCAAGGTACCGGGAGAGAGCAAGACACACGACGGCAGTGATGGTACACCCGCCTGGGCCGCGGAGCGTCGCCGTGCCCAGATGCAGTTTTTGCAGACCGCGGGCGCCCTTACATTCCCACCCGCGGCCACCGTTGATTCCCTCCTTGACGCCTACTTCCGCTGGTTCCACCCGTGCTTTGCAGTCGTCGACGAGGCCGACACGCGGCAGAAGCAGCGGGCCGGGACGCTGTCGCCGTTATTGTTGCAGGCGATACTGTTCATCGGGGCCATCCATGCCGCCGGTGACGATCCCGACGCCACCCAAAAGCAAAAGTACACCTACTACAACCGCTGCAAAGACTTGTACGACGCCGACTACGAGCGCGACAAGGTCACCATCATCCAGTCGGTCTTTCTGATGAGCTTCTGGCGGACCGGCCCCTTTTTGGAGAAAGACACGCGGCATTGGTTGGCGACGGCCATCAGTCTGGCCCAGAGCAAGGCCATGCACCGGTCGGCGGTCCGGGTAGCAAGCACGCCAGCACCAACCACCTCCACCAACGCTGTGGCCCGCCAGCTGCGCCAGCTCAAGCAGCGACTGTGGTGGTCCATCTACACACGCGAGCAGCAGTGCGCGGCCGCTTTGGGTCTGCCGAGCCGCATCAGCGACGATGACTGCGATGTGGCGATGCTGCTTCCCCAAGACTTTGAGTTTGCCTTTGAGGGCTCGAGCCATGAAGGCGTGGTCTTCCAGGTTGGTGCCACTGGGCTGGCGCGTATTCTCGGGACGATTATACGCCACGGTTATGCGCCAGGAAAGTCACTCACAGCCACGTGCAAGGCCACTCTCCGAAAAGAGCTGCGTGCGTGGAAGCCGCCGTCACTGGACGCACATCTCGAAGACGAGGGCTATGCCACCTCGACCTTTTACACCCGTCTGCTCCACCTGAGCTACAACAATCTGCTCATTCTAATCTATCGGCCTGCGTACATCAACCAGCATGCGCCCGGCAATGACAAGGAAAATTACGCCCACACTGATGAAGAAGGTCGCATCGCTTTGGATGCTGCCGCCCAGAATTCACGCCTCGTTGAGGATTTGGTGGCAGCGCCGGCCCTCCTCGCCGCCTTGCGGCACGCACCCCTTCATGTCATCACAAACCTCTTTAACACACTCTGCATGCACACCATCCATCTGCGCCGCCTGGCCGCCCAGGGTCGAAGGGGCGGCAGCGCCGAAGGCGCTTTGACCATTGCCGAGCACCGCGCCAAAGTCTGTCTGCTCGGCCTCCAGGAGCTGCAACGCACCTGGGACGTCCGCAACTGGATCCTGCAGCTCTTCTTCCAGTACCTGGACCGGTCGACGGCGGCACGGCTATCGGTAGACGAGGGCAGCCTCAAGGGAAGCAACATGAGCTCCACGGTGGACATGGCGGCCCGTGTGGCCTTACCAGCGCCGGTGACGGAACCGTTTCCCATGCTCACCGGGATGGACAGCCTCGCCTACACCGACCCGCCGGGCGACACCGATCTGCTCTTCGGCAGCCCGTGGACGGTGCCCACCCTCGAAGAACAGCAAATCTACCTCTTCTCCCAGATGGAGACAGACAACCTGGCCTTTGGCGAAGGTGGTGGGTTGTGTGGCTACTGGGGACCATCGGACGGCAGTCTGGCGCTAACACCATCCGCCGGGGTCGACAACATGACCGATTTTCTGGGAAGGGTATGAGAATGCTCGTTTTGGAGGTATTTAATTTGATGTATTTATTTCTGATGTATTTATTTCTGGTGATCTAATGCTGGTTTTAGAGGTGCAACTCAAATGCCGTAATGAAAACTTTGCACGTCAAATAATTAAAATCATGAAGAAAGAAAAACAGCAAGAAAAAGCAACGTTGTTTATAAGACAATGACGAGAAAAGGGAAAATAAATAGATTTCGAGTAGCAATAACGTAAACGTTAAAAAAAAACATCTTATGAAAAAACTTGATTAAATAATCCACACAAAAGGACACAGTAAAAAACAACTGGCTGCCAACAGGAAATCAATCCCCATAGAAAGGCACTGTTGATAAATACAGACCATTTTCCAGCACCGCCCTAGATCTAAGAAGTAACGGCGTTTAACGTGGCAAGACTGCCGTACGGTCCCACGAAACTCGTTGTAGGCTTGGGTCCTGAGCGTTTTGGCAGTTTCCTGGTCGATCGGCACCAGCGTGTTGTCCTCTTTTGCTTCCTCTGTGTCCTTAGCCGCGAAACGATGCTCTGTTTCGTCGGTCGTGGACGTCAGGGTGTCGATGATTGAGAGCGCACATATGGAGTCCGAGCAACGTGATATGCTCTGCGATGCGCCAGCCGTGGTAGGGGTATTGATGTCGGGGCTGATACTCCATCCCCCCGAGTGACATGCCGGCGTCAGCAGACAAACGGGCACATCTCGTTCCAGGGCCCTTTGGAGGCGTGCAATAGACACCTTTTGGTCCCAATCTTCTCCAAACACCGTTTTTGTCCTCTCCCCGCTAAAGTGAAATTCGTACCCGTCGAGGCCGTAGCTGAACACGAGGAGCAGGACGGATCCAGGTCTGGATCCGCGTGATCGTTTCGCGGCCTCGGTTGTCCGGGTCGCAGCCTCCAAGAAGGTGTCGTCAATGGTCGCACTGTCGGCAACGGTCACGGGCGTGATCTGTTTGTTCCTGATGATGTCGTGGCTGAGGACTACCTTTCTGTCTGTGTTCCCTTCGCGGTTTCCGTGCACGTACTTGCCGTGTTCGCGGACAAGAGCCTCGGGTTCCTCCGTGGTCAGCCACATCTGACTGGCGCCGAGGCCCTTGAACAAGAGATTGAAGGCATAAAAGTCGGCAAAGAGCCAGCCGTCTTTTTCGTGGGATGCATGGTCCGCTGTGACAGGGCAGACGGCCAGGATGTGCGTGTCTGGGCTGACGCGCGGTGGCGTTGTTGTTGGAATCGACAATGCCATGCTGGATCACGATGCGTGTTTGTGTCTGAAGAGACGAGATGAAAGAAGAGAGATGGTGGTGAAAGAAAGGAGGACGGGAGGTGGACGCAAAACCGGCATTTTGGAAAGGTTCGGGTGTGTTGTGCCTCGTCGCGTCACACAAGCTTAGTCGTTTACCAGCTCTACTATGACGTACAGTCTACTTTCTTCATCCTTTTTTTTTTTCGTCTGATTACTCACATAAAAATGATTTGATCTACAGAACCAAAAAAGCAGAAATCAGTTCGTGCCAATCATGTGCTCTTGTCGAATAACGTACAGCACGTTGGGTTGAGATGAAACGTTGGGTGTTGATGGTATTCATCACGTCTTTCATCCTAACTACTACACTCATTCGATCTCCGCCACCATGCACGGCTTGCCATTCTTTTCAGCCACAATGTCCCAGACGGACGATCCTGTGTCCGCGGTGCCTTCCTTTTTCGCCTTTGTGCGCACCTGGTACGTCTCGCCGGCGTAGAGGGGCGCCACAGCGCGGTAGGTGATGCGGCGGGGGGAAGGACCACCAGTGGAAGACGTGGCGTTGGCATCCTGCCAGTAGTTCAACAAGTTGATGAGGTTGAGCGGGCCGTGGACGACAAGGCCCGGATGCGCCTCGACGCGGTGTGTCCAGTCTTCGTTGTAGTGAATTTTGTGACCGTTGAAGGTGAGGGCAGAAAAGCGGAAGAGGGCGACGGGGGACCAGCAGAAGGTGCGGACGAGGCCGCCTGGGCCGCCAGAGCTGCCGGAGGCAGCGTGGGTGGTGTAGGTTTCCGTGTTGTCACTGACTGTGGATGCCCCGTTGTACGACAGAAACGGCTTCGAAGGCTGCTGAGCAGCCTTCTCGTCGACGGCCGGCCGGAAGATCCACGACCGGCGGTCCACGACGGCCAACCCCCGCGGACTCCACAGCTCCTTCTCGACCTCGACGAGCACCATGCCCTGGCCGGTCGACTTGCTCGTTTTCGGTGTGGCACTCACCAGGCGGGTTCGCTCTTCGACGATGTCGCCAACCTGCAGGCCGTCTGTTATCGTGCCAGCTGGCCACTCCATCTTCCCCCCCGCCCACATTCGCCGTGAAAAGGGCGCGGGGGCATTAAAGCTGCGGTCGGTGCCGTCGGCTCCCAGATCGGCCTCGACACCACCGGGTGTAAAGTACACCAGATGGTAGCCGGCAGGAACGGGTGTGCCTGCGGGAAGGACAGTGTCGTCCGACACGGGGACACCCGAAATGGTCGGCCGCCCCAAGGTAAAGGCCAACTTGGCCAGCTGGTTGGGGTCGATGAGCTGGCGGCGGACGATGGTGGCGCTGGCGTGGCCGTGGGCGGCCAGCAGGCGCTCGGCGGCCTCGTCGGCGGAGACGTTGCGGTGGGCGGGGGAGGTGGTAAATGAGCGGCAGGCTGTGGGTACCCCGAAGGGGCACCGCGGCGGGCGCAGGCGCTTTGCGGCGTTCATTGTGATGTGATGGAGTGATGTTGCGGAAAGTGAAGTCAATTTGACGACGGGACCGCTCTTGTAGTGGCGTTGGGGTCCGCCAATTGGCGCCGCCCGAGTCGGCTACTTCGCTAAACCCCGCGTTTTCGGGGCAAGTAGCCGGGATGTAGTGGGACTGTAGTGGACCTTGAATTTCTCAAATAAATAAGTCGTTACATAATCCGCCTGTCCTTCTTCCATCCACACTTGGTATCTATTGAACTGCCTTGCCACGTCCGATAAGATATCCCAATGTTAGCCGATCCGCCGGGTCCATCGAGAGGTGGCTCACGGCTGTGATCCATGCAGAGCCTTGGACACGGGGAACAATGCCACTGGAATCCGAGCCAGTGGCCACGCCAGTCGTGGAAACAACGCGGCCATAGTACAGCGTGCCCAGGATGCTCTCGTTCACAACAGGATGCTCTCGTTCACAAACTCCTGGCCGACAAGAAGCTCACCTCGCGCATGCAGGACCGCCATTCTGGCACAGGTGGCCGTGCCGCAGGGCGACCGGTCAAACGAACTGCTGCTGGATATGGGTACGTTGCGGGCGTGGGCCGATGTGCTCTGTGGCGGAGACGTCCACACAATGTTTCCAATGGCGGGGACTTGGCCGACGCGCACGTCGACTTGTTTGAACTTTTCTGCCAGCAGGCCACGGATGGGATTGGCAGCGGCAATGAGCGCATCGATGTTGTCGGGGACAATTTCGAGGTCGACGGCATCGGCCGGAAGATAGGCGTAGTATTGGCCGCCCCAGGCGACATCGACACGGGCCGTCTTCCCGCTGCGCAGCAGCAGGGTCTCAGACCCGACAAAATACGCCAAGGGCGTCTGGAAGGCGACCGCCCTGCAATGGCCGTCTTGCATGGTGGCAGTCAGCTGCAGAATGCCCGCTGGGGTGTGCAGCTGAAAATCGAACTCGAACTCGGACTCGAATAGAGAGGAGGACGCGCTGGGAGACGACGGTCCGACTAGGCCAAGCTCGACCAGGGTCGTGGCGACGCCAATCGTGGCATGGCCACACATGTCCGGGTACGTGGCCGCATCCATGAAAACGACGCCGTAGGGGTCTTCCGGCTTGGAGGGGGGGAGGACTGCGGCGCCGAACATGGAACGATGCCCTCGGGGCTCCAGGATGGCCAGCCGCCTCACCCAGTCGGCCTCGTTCTGCAGAAAAGTGCGGGCTTGCATGGGTGTCATTCCGTCAACGAGGCCTGTGCCCCCCATGATGACCCGAGTGGGTTGTCCGCACGTGTGGGAGTCGATGACATCGAGTCCGCGGCGTTCAGCGACCAGCCTTTGCAGCCGTGGCAGTTCTTCGAGAAACATGGTTATTCCTCGGGTTTGCGAACAGCGTGTAACTATTTTCTCAAAGAATGAGACTCATTCATTGCGGAGAGGCTGCAAGCAGAATACTGTCGTTATTTGCCTTACCACTTCGGTCCCACAACCACGCCGCACCTTTTCAAATGGCCGGCCGCCCCATTACACTCTGAAAGCTAGGCCTGATCGGCGCTTGCTATCAGTTCGAGATAAGAACCTAAATGGCCGGCAGTTGGCTTTATGTTGCGGCGATGAACATGTGTCTTAAGTAATGATGCTGGAAGTGTCTAGTGGTCTCTACAGGCCAGTCTAAATTGCCGAGGAATAAAAATATACTTTGAGATATATGAGTTATACAAAAATGGTCGAAAATAAAGTCCAAGTCAACATAATATTCCAACCCATGGGCTTTCCGTAAATTACCATTCATTACCACAAGCAGTACGAACACTTAAATCGCAACTATCTGCGGCTTTCGCTGTTGTCTAAATTTCGTCTTGTAGGTCTGATACGGCAAATAGAGCGCACCAAGGGCAAACATGACGGCCAGGATGCTTCCAATGATGATGCCCACCAGTCGCCCACCGGCCGCAGATCCAGATCCACCGACGTGCCCTGCACTCGACGTCGCGGACGAAGGGGTGCTAGACGTTGCTACACCCCCCTCTGTGAAGCAGCTAGAGGCCCGGGAGGCAATGTTGTCGTAGATACTGTCGCCGAGGGCCTTAAAGTCTGACTGGAAGGGTTGACAGAAGGAAGCATTGGTGGCCTGTGGCGGTCAAAAGGGAACTGAAACATACATAGCCGTAGCTCCTCATCACCACATATCTACGTACCGAGGCACAAAAACTGGCCAGACTCATCCAGTTGGCCACTCCTGACAGGCAGTTGGCCTCCTGCGACAAGTCGTTGCTGGCGCCGGCCAGGCTGTTGGCATACGCCGAAATGTTATTGGCGCCGTCGCCCAGCTTCCAGGAGAGGATCGCAAACGCGCCGAAGAGGGCGCCGATGGCCAGGCCGAGCAGCTGGAGCAGCAAGGTCCAGAGGAACTCGGTTAGCAAGGGCGGCGGTCTCTGGACGGCCTCTTTTTGGAGTTGGACGATTTGCTGCAGGGTCTCGAGGATCTGTTCTTGGATGTCTCGGTGCTGATTTGGTGGCAGAGGCGGGTTTTGGACCGCCGCCGCGGGTTTGCATTGCTGAGGTTGCTGCGCAGGTTGTTGCGCGACGTTGCGGGAAACTGGGGCTGCCATGGTGGGTTGTTCCAAACTGCAAGGAAAAGTCACGTCTGGTTTCGACAGAACAAAGGCGAGATGTATTCTTGAGGGAGGAAACGAGGCTGTCGCGCAGCAAGGCGGGAGGGCGTAGGTGAGAATTTCAGCCGCAAAGTGGCGTCCAGTCATTTTCGCGCATTTGCCGCCGTGCACCGCGCCGTTTTTTACAATGCTACCATGGGAAGAAATGCACCATTCGTCTCCGGACTGTGATGGATGTTGCCAACAATGTGTTTGCGGCCATCTGCGTCGTTGATATCGCTGTTCGTCTGCCGATTGACCAGGTTGTCGCCCTTTCCACGTTGTCAAGACCAGAAGCCGGCGCCGACGTACATTGATAAGCCAAGTAGAAATGTTGTCGATCAACATACATCGAGAAGAACATATCATCTTTCGCTTTGCTGTATATCTAAGTCGATGGATCTGCTTTCGTGTTTTATTACAGCTCATTATACAATTCGAACTTATCCCTCATAAATTTCTTTCTCCGAAGGTGCATCTGGTGCTGTCGCTGCTCCGACCTGCTTGAAAAGTGACCACTCGTGTGCTCTCCTGCGCCCTCTTGCGACCCTGAACACCCTCTGCTATCATGGGCCGGAAAAGCTGCAGTATATTGAGTCTAAATTAGCCTACTGAGCTGAGAATCTATTTACTCCTTTTGCACTATCTCTCGCCATATTCGCCATTAAGAGCCTGTCGAGTGAGACTTTGTTGGAAGCGTGTAATAGTCAGAATGATCTCAATACACATAGCGGAAATGCTCCTTCTTCTCCCAATCAGTCCGATCGTCCAGACTTTCCTCCACCGTGAGGTGGCCGGCCTCGACCTTTCCGTAGGCGCGGTCGCGCCGACTGTTCTCCCAGCGCGCGCCCACGTGGTACAGCAGCATAAGGAAGATAGCGGACGCCTCAAATCCAGCGATACTGTTGTAGCCCGTCGCGTACGTGGGCGCCTGGCTGGTGCGGAACGTCTGCGGCGCGATTATGTTGGCGACGCAGTAGGCCACGAAGACCATGGCGTTGACGGTGATTTTCTTGGTGTGGCCGCTCGTGTTGGCCATGGGCAGGCTCAGCGCGACGGCGTACGGGCCCCAGAAGACATAGAAAAAATAGTAGGCGGTCAGGAGGCCGCCCTGGTTCGAGGCGGGCAGCTTGCGGATGACGATGCTGCAGATCAGCGGCACGACGCAGCAGGCGGCGGCCGAGAGACAGCGCGTGTTGGGGAAGTAGCGAGGCGGGATGGTGGCCACGTAGGCTGCGAGTGCCTGGATCACGCCGGTCGGCACGCCCAGCAGTGTGGTGTTGAGGGCGGAGAAGCCGAAGCCGGAGACGATCTGGGCCGAGAACGTGTTGAGGCCGCCGTTGGAGATGTTCATGCACAGGAAGAATAGCGTGATGGTCCAGGACTTCCAGTCCAGCAGGGCCTCGCGGACCTGGTACCATTTGAATTCCTGGAGGTCAGTAGGGGGTTCAAGCGGGTGCAGAAATGGGAAGGCGCCTTACCTTGCTCCCCACGCCGGTGTCGTCGTCGCGCTTTCGATGCGCGACCATGTAGGCTTCCTTGGCGGAGAGAAAGCGGCCGGCGGCGGGCTTGTCGGGGAAGAAGAAGAACATCAGCACCGAAAAGACGAAGCCGGCGCCGCCGACGACGATAAACAGCAGACGCCACGAGGCGATGGCGATGTGGCTATGGCCGATGCCGTAGGAGATCAGACCGACGTAGACCTAATGATCAGTTTCTGTTTCTTTCCCTGTCTTCTGCTTTGTTTCTTCTTCTCACCGACGCAAGCGTGGCGCTCCAGACGGCCACGCGGAGGGCCTGCTCCCTCTGGCGGTACCACATGACGGTCACCAGCGTGAGACACGGCAGGGCCGGGGCCTCCGCCATGCCCATGAAGAAGCGCAGAGCGAAGAGGCCGGCGGCGTTGTGGGTGGCGGCCATGAGGATGGTCATCGCGGACCAGCCAACGCCCAGCGCAGCGAGCAGCTTGCCGATGGGCAGGCGGGCGACCAGGTGGACGGCGGGGAACTCGGCCGCAAGGTAGCCAAAGTAGAAGATGGAGCCAACTGTTTGTGTCAGCGGGGACTATTGGCAAAGGAGGGAGACACATACCCCAGCTGTACTGTTGGCCGGTGAGGTTGTCGTCGGTCTTCATGCCATAGAGGGCGGCATTGGATATGATGACTTTCTGCGAATGCTTAGCACGGTTCTTGACGGAGGGAAAAAGCGAGTAGCCTACATCGACGGCCGACAGGACGGCATAGCCCCAGAGGAAGGGGATGATGCGAAAGTCGATCTTGCGAACCAGTCTCTTCTCGTCCTTGGGCGTGTAGTCGAAATGCTGCAGCTCCTGCAGAGTGCCGTTCTCCTTGTCTGCGAGCTTGCTGTGCATCTCCACGGTTTCTGGGCTGACTTTAGTTTCGGCCATCTTGAGGAGCTGAGTGTTTGTGAGTGAGATGCACGAGTCTCTGCATCGAATTGGCTGGAGCTCTTAGCCTTCTTTGTACTCGCAGCGCCTTCTTGTCGAAATGCCCAGGGTCGGACATGGCGTTCCAAAGTCCGCCGTGGCGCTAGCCGACTTGACTTATACCGGTTCGGTTCCAATTGACTTGAATACCGGTTCGGTTCTGCGCCGCAGCTTGCCCCCATCGACCATTGCCATTACGACTCGGCGTCCAATTGCTATTCTTCACATCTTGTTCGTTTTGCCATGTCTCTCGTCACGGTCGACCCCGAAGAGGAGCAGCGTCTCTTTGACGCGGAAGTCGAGCAGATCGAGCAATGGTGGCAGACGCCGCGCCAGAGCAAGCTACAGAGGCAAGCAAAGTACATCGGGTCCTTCTTCCGAGTTGAACTAACAATGCAGATCGTACTCGGCCTGCCAGGTGGCCAGCCTGCGCTCGTCACTGCCGGTGGCGTATCCGTCGTCGGCTATGGCCAGCAAACTGCTGGCCCTCCTGCAGCAGCACCGGGCGCGGCAGACGGCGGAGCTCACGTTTGGCATGATCGACCCGCTGCTGGCCTCGCAGATGGACGGCCAGCAGACAGTCTACGTGTCGGGCGCGCTCTGTGCCTTCTCGGCGGCAGAGTGTATCGGCCAGGACACGAGCGACTATCCGTGGGACACGGTGCCGCAGGCGGCCGAGCGCATCTTCCGGTCGCAGCAGTACCACGACAGGCGGCAGCGCCAGGACCGCATGCGACGGCCGTGGGCGGAGCGGCAGCAGATGGTCTCCGCGCGGGACTACTTCCTGCCCATCGTGGCGGATGGAGACATGGGCTTCGGCACGGCGACAGCGACGATGAAGCTGACCAAGCGCATGGTGGAGGCGGGCGTAGCCATGTTCCACTTGGATGACCTGGCCCTGGCTGGGAAGCGGTTCACCGGGGCAGCCAGCCACACGGTCGTGTCCACGGGAGAGTACCTGCAGCGGCTGGCGGCGGCCCGGCTGCAGCTGGATATTATGGGGTGAGTTCTGTTTCGACCTTCTTTGCCTTCTTCTCTCTCATCATCTTCGCTCACATCCCGTCAGCGCCGAAATGCTCATCATGTGCCGCTGCGACGTCGACGGCGCTTGCTTCATCACGTCGGACCACGACACCCGGGACCAGGCATACATTGTCGGTGCAACGGCGCCCGTAGAGCCGTTTGCGGCACGGCCGAGAGACGCGGCAAGCGCGGCCGCGTGGGAGGCGCAGGCCCGCCTGATGACCTTTGACGAGGCCGTGCGGTCGGCCGCCTCGCCCGCCCAGCTGGCCTCCTATGCGCAGCAGCTGGCGGCACACCCGCAGTGCGACCTCGCTGAGCGCCGACAACTGGCCCGCGCGGCCATGGATGGGCAGGAGCTCTTCTTTGACTGGGACCTGGCCCGGATGCGCGACGGCCGCTACCGTTTCGCGCCGACACTGCAGGCGCTGCTGGACCGTACGCTGGTGGCGGCGCACTTGGGCGAGGTCACCTGGGCGCGCATGGCGGACCTGGACTTGGCGCGGCAGGCAGACTTCCACAGCCGCTTCGAGGCGGCGTACGGGGGCCCGCGGCTGTTCGCGGCGGGCTACTCGGCGACGTACGACTTCGCGGCCCACGGCTACAGCAAGGCGGCGCTGGCGGATCTGCACCGGGCGCTGGCGCGCATGGGCGTCGTGTGGCAGGTGCAGCCAGGCTTTGCCATGCAGGGGCTCAACTGGGCGACTCGGGCCTTCTCGCGCACGTGGGCCGAGGAGGGCATGGGTGGGTACGTGCGCGACGTGCAGGAGCCGGCGATGGCGGCCGACGCGGACGGCTACGAGAAGATGGAGTGGAGCGGCGGCTACCTGGTGGACCAGTACGGGGAGATGCTGTGAGCGGGGCTGGGAAAGATGAACGATTTCGCCGAGGATCAGAATAGAATGCTAAGAGACAATGTTTGCTATCAGACGATCAGTACTGATAAGGAGTACACTTTGAGCCGCTTCGTAGAGAGCTGCTAGCGTTTACAAGAACATTCACGCTTGATCAATGCAGCTAAATGGAAGAAGCGAACAATGGCGACGGCCTGCAAGACCGAGGGATAACAGATGGAAGGAGTTTCTACTGGTTCACATTGGCATTTGGAAATCGGCAAGGTGCCAGACCCAATGTACGTAGTCTTTGTTTGAATTGGTAGTCAAGAGCATCGCCGGCAGTCATTGTATCTAGCAGTTGCCTTGGAGGTTCAGGACTCCCTCATCCAGAGGAGGAGGGACGACTAGATCATATACACGGAGGGCCTGGAGCTCGCTCCACTCCAGCAGTCTTGTCGAGCCCCACTCTAGCAGTCTTGTCGAGTCCCGAGAGCAAAACGTGATCGTCTCGTTGGCGATTCTCATGCACAAGAGTCTGCTTCAACATGCTCGTACTGGATCCAGCGCGTCTCCTCAACCGTGACGGGCGTGGACGGCGGCCGCGCCTGCAGCATGCGGCGCAGCATGGTGATAACACGGCCCTGGACCTGCAGCGCCTCCAGCTCGGTGACCATGGCAGCCAGGCGATGCGCGTGCAGCGGCGAGACGGACCACTGCTGGCTAGGGTCGCCATACTCGGCCACGGGGACGGCGTCGGTCAGCAGTTCAAAGACTTCGCGGAACACGCCGGCGGCGGGCCACTTATGGGCAAAGTCGCCGAGGGTGCCGAGGCAGGCAAAGAGGGCCTGGCAGACGGCGCGGCGGTCGTACAGCGTCAGCTGCTGGTGTGTAGGCGTGGCCCAAAGGCAGAAGACGACCACCACGCCAGCCTGGAACTGGTGCAGAAGCTGAGGTTGATTAGCGTCTGAAAACAAATAGAGAAAAAGAAACAGAAGAGGGAACGAGAAACAAGGGACGACAAGAAAAAGTACTCACTGCCGTCCATGTATAGCACGACACGTGCTCGGTGACGCGCAGCTTGCGGAACGTCGCCAGCACCTGGCAGGCCGCGGCCACCAGATGGCGGGCGTCGCCGCCCCGCACGGCCAGCGCCGGGTTGGGGAAGAGCGAGACGACGGTGTAGCTGGCGAGCTTGCGCATCCAGACAGCCGACTTGAAGCGCATCTGGCGCCGGGCGCTCGATGTCGCGGCGGCCGCGAGCTGGTCCGTGTCGCTGGCCCAGCGTTCGAGCGCGTACTTTGGCCGCGAGCGCCAGAGGTTCGGTACCGGGTGGCCGTCGGCGCGGGCCTCCTGCTCGAGCCGGCGGACCAGCCGCAGGATGCTGACCTGAATGCGGCGCAGCCGGAAGAGGTGTTCTTCGAGGGCGATGTCTTGGGCCGACGGCGACGGACACAACGGCCCACACGTCGGCTCTTCGCCGTCGAGCGGCAGCGAGAGCCGCAGCTCCTCTGCCGACACGCTGGCGTCGTCGTCGTCGAGGCCGTCGGCCGTCTCGAGGGAGGCCGCCGCCGCCGCGAAGCCGCGCGACACCCCGCCGCGGTCCATAGTGTTGGAGATGAGGATGTCAATCACGACGCAGGTGCGCAGCACCATCTTCTGGATGATGGCGTCCCGCGCACTGAGCTCGCTGCCGTCGCCCGTTTGCAGACAGCTGGCCATGGCCTGCGCCGCGTGGTAGAACATGGCGCTGGCAGTGCCCGCGTGCATCGCGTACAACGTCAGCAGCAGCGCCGCCTGCGTGCGGAGCAGGGGGGACGCTCCGGCTAGCGCATCCGCCTGGTACAATGCCAAGGCCCGGCCATACGCCGCGCTGGAGACGCTGCGCTCCCTGTCGCCGCCGTTGTCATCCGTCGCTGGCTGCGCGTCGTGCACCAGCAGGCTGCCAATGGCCAGCACCATGTCGACGAAGAAGGCTCCCAGCGCCGACTGATGCGCCTCGGTCGACAGCGCCGCCGAGCCCGGCTCGTTCCAGCACCGCCACCAGCCCTGCCACTGCTGGTAGTGCAGGAACGGCCACATTGGATGCGCGCTCACAAAGTACTCGGTTACGTAGCGGCCCGTTGCCGTCACCGACGGCCGCGCCGTCTCCAGCCGGCAAGACAGCCGATCTAGCACCGGCTCCGGCTCCACTAGCATCTCGTTCGATCCGGGTCCGTCGGACAGCAGAGACGGCGCCTGAGGCGAAAGCAGCAGGTCGCCGTCGTCCGTCAAGTTGCTATAGAACGCGTCGGCAGCGCCGTGCATCTCGTCGAACGACGGTAGCAACATGCCACCCGGAGAGATACTGCCCGGAGAGATGCTGCCGAGGTGGTCCTCGGCAATGGACGGGTTCGACGGGAGAAGCCGCGTCTCCAGAGACGCAATGTGATCCTCGAGAAGGTGCATGTATCTATCCGGTTAGCAGGGGTCCCTCTTGGGGGGGGGGGCTCAGTCTTCCGCTCTGCTTACTGTACAGAGACCTGGCCTCGGGCTATCTTCTTGGCCGCGAGCGGCACGCACTCTGCGCCCGACCGGGCACATTCGCCGCAGACCGGCCGTTGTTTGTCGCACTGCCCGTTAGCCACTGCTGCGGCGGCGCAGATAAGCGGGGCGAGGCAGAGAACTCACCCGTTTCTTCCGCTGCCGACACCGACAGCAGGCGATTTCGCGCGGATTCCGGAGCCAGGGCATACTGTGCATGGACATGGTCTCCATCAATGCCGAGTATGCAGCATGATGAGAGTAGGAGATGACGGTCTTAACATGACCGACCTAGTTCGGCTATAAGTTAAGCGCGGTTTTGCTGGGTTGTGTCCGATCCAGCAGTCGGCGGCTGCGGACTTTTTCCGGCATGTCCGCTATAAGATAAGACAGCCCATTACTCATGTAGACGCTACAGCCCACTGCTGGCCAACCATCTGCTTGCTATCTGCTCGAATCATGGCCGTGCCTCGCCGTCGGCTCCTGCGCGTCGCTGTGCTCGTGTGCCACACCATCCCCGACGCCATTGCGCGCCAAAGGGGTCCGTTCGACCGCATTTTTGCCACCTGGCTGGAAACGGCCGTCCAGACACGCAATGCCCAACGCGGCGCGGACGAGCTGGTCGCGCTCGAGATCACCGCCTGGAACGTGGTGGACAACGCCTATCCACCGTCTCTGGACCACGTCGACGCCCTCGTCGTGACCGGGTCCACGGCCTCGGCCTACGACGAAGAGCCGTGGATCCACCGGCTCGCCGAATACCTGACAGGTACTTTTCTTTCTGTCCTTTTTCCTAGCCCACTCGTTAACAGCCAGACGCCTACCACCACACGTCGCTTCGCATCTTTGGTGGCTGCTTCGGTCACCAGATCGTCGCCCAGACACTTCTCTGTCACCACGGTGTCCGCGTGGTGAAAAACCCGCAGGGCTGGGAGATTGGCGTGCACGCGACGGCCGTACAGCCGGACTTTGCGGCCCAGTTCCCGGACCTCCTGCAGACCCCGCGGCTGGCCATGCAATACCTGCACGCCGACCACGTCACGACCACGGCCGGCCTGCCGCCCGGATGGATCGCCCTGGGTTCGACACCGCTCTGCAGCGTCCAGGGCCTGCTGGAGCCGGGCCGCGTTCTGACGTACCAAGGCCACCCCGAGTTCGACGCCTTCATCAACCACCAAACGGTGGACGAGCTAGCAGACAACGGCACCATCGCCTCCGAGAACCGGCCACATTTTTTGGCCCTAGTCGAGCAGGAGGATGACCGGGCATTGGCGGGTGAAGTAGCACTGGATTTTCTTCTCTCTTAGGCAAAAATTGCACTACATACGTTCTATGGTAATGAGCTCCTGTAATTGTGTAGAGGGGGTGCTCCAAATCCTTGATACAACTGGTGTCTGGAAGAGCGCAATTTCACATTTCTACCCGCATGGGCGTCTGTGCCCATCCAATCCGAATCTACCTGCGACACGCTCTATTCCACCACTCTCCGTGGCTCCGGAAGACGCGCACCCTCGGGCGGCGCGCTTCGGGCCTTGAAGTCGTCGCAGATGTCTTCCATCTTGACAAACTCCACGCCCTCTTTGGTGCGCAGGTACTGAATGACCCTGGCCGGTCAGCTCCACACACACATATATAGACAAATCGACGTTTCCTCACCTCTCTAGCATTTTCAGCGCGTGCGGGTGGCCGCACACGTCTGGGTGTACGGTCACGGGGAAGCAGAAGTTGTCGTAGTGCTCGTAGAAGTAGTCAAAGTGGTCCTTCCACAGGTCCTCCACCACCGACGGGTGCACCCAGCCGTGGCTGTTGGGCATGGCTTTAATAAACATCTGTCGCGGTCAGTTCCACCTCGGCTCCGTCAGCTCGCCGTCGGACTCACCATGGGCGGCAGGTCGTCGAGGTACCAGCTCGCCGGAATCTCGACCAGGCCCGTCGTCTCGCCGCGCACCAGCGGCTTCATCCACGTGTCCGGGTGCTTCGCGTAGTCGACGCTGGTCCACGAGTCGCCCACGCGCAGCCAGTACGGAAGGGCGTCGTGATGCGAAAACGAGTGGTCGTACTCCAGTCCTGCCAACGTCAGTGCCGTGTCCGATCGGTTGGCGCATGCGACGGACTGCCCTACCGTATTCCAGCATCAGCTCCGCCCCCTCTTTTGGCGTCTCCCACCACGGCACGACCGATCCTCGTGGCGGCTGTCACGTTAGCAGCAGGCTCTGCACGCAGGCGACGAGGACGCTTACTTTTCCGCAGAACTCGGTCAGCAGCCGGTACGACTTGTCCAGGACGGCGCGCTGCTGCTCCGGCGTCATGCTGCGCGGGTTCTCGTGCGAATATCCGTGCAGGCCGAACTCGTGGCCGGCGTCCCGAATCAGGGCGCACTCCTCTGGGAACGTCTCGAGGCTGTGGCCGGGCACGAAAAAGGTCGTTTTGATGTCATACTTGGCAAACAGCGCCAGCAGGCGCCGAATGCCCACTGTGCCGGCAAAGTAGCCTGGGGAGCGGTTAGCAGACGGCTCCTACGGGGAACGACGGTGTTTCTTGCCTCGAGAAATGTCCGAGACGGAGTCTTCCCCTCCGTACGAGCCGATCCATCCGCACACCGCGTCGACATCGACCGAAAAGCAGCACAGAGCCTTGGGTGTCATGGTGTCGGGAGTATGACCGGGAGCGTTTTGTTGTTGTTGGCCGAGTGCATTTTTTGGTGAACGGCAGCGCCGCGGAATATAAGCGCAAGATTGTCGGACTTTCACACGCTTTGTCCGACATCTCGCCAGCAGATAAGTCTCATTGGGAGTATTTTTGAGCTACTGTCTCTCAGCATTCAGTTCTTTCTTCTCACGCACAAAAAACTCTTCCTATCCTCTGGACACCATGGCTCCCACCGCAGAAGCTCTCGCGGCACACGCGTTCCAGTACGACCCGGCAGCCCTGGACAAGACACTGGCCAATTTCCTGCAGCTTTTCTACACGCTTGCCGACGACGCGAGCATCGCGGACCAGTGGGCGGCTTGCTTCACGGAGGATGCTGTCTTCCAGAAGGCGGCCAACAAAGTGACCGGCCGAGCAGGTGTGTCCCTCTTTCCCCTTCTCTAGAAGTGCCGACCTAACCAGCTCCAGCCATCCACCAGGCCAATCTCGGCTCGTTCCAGGGCCAAAAGTCCCGCCATCACACCGTCTTCCGCGTGTACCCATACAGCGCTGGAGGGGACGAGGTGATGCTTTACGGGCAGAGCGACTACGTCTACGACGACGGGACGACGGGCGGAATGGGCTGGGCTGCACGGCTGTGCTTCACGCGGTCGGCGGATGGGGGGGTGCTCATTCGTTTCTACCACGTTTTCCCGGTGAGTCGTCCCTCCTCGTGCCGTGGAACAATCCTTCTTCTAACCAATAAACAGAGCATGCCCCCCAAGTCGACGTGATCAGAGTGGTGTATTTTGTGTCTAGTAACTTTCCGCTTTTCTCACCAACGATGACGATTGGCCCAACACCCCCTGCTATCGCCAATTAGTACATACATAGTCCGTGCAATACACAACTACTGTCAGAAATCTTGCATAAAAACCAAAGTATCTCCTGTTTAGTGCCATCTATTACAATGGCGCCTATCAACACTGTGGCGATCATATCCCGTTGTTTGAGGTGCTGGACCCATCTAACGTACTCTTTTCTTCTTAGATTTATTGTCTCCGAATCGCAAGTAAGTCGTTGTCTAATTAGCAATTCTCTTTGGATACACCCTACAACTTTGCGCGCTCTGTGGATAGATAGTCCTTGAGAAGCTGGACACCGTGTTCCGCCATCCCCCTGCAGACGTCAGCTTCTTCCTTTGTCTATTTTTTCGATGAGATGTCGTCACGTACCAAGAGGCTTGAAATCCTGCCCCTGCGGCGCCGTAATTGTGCACCACGAGGCCTCCCTCCCGTCGCTGCTCGAGCTCGATCCGAGGGCCGCCCTCTCGGCCCGGCCGCAGGCCCACGCCGTGCTTGATGATCTTGAGGTCTTCGGGCCGCCCCAGCTCGGGGGCCAGCGCACAGCACCGCTGCAGGATGCGCTGGGCAAAAGCCGCGTCCGGCTGGCCGTCCCAACTGCCATCCTCGCGACAGCCGCCCAGCACGACGCCGCCGCCCAACGGCCGCTGGAAGACGTAGGTAGTGTTGTTGTCGACGCGCCGCGGCGAGCGGAAGTACATGCGGGTCAGCGGCTGCAGCGGCTGCTCCACCAGCACCGTCTGGCCGCGTGTCGGGTAGAGAGCGGCGTCCTGGACGCCGCCGAGAGATAGCGAGCCGAGTCCGGTGCAGTTGAAGACGGCCGTGCAGCCCGGCAGCTCCTGGCGGGCCTCATCGATGTGCGTGACACGGCGCCGGGTCAGCGACACATGCGCCTTGCGGCACTTGTCCAGCAGCCTATGCGCTTAGAAAGCGAGCAAACACAAACCCCCCCTCCCCAAACAGAAAAGGAAAGCAAGCATACCATTGCAGGTAGATCTGCGTGTTGATCACAAAGGTGGAAGGCAGGTCTAGACCAAAGACGGCGCCCTCGGGCAGCTGCTCCGACGGGACCGGAGTCGCGCCGCCGACCAGCTGGTCGTACCACAGCTGGCCCGTTCCCTCGCTCAGGATGTCGGCATCTTCGATTGGGCTGTCCAGGATCATCCGCAGCGGCGAGGGCTGGACCCCCGCCTCGGGCGCCGTGCGCACGAGGGCCTGGAAGCGCCGAAAGGTGACGCGGTCAAAGGACTCCAGCAGGCCACCGTCGTGGGCCGACGAGCACCAGTTGCCGCCAGCCCAGGGCGAGCAGTAGTCGATGTGGTAGTCGCCTGGGAAATACTCTGCGACGATGGCCACACGGGCCGCAGGAAACTGCTCGCGGAGTACCAGACTCGTCGACAGACCGACGACGCCGGCCCCGAGGACGACAAAAGCACAAGGCGGCTCGCTTCCTGTTCCAGACTCCATGATGTGTGACGACGGCTGGATACGAAACTGGCCAAAAAGAGACAATAGAGTAGCATGTGCATGTACATTTGTATAGCCTATCCGTGGCGGGCTCTGCCGGAGCTCATCGGCCGTTCGGCTTATGTGGGTCCACGTGGCATGATCAATCACGCCGGGCCTCCTATGTCGGACTTGTCTACGCCATGTCCGATCAAAGAATCGTCTCTACAACGTACGTTTATTTGCGAGGACTATCTTTGTTCTTTCCGCTCGCCCAATCAAACTGTTGCTCATACGCGTAGCCAAACTGGAACAGGTTCTCCTCGCCGTGGAGCGGCCCTACGAGCTGCACGGACACCGGAAGCAGCACCTCCGGCTTCGCTCTGCTCATGTCTGGCTGCCGCCCCGTGGGCAGAGCCATGGCAGGGTGGCCGGTGAGGTTGAACTGCATCGTATTCAGCGTCAGGCCCAGGGTGGCCCGGATCGTGTCCATGGACGAGGCGGTGGCGCGGTCAAACAGGGCCGGCGCGGTAAAGGGCACGCTGGGAAGGAGCAGCACGTCGAATTCGCGCAGCAAGGCCTCGTACTCGCGTGCCACTAGACAGAATCAGTCATGGCTCTGACAGGAAGCTCTGTCACGGCTCGAACAGGAAGATAAAGCAGCTGCTTACATTTGTTGGTGAGGTTCATGCACTTGCCGTACAGGCTAGGAAATGCGTTTTTCTGGTAGATGCCGTTGATGAGCTCGTTGCGCATTCCCGCCGGCAGACGGTCCCATTGGTCCTGCGTCCACGGCAGCATCTGCTCCTGCAGGCTCACCGGGTAGTAGCCCCGGCGGCCAGCCGGACTTCCGAGCGCGGTGCTAGTCAAGGACTGTCGGCAGGCCGCCACCCACAGCGCCCTTCCAGTAGCGTGGCCGGGCAGAGAGACCTCCTGGATGACCGCACCCAGCTGCTCAAGCTGCCGGCTGACCCTCCGCAGCTCTGCCTTCGTCTCCTCGTGCACAAACGGTGCGTTTAGTGCCTCGGTCAAAATGGCGGCTTTGCGGCCCGCCAACGGCCGACCGGGATGCATTGCGGTTGCGCCGTTGTACCATGCGCGCAGGTTGGAAGAGTACGGGATCTCGCCGTGGTCGGAGGCGCCGATCTGCCGGTCGTCCAGGCCGTCGCGGCCGGCCACCACTTCCAGCAGGACGGCAGCGTCCCAGACCGAGCGGCACAGAGGCCCCACGTGGTCCAGGACGGGCTCGCAGCTCACGATGCCCGTGTAAGGGATGAGGCCGTGCGTGGCTTTGAGCCCAACCAGACCGCAGAACGCTGCCGGCACTCGGATTGACCCGCCCTGGTCGGCGCCTAGGCCCATGTCGACACGCTGCGCCGCGGAAGACGCCTGGCAACCAACGAGAGCGGCCACACCCGACGAAGAGCCGCCAGCAGAGTAGCCCCGGGCCCAGGGGTTGTGCACGGGCCCGGCAGCGGCCGTGTTGCTGACGGTGGCGCAGCTCAGCGCCTCGCAGGTGGCCGTGCCGACGATGCGGCCGCCGGCCTCGAGAATGCGCCGCACTACCGTGGCATCAGCCGCGGGCGTCCACGGGGCGTAGGCGTCCGTACCGTTGTGCTGCGGCACGTGTGCGACACAAATGTTGTCTTTGACCACGATGTTTTTTCCCGCGAGGAGACCCGCGCCCGACTCGTTCTCGTCATCCTCCAAGCAGAATCGGTACGACCATGGAAAACCAAGCCGCTCGTCTTCCTCTCCGGGACGCACATCTCGTCGCAGAAATCGCACCGTGTCGGTCTCCGGGTGATCGTCCGGCAGGCCGGACAGCTCCTGGAAGGTGTCATGGGCCGAAGCGAGCAGCAGGCGCAGATCCTCGACCTCGTCGTCGTCCACTCTAACGCCTAGCTCGGCCGCCGCGTCGAAGACGTGCTGTCGTGTGACTGGATTGTCTCTGTGAGGTTAGGCGAGAGCAGAATGGGTGGGCTGGGGAGACTCTGAGCACAATTCCCACTCACAGAGACACTTTCACAGATACTATTGACATGGCTGGATTTGTTTCTTGGGAACAGGGTCACAGATGGTCCAATGTTCGTATCGACGAGCTCACGCCGCGGTTCCCGTCAGAGGGACAAGCCGCAATTGCTTCTAGCACTGTATGCGAGTGGACTGGACCCGTGTCTCTGCCCGAGCTGGATGTGAGAGCAAGAGCTGACTGTACACGCCGTGGACGGTAGATGAGTCGGAACTGAAAAACGCCTGAATGATTCGTTTTCTTAGCCTGACAAATGCAATCGCTTAGACGTATTCAACCGGCTGTGAATATGCCGTAGAGAACCGTTCGTCATTGGCCAAACTGGTCTCTCCTGTTTGGTACTGATACGGCCCTTTCTCTCCCAAATCCATGACACTAAAGCTTGTGTCAGTGCCACTTCATGGCTACCAACTAGCAGTGGTGGTATCCGTCGATGGCAGCGGACTTTTTCTTGGAAAGTCCGCAACAAGAGATGGCACTCGACGATTCTGCGATTAGCCCAGAACTCAGTTCTGTCACCATTCATCCCAACCGTCCACCATGACTGTAACGGCACCCGAAAAACTGGCGCACATCAATCTCCAGGGCGGATGGCCGACGCCACGGCTGCATCCCGTCGCGGCGCTTCAGAAGGCGTCGGCCGCGCTTTACGACCAGGAGGATGTGGCGCAGAAGCTGACCTACGGCCCCGAGCATGGCGACCAGCAGTTCCGCACCAACATCGGGCGCTGGCTCGGCGGCATCTACGGGCCGGCGGCGGGAAAAGTGCCCGCCGACCGCATCCTCATCACCAACGGCGCGTCCAACGGCCTCGCAACGATTCTGCAAAAATTCTCGGACCCGGCCTACACGCGCGTAGTCTGGATGGTCGAGCCTACGTACTTCCTGGCCTGCCCCGTCTTCCGCGATGCCGGGCTCGGCGGCAAGATCCGGGGCGTTCCCGAAGCTGTGGACGGTGTAGATCTCACGTTTCTGCGGCGGGCGCTGGAGCGCGTGGACGCCGAGGCGTTGGACAGCGGAACGCCCGAAAAGCGGCCGGCCAACGGCTACCCCAAGCTGTACCGGCACATCATCTACGCGATGCCCACCTTTTCCAACCCCAGCGGCCTGACAATGAGCCTGGCGCACCGCCAGGAGCTCGTCCGCCTGGCGCGCCAGCACGATGCCCTGGTGGTGTCTGACGACGTGTACGACGTGCTGCGTTGGTGGCTGGCCGAAGACGGTGCGGACGCGGCTACCACGCCGGTGCCCTGTCCGCCGCGACTAGTTGACGTGGACCGGGCGATGGCGGGCAGCACCGTGTTTGGAAATGCGGTCAGCAACGGCTCCTTTTCCAAGATCGTGGCCCCGGGAATCCGCGTCGGCTGGTTGGAAGCCATGCCGGCGCTGATCCAGGCCATGGCAACAGTGTAAGTGCGCAGAAGAAACGGCGAGGGGGAGCCATAGCTGACTGTGTTTTCAGGGGCGCCACGGTGTCCGGCGGGTGCCAAGGTCACTTTGCCTCGCTGGTCGTCAACGACATGTTGGCCAGCGGCGCCCTGGCCCGCCACATTGACGACACGCTCAACCCGACATACCGCGCACGCTACGGTGCCCTCGTCCAGGCCATCCAGCACTATCTGTATCCCCTGGGCGTCGAGATCGTGGCGCTGGACCAAACAACGGCCCGCGGCTGGGCGGGCGGCTTCTTCCTGTTTGTTTCGTTTGCGCAGTGCCGGGGGGCGTGCGCGGCGGACGTGGCCCGGGTGGCCCTGGAGCAGTACAGCGTGCAAATTGCGCCCGGACCGCTCTTCGCAGTGCCCGACGATCCGGAGAGCGTCGCGCGCGGCAGCATCACGTACTGCAATGGCGCCAGGCTGTGCTGGGCGTGGAACGAGGAGGCCGACCTGTGGGAGGGCATCCGGAGAGTGGCAATGGCAGTGGAGGCGGTGCGGGGGAAACTAGCTGTCGGACAATAACTCAACCAACTACCTCCGCACATGCGCTACGCCTAGACTCGTCGGACTTGGGTTTGCCATGTCCAACTTAGATAGGCCTCGACTAGGCGACTTGCAGATAAGCCAAGGTGTGGATAAACCGTACAGATAAGCCGAATAGATAAGCCAAATAGATAAGCCAAGGCCTTGTCCTGGCATATAAACTGTTGGACCCACACGACTTACACGTCACGTGATGGGCCACTAGATCTCTGGCTCTGCCCCTGAGTAGCATCCTATCTCTCCTGTAGAAGACATACATATATCTCCCACATAAACCACATAAACCACTTCAAGATGCCACGCTCATGCCTTTCCTATTATAAACCATTGCCTGAAACGAAGCCGCCTCCTCACGCCCGACATGTCCCTCCGCCGCCTCACCTGGCAGGACTTTGTCCATAAGCTCGAAGCCCCCCAGAACCCGTACAGCAACGCGGCCGCCGTCGAGCACTCCCGCGATGAGCATCTCTGGAGCAACGCCGACCTGGCGCCGACCAAGCCGGCCTTCCGCACGTGGACATGGCTACACTACACGTCCTTCTGGGTGGCGTCATCGCTGGCCACGGGCACGTGGACGACAGGCAGCGCCATGATCTCGCTGGGCATGCCGTGGTACGCGGCCTGGCTGGCGGTGGTGGTGTCGCACATGTTGGGCGCGCTGCTGCTGGTGGCCAACGGCCGCGGCCCGGCGGCATACCACATTGGCTTTCCGGTGTATGCGCGGGCAAGTTTTGGCATGTGGGGGAGCTACTTTGCCATTGTGTCGCGTTGTGTAGTGGTGAGTGAGACTCGGCGCAGCGAAACGGGAAGAATGACAGAACGAAAATACAAAGAGAGGAAGACAATGCTAACCCCCAGGCCGCCATTTGGTTCGCCGTCAACTGCTACTACGGCGCCAACTTCGTGTCCATCTGCCTGCGCTGCCTGTGGCCGTCGTGGAACAATGTGCACAATGCCATCCCGGCCTCGCAGGGCACAACAACACAGATGCTGGTGGCGCTCCTGATCTTCTGGCTCCTCACGCTGCCCTTTATCTTTGTGCACCCGCGCCACCTCAACTGGTACTTTGTGGCCAAGTCATGCATGGTGGCGCCCGCCTGCCTGGGCGTGCTGGTGTGGGCGGTGGTTCTCAACCACGGGGCTATCCGCCCCGACTTCAACGTCTCACCCAACATCAGCCGGCCCGCCTACTACGGCTGGCTGTGGATGAGCGCGCTCAACTCAGGCTTCGGCGGCTGCTCTGCGCTCGTGGTGGCCCAGGCCGACATTGCGCGCTGGGCGCGCCGCCCGAGCGACCAGACGTGGTCGCAGCTGCTGACATACCCCTTCTTCAGCGCCATCCCGGCGCTCTTCGGCATCCTGGTGGCCAGCGCCACCTCGGCCTACTGGGGCCACACGTACTGGAACCTCTGGGACGTGCTCACGGCCGCGCTGGACTACTACCAGATGAGCTCCGCGGCGCGCGCGCTCGTCTTCCTGGCCTCCCTGGGCTTTGCCGTCGCCATCGTCGGCACCAACGTCGCCGCCAACTCGCTGCCCTTTGGCTCCGACATGGCCGGCCTGCTGCCGCGCTGGATCAACATTCGCCGCGGCCAGGTGCTCTGCGCCCTGCTGACCTTTCCCGTCGTGCCCTGGAAAATCATCAAGAGCGCGCAGAGCCTGCTGACCTTTCTGTCGGGCTACTCTATTCTGATGGGCCCGTTCGCCGCCATCTGCATCGTTGACTACTTTGTCATCTGCCGTGGCAACTTCTGCGTGTCGGAGCTGTACATCGGCAGCGCCCGGTCGCGCTACTGGTACTACCGCGGGTGGAATCTGCGCGCGATTGCCGCCTGGATCCTCGGCGTCGCCCTGCCCTTTCCTGGCTTCGTCGCCAGCTTCGGCACTGTGTCGGTCGACGCCGGTGGCACCCATCTGTGGAACATGGGCTATCTGCTGAGCGTCGTCGTCAGCGGTGTCGCGTACTACGCTCTGAGCACTATCTTCCCGCCGGCCACGCGCAGCATCGGCCTGGCGTTCGAGGCGATGACCGACGAGGCGGACGCCGTGTTGGAGGCCGAGGAGGCCGAGGAGATCGCGGGGGTGGCGGGCGAAAAGGACGGGGACAAGGAGAAGGTATAAGAGTGGCTGGTGAATAAAGTGTAGTTGAGTAAACTAGGCCTATAGGAAGTAATTTCCGCATATCATACACTACAGCTGTGAGGCAAACGTTGTTGTGTCGAGACATGACCTCTGTCCCCAATGAGAGAGTAAACGACCTGGAAGGCCAGAGGTAGCCTCGAAAGGTGTACGCTTGTACAAGAACAGCTAAAGGGGGTCAATGTGAAGCGAGGTTGCGTCAGGGGACCGGATCCCAGACAATTTATGGCTGCCAAAAACGGCCATGGTAGCAGGCCATAATATGTGTATTTGTATCGTATTCTCAGATAGCGCGTGGTGAATGTTCAATAAAAATGTGATCTCCTACGGTTGATCTCGATATTTTCCATTTCAGACTAAGGTCTTCAAATTTGACCAGGTCTCTTTCAGTGCTGCTTCAGCAGCACAAGTACTTTTCATCATTGCCCTCTCCCTTTGACAGTATGATAAGAGAGCTGAGCACGATACCAGTTTCGTTCCGCAGCCTTCAAAAAAACATCAAAGTTGCGGTGTTTCTTTGGCTATTTCAGCTCGCGGTGGCACAGGAGCAGATGGACACACGGGAGCACCGCGGCATACGGACTCACTAAGCAGGTTAAAGCAGGGACAGCACAGATGCACCTCCGAAGAAAACTTTCGACGAGATTCGGATTGTATAATGGACTGTAATGGTTTAATGGTGACCAAAATGAAAGCTTGTGGTTTATTCAAAGTGCGCTAAGTTCGTTTTGCTATTAGAGAATTTTTTGTTTATTTGTCGTTGATGGTTGTTAATTTATAATGTGCTATATGGGATGGATAGATTTATCTGTATTTTGTAATTCTGTATTCCTCATTATTTATTTCTTTTTTGATACTTGGCATTGCTTTCTAGATGTTATCATCTTTACATACTGTCAGTGTGCGGACAACGAATACCAGAAAAGGGGACTGATTAGAAAAACTACAATCTCGGCCATCATCCCCTGCCCCAGATTACCGCAACGGTCTCAATACGTGGGCTGAAGAGGAACAGAGGATGTCGCATTGGCATAATATCCGTTTTTTGGAGTGAGAAATTCGAGCTAAGTTCAAGCTACAAGGATATGCTGACAGCATGTGCGATGTAGATGCAGTCTTCTCCTTTGAATAAGGGCTTCTATTCTGATGCTGTGGCGGTAGATGACATGGCACGCTCTCCGGTTTTGGGGCGGTGTCTGGAACATGGAGCGGTACGCAGACCCATCTGTCGGAACAATAAGCTTCGAGTCCATTGTCTAATCATCTCTTCATAAAATCGAACATTGCACGCGCAATCTGCGTGCTCTGCGTCAAGATGACCTCGTGGCCGACGTCCAACGCCACCACCTCCACGCCGTCGTCACCTAGAACGGCCCGCGCGTCCCGGACCAGGTCGTCTTTCACAATGACCGTGTCCGCCGTGCCCAGCAGAATCAGCACTTTGCCCTGCGACAGGTGCAGCCTGGATTTCTCTTCCGTCAATGCCCGAGCTCGCTGTGCCGCGAGATGCCGGCCCAGCGCCGTCCATGTCTCGACTTGGTCGTAGATGGGCCCGTCGCGGATGGTGCCCATAAAGGACGGAATGAAGCCCGGGTGGCTGCCGAGCTGCCAGGCGAAGACGGACGCCACCGTGACGTCTGGCTTCCGCTTGGACACGATGGCGTGGTCAAAGTCGTCGCCACCGCTGGCGTCGCTGTTGTACTGCTGCTTCACGGTGGCCGGTCCTGCAAGCGCGGTCGGCAGTGGTGGCGCCGGGCGCAGCCGCCGTGTCACCAGTCGTCGCAGGAGCCACTCGGGAAAGAGGCCGCGCGAATACAGGAGCCGCGCTCTCCAGTCGACGCTCGTCTGGAAGCGGATCAGTCCGCCCGGGGCGACCAGGGTGAGCGAGCGGACAAGGTGCGGCAGGTAGCGGGTAAAGGTCGTGGCGAGTCCGCCGCCGAGGGACGTACTCGAGGGCAATGCGCTCCATGTCCTCGACAGACGTAGGACATTTTCTCGGTGTAGCCCTTGGCAAAGATAAGGTCAATCTCTTCGAGGGTGCGGTGGGAGGTCTCCGGGTAGAGAAAAGTAGATAAACGGCAAAAAGGCAAAGTTAACGGCGCCGAATAACAAGTAGGTGCATGCCGCAGCCAATGTTGGCGACCATGATGGGCGTGACCATGACGACCAAAAAGTTCACGGACCAGTTGACAATGTTGGCCGCCGCAGCGCCCTTGGCACAGGTGCGCAGCGGGTTAATTTCGGTGGCATACAACCAGGGAACCAGAACGGTCGCCCCTTCCCTCTAGCTGCCATAGACACCGTAGGTCACCACAGCAAATGGAGAGTGTCAGGAGGAAGGCGCCACCGGGCAATCAAACATGAGCTCAGAACGGAGCTCAAATGCCATAACTATAAAATCATAATCCTAACCATCACGTCTTTTTCTTTTCTACGTGCGATTCATGTCCACTTCTGGTTGTCTTCAAAAAAAAACTGGGTTTTTCCTTGTACAGTATTTTCCTACTGGTACGACGTAGTTCAGTTTTCTTGTGCTTGCCGTTTTGGACAGTAACATAAAAAGTGGGTCCTGTCAGTAAGTGAAGCATCACAGCCTTGTAATGTCTGTTGGTGATGTATACAGGTGAAAATAGAGTTCGGGAGATGCATTATCTAAACAGGATGAAATAAGGTTCTGTCTATGTAAGTAATTCATGAGCCCCTCTCTGTTCTTTTCTTCTCTCTCTCCTCTCTCCTCTCTCTCCTCTCTCCTCTCTCTCCTCTCTCCTCTCTCTCCTCTCTCCTCTCTCTCCCTCTCCCTCTTCTCTCTTTTTCATCCCCATCTATCTTTCACAGTCCGCAATACATCATCTCCCACCTTGAAAACGGTTCTCTACAAACACTTCAACCTTTGTATCACTGTCTATTTGGCTCTTTTGACCCATTTATTTTTTACTTTTTTATTATTTTTTCCTCTCCCCACCACCCATCATGACGTGGCCCATCCTCGAGCTGACGGTCGATAACTTCCCGGCCTGGCGCGCGGGCGTTATGGCACTATGCGAGTACCACCGGTGCCACTTGCACCTGACGGGCTTGGCGCCAATCGAGCCGCTCACGTTCGACGAGGACGTTGATAGCCAGAACGCCACAAGATGGGCCGTCGCCCACAAAAAGGCCCGCTTCCTGGCGTTTCGCTCGCTGGGCGAGACCATGAAGCGCACCATCTGGCCCGGCGGCTACGGCCATGTGATGGGCCTGATGGCGCACCAGGTCTGGCACGACATTGTGACAAAGCTCGAGACGATGCGCATCGAGCCGGCCGCGGAGGCCGCGAGACAGTACATGCCCACCCTCGCCGCCAGCCTAGACAAGCACACACGCCTCGTGGCGGAGGGCAAGCAGCACAACATTCTGGCCGTCGGCAACTGGGCGCTAGATTTCTTGGACCAGCACAGCGCGCTGGTGCGGCACATGGCCGAGACGCCGCACGCGCTGGACGACAAGTGGTACGCGCAGGACCTGCTGCAGCACCTGGCGATTATGTGTGCCGGGTGGGTGGTGCCGCACTTGGAGAAGGTGCAGAAGGGGGAGCTGACCTACCAGGCCGCGCACCAGGCGGGCTACAGGCACTTTAGCGACTGGGTGGAGTGGGCCAAGATGGAGGCGGCGGCGAAGGAAGAGGCGGTAGTGAAAGCAGAGGCGGCCAGGAAGGCCAAGTTGGTCGAGGTGGAAAAGGCGGCCAAGAAGGCCAAGAAAGCGCAGGGGGCAGCCCAGGCGACGGTCGCGGGGCCGTCCAAGAGAAAGGCCTCGCAGATGAGCGTGGGAGACGCCACGGAGCAGGCCACGGAGCAGGCCATGGGACAGCCCAGAAAAAAGGCCAAAGGCAAGGGCAAGGCCGTTCCCCAGGTCGAACAGCCATCTCAGAATGAGGAGGACATGACCCAATATGGGTCATTTGTTCAGATGATCCAGAATGACATGCGAACGCTCCAGGGAGAGGAAAAGGAAAAGGCGACAGAGAAGATGATGGCGTTTCTCGAGAAAATGTACAAGGAGATGCGCGTGGTATAGGGAAAGTCTTATGTACTACCCGTGAGAGGTACACCTGGAAAAGGCGTCCTGTAGATCATTCTCTAGCTACATATATATGCACCTTTTTATAGACTACACTTGAATTCAAACCTTGCCTCCCTCTGCCGTCTGCCGCTCCGTGACAATCGCACTCGTCTCCGCTGCCTCACCAAAGCGCCACGAGACATCACCGCCCCAGTCGGCGCCGCCCTGCGCCGGGTCCACATGCCGCCAGGCCCATCTCGGCTTGGCCTGCTGTCCTTCTTCCAGTAAGGTCTTCACCCAAGAGCCAAAAATAGGCATCATCTTGAAGCCGTGGCCGCTGTCGCCCGACAGCACCACCAGCGATTTCTGTGTGCCCGGCACGAAATCGATGCAGTACTCCGAGTCGGCCGTGTCGCTGAACCAGCACATTTTCTTTTCGACAAACGGCCGGTCCGCCAGCCACGGCAGCGTCTCTTGCAGCAAGCGGCGCATCTGCGCCTCATCGGCCTGTGGGACATAGCCGGCGAGGGCGGTGTTTTGGGCTGTGTCGCCGCTGGCCAACGGAGGCAGCGATGTTTGGGTCGCGCCATAGTTGCTGTAGCCGGCGCCCAGCGGGGTCAGCTTAAGGAGCTTCGTGGCCGGGTCCGGCTCAAAGAAGAAGCCCAAGTCCATGGCGTTGACAACGGGGATGCCCCGCAGGACGTCGCACTCGTCTTGGGTCAGCTGAACATGCGCGACGGACCAGCAGCGCGCGACATTGAAGCCACCGAGCCGGGGCACGAGCTGGGCACCGTACGCGCCAAGAGCGCAGACCACCAGGTCAAAGGTGTGGGCAGTGCCGTCGTGCGTCGTGAAGCCGGTGCAGCGACGGGCGTCACCCTCGCCGTCGAATGTCAGGGACTCAACCAGACCGGCCTGGGGTCCCAGGACAAACTTGACACCCCTTTCCGCCAGCTTGACTGCAATGCCTTCAACCGCGCGCGCCGAGTGCGCATACCCTTCCGCGCGGTTGAAGTAGCTGCGGAAGTTGGTGAGCGGGCCGGTGAGCTGCCAGCAAAACTCGCGCATCGCCTCGGGCGTGTCCAGGCCCATGGTGGCGTTGCCGCTCATGGTGGGGTGGGCGCGAATGTAGTCCGCCGCGCCGTTGAAAATGCCCTGTGCTTTCTCGGTAGCGTAGCCCGACAACATGACCAGGTGGCCCATCTGGTGAAAGTAGGGCGCCCAATCTTCGGTCTTCCACGCAGCAATCGCTTCCAGACCGAGATCGGTGTAGAAGTCATCGCTGTACTGCGCGCGGACAATCTTGTTGAGGTCGTTGGCGGCAGACTGTGCTGAGGGCAGTTCGGACGCGCGGTCAAACACGGTAATGTCCGTGTAGCCGGCTTTCTGCAGGTGGTAGGCCGTGGACAGGCCCCAGCAGCCGGCGCCGAGGACGGCAATGCGCGCAGATTTGTCGGTGGCCATGGTGAAGGTCGGTGCAGTGAAGCAAAATGAGATCAAAGAGATAGATCAGACAGACAAAAGAACACAACAGATACGCAACTGAGAATAAGTCGTACTTTATCTTTATGTCGACATGCCAGTATATCAAGATGCTATCTAGTGAACCCCATGATGTTCTCTGTCAAACAATTGCAGCCAATCGTATCACACGATTGGGGCCGGCTTGACCGTCAGATGCGCCGTCGGGCGACTTTGGCCGGTCATGTGACCGGATGAGCCTCGTGTAAGCCGACGACACCTCCTCTTTATCAATCTCGGGGCGTACTGATTCCAGGACATCAAGTACGACGGATATCTGCAAATTTTCAACACAAGGATCTCTGGAATAAATATTTCCTCTAACAATCACTAAATCACTGCACCGTGAACCTACCACCACCATGCACGATCCCGAGACGTACTACCTCGCGCCCAACGCGCACGCCCCCAACAGCGTGTACCCGGTCCTCGTGTATCGACAAGTTCTGCCGCCGCCAGTCACCGAGGAGAGTGCCACCACATTCCTCGAAACCCACGCGTGGACGAAGAAGGGAACATGGGGCCACATTGACGTGCGGCACTTCCACCCCAATGTGCACGAGTGCTACGGCGTGGTGGCAGGTGCGTCGACGATGCTGGTGGGGTGCGGCAGTGACGACGACCCGGCGACAGGCACACCGATCCCACTGGCGACGGGCGACGTTATCGTTTTGCCCGCGGGTACGGGGCACTGCAATGTCGGCGGGTCGAGCACCGACGACTACATCTACGTGGGACTGTACCCGAGTGTAAGTCACCCTCATCCTTTATTTTATGACCACCGCTGACAGACAGGACGGCCCGCATTGGCGGTTCGAGCTTGGCAATGAGGGCATGGACATGGTGGCCATTCGACAGGAAGTGGCCAGCGTGGCACTGCCAGCACAGGACCCTGTCAATGGGGTAGGTGGGCCTCTGCTGAAGTTGTGGGTGAAGAAGGAGTATTGATGTACACTGTTTGCGAGCGACATATGGTGCATTGTGTTTGATTTTATTTAATAATTCACAGCGAGCCTACAAATTTCCGTCCCACCACCGCGAGTAGTCCGGACCACTGCGGCTGTTAAACAGCTGCGCAAACGGGTCGTACAGCATGGCCGTTGCTTCGCCAGTATTTGTGGTGTCCCATGCTGTCCAGCCGAGGTCGAGGGCGGGGACGTCTACCTGAGTTGGCACCGCTGTGCTGTCTACCTCCTGTGTATCGTTGCCCGGTGGCGCGAACCAATCCGGCGGCGCTGCGTAGTCGCCCAGCGACGTCTGAAAGTCTTCAGGCGGGGAGGCCACCTCGGGGTCTTGGAGGTGCATCGGCTCGGGGGTACCGGGTGGGGCTTGGAGAGTTTCCGAGAATGATGGCTCGAAGAGGGTCTGCCCCATGGGCGCATTGGGCTGGTGCATGGCCGCAAAGTCGAGGATGCGCCAGAGCAGCGCGACGTTGTTGGCCATCGAGGCGGGGGGTGCTACGGGGGCGCCGCCCGTCGACGACGGTTGCGGCCTTGATGACGACGACAACTGCATCAGCTTGTCCACGTCGGCTTCGATGCTCCTGCACACCAGCCACTTTTGCGCCAGCTCGCCCATAAACGTCCGGCACACTTGGATGTACTTGTCCGCCGCCCGCGACCAGTACAGGTGCAATGTGATGGCTACAGCCGCTGCGTACCCAAAGAAGGGGTCGGACAGCACCAAACTCTTGTGGGAGGCCATGCCCAGCAGCCGTGCAATCCACGTGCTGTGCAGCAGCGCGAGGTCCGTCGACGTCTTCCAAAACGCGTTGGGCCCAGGTGGCGGGCGCGGCTGGGCCACGCGGGGCGAGTACAAAAAGGGATGGTTGAGGACCGCGTGCAGCGTGTGGTATGTCACCTGGATCTTCATCCAGGGCAGCCAAAAGGCAGCGTGGCGGTGCAGCTCCGCCGTGGTTCGCTCCAGAAACCGGGAGGCGTCGTACCGAAAAGAGACGGGAAAGGCGCCCTCCATGTCGAGCAGCTGGGCATTGATGGCCGTGTAGTCAGAGTCTGGCTGCCAGGGCGCCTCCCGTGCATGAATAGAGTTTCTGCCGCGGGTCCTCCCCTGGCAGCACCTGCAGACGTATGCCCGCACCAACCCCCACAGGCTGGCACTCCGCACCATGTGCAACCAAATGCTACCGCGCTCGCCGCGTCGGCCGGGGTCCAGGGGCAGGAACGGCGCTTGTTCATCAGCACAGTCCTGCCGCTTCGTCGACCGCCACACGGTGTGTGCTGGCACCAGCAGTGACGGCGCCTGGATGTCGTATGTGGACGGAATTTTGGCCGGCAGTCCACACAGCACCGCTACCGTCTGCACGCTCCAAAACAGCCGCCTTTGGCTTTCCAGCAAAGGGGTGCGGTCGGACGAAAGGTGCGTGTCGAGGCCAGCGCACTGCATCAGACTGCCCACTAACCCAACATGAAAGGCAGCCAGCTGGAGGTCGCCACAGACAAGATTGGAGAAGGAGAGGAGGCAGAGGGCTTGCAGCGTGGCGAGGTCGACCGAAGAGGTAGCGACTTGTTCTAGAATACGTTGCCGGGCGGCATTGTTGTATTCAGTCGGGGCCTGTAGAGACTCGCTGGTAAGCCTTCAAAGGCACCAGGAGAATGTTGAATGCTCAACGCCAGAACACAAAACAGAATGGTATGTGCCGAGCTCGTCGTCAGACTGCTTGGCGGTTCAAACAGCCAGACGGGTTGGCGGTGGCAGGAACGGAAATAAACGCGGATGGCCTCTTCAATAATCTGGGTGGATGGAAGAGAATGTAAATGCGATTGAGAGGAAGACTCAAGTGCTTCATGAAGAGATGTCCTTTGTGGTGGTGATAGAGGGATTGTGTCGGCAACGGAGTCTGCGACCGTGATGGCCGGCGAGCTCGATGCATCGACCACGAGACTCGACTGTGGTGTTTCCTCTTGACGAGATGGCCACAACGCATCGGCGCCGTCCGGCTTCTCTTCCAGTCGGGCCTCCAGCCGTGCAAGGCGATCCTCCAGCCGGCAGGTATATGACGACTGGTCGGCGAGGCCAGCGTCACCGATGTTGTAGGCTGGACTCTCGCCGGCCGCATTTCCAGGAAACCGGCACGTCTGCCCAAGCCGGCTGCAGGTCGAGCACCGCGGCCGCTCGCCCGGACACCGTGTCTTTTTGCGTCGGCAGTTGTCGCATGCCTGCAGGATGCGGCGGGCGTGGTTCCTCCGTGCCGACGACGTCGGTGTTACGGGGTTAGGCGTGGATGACATGGCGACCCGTTTGCATCCCGGGTCGGGACGGCTGTGCCGATGGTGTCTTAGGACTGCCAATATAAATGCCGGGGTTCATCCGCATGTTGTGTCAGTCTTCGTAGCATTGCGCCCTGTACTACTTGGCAGTCAACGGGTTTGACAGCGTCTTACAGCACTCGACGTCAACCGATAGCGCCGAAATGTACTGGCGATAGCGGACTGGAGATAGCATCGACGACCTGCCAAGACAGAGAACGATGAGCAAGTGCACGTGATCGGCTCGGTCGGATTTTCTGTATGAGCAGCATCCACTTGGGTAGTGTGTCTTTCGTGATAGTAGCTATGCGTATTTATGATGCGAATGTATCGATATAGTGTCTCTGTAAAGATTGGAGGTCTTAGTTTATATGTTTCTTTTTTAAAAAACAACAACAAATGCTCCTAAAAATGTACATATCAATATCAATATCAAAAATAAAATAATTTAAAAACGTAGTTGTAATAGATTTTCAAAATACGTTGCAAAAAGGAAACAATCTATTACCATATATCAACTTTACCCATATATCTATTACGTCGCCAAGCTAGGTAGGACTATAGAAAAAAACGAAGTTGGGTTGAGGACAAGGAGTGCTAGTGTTAGTATGGAGTAATCGTCACTGATAGGGCAAGGAGACGACACGATTTTATCAACATTCAACAATGTCGTGGGGGACGGTGCCGGGATACGGGAGGCGCATCGATGGCTTTGCGATCGACAGGGGCGTATGGAATAAGGATAGAATAAGACGAAGGACAAGAAAGAGGAATTGTCAAGGTTTACATCGTTTGTACTTTATTTCACGACGGCACAACATATTCACGAGACTGTTTGTTCGCACGCCCTCTCCCGCAAGATCGCAAACTTGGTGTAAGGCATCTTGACACACCCCTGTCGTCGTCTGACCTGCAACACCGGGCGTCAAGTCTGCTGCACTTGCAGGGGCGTATCCAGATTTGACTTTGGGCTACACCCATGTACGTTGACTTCTTCCATTTGGCATCCGGACCGTCCCCACGAACGACAAGGTTGACGACTACCAAAAGTCATTCTTCTGAAAAGTGCTCGTACTTTAAGCAAGGCGGTCTGCTTTCTTTCCCACAAACCCACGCGTCGTCTAGAGTAACCTTCCGGGCGCTCATCACTACGTCTCCAGATACAAAATGCAACACACAGTCACAAGGATGGGTGGTCAGAGACACAGGACACCAGTAGGTACCCATCTTTTCTCTTGTCGTCGAGCCTACCTAGCATTTCCTTCATTTTTTCTATCTCTCTCTCTCCCTTCTTCTCCTTACAACGCCACGGTTGCGTCATGCTGTCCCGTTCAGGCCCTGAAAAGCTTTTTCCATAACCGGTTTACACGAGCTTGGTGCACATGCTTTTCTTCGTCTTTTTTGTCGGCTGTCTAGTTCAACTAGCCTTGCAATTTAGTGCTATCCGACCACACCTTAGCCCATGGGTGTGTTTATTTCTTAGCTGTTTGTCTGAACGCGGACGATGCGCTTTATTGGGTGATTGGGGGGCGTTTCTTTGGGCGTTCCTTTGGGCGTCCTTTCTTGCACGCCTTAGTGGGCCAGTAGTGTAAAAAAAACCCTCGTGGCACTGTGTCTCGATGGGCTCGATGGGGCCTGAATGGGGCCTCGATCTCGGTTTGGCGCCTATTAAAGGAAGCCGAGGACGCCGAAAGCCGCCAAAGAGACACCAAAAAAGAACACTGAAAAAGGATCGAAAAAATAACAAAAAAGAAACAAAAAGCGTTGCCACCAATACTCCGTACTCGCCATAAAAAAGCAAATACGGAGACTTTCTTGCAGTGGGTCCGGCGTCCGCGGCACTGCGGTTGTTTCTTGTCCTCCGTACTATTGGGAGACTTGAGGAATGCCCACTCCCGCGCCAAAGACCGTTGAGCGAGACAAGCGAGCGAAGGAATCGGAGGAAACGAAGCGAGACAAGCGAAAGAAGCAAAAGAAGAAAAGCAATACTCCACACGTCGTAGAGTCGTAAGAGGTAGCTGAAAAGCCGAGCGAGGCACTGAGCCACTCGAACCGTTCGTCTTTTTCAAATAAAATAAAAACACGACGGAGAATGCGGGCGTCAGGAAGAGACACAATACGTCGTGAAAAGAAAAGAAACTGCAGTGCAGTGCACGGTCCCTCCTACAAACCCGTGGGGAAACTAGAAATTGAACATACGCGTACCGGGAGGGTGTGCAGGATGGGGTCTACGTCGTGTGGCCGGAAACGATTTCGAACAGCAAACGAAAGAGGCGTACGACGTACAGGGGCCATGGTGGACGAACAACAGTTGGTCCAGGGGAGGAAATCAAGAGCGCGGCAGGGCTGTGTGTCCATCCAATTTTGTTGTCAGGAGAAAAAGAGAAGGACCGTGTGCCTGGCCGCGCTCGGCGACGACTCTGCTTTCTGTACTGGGCCTGTTGTAGCCTGGCCCGACAAACCCCTGAACTAATCTGCAATCGTGGCATCGGCAGCGAATCGCCTGTTTCCTTTCTCTTTCTTTTTGATTGCATTCCTTGTCGCCCAGGCACTATCGCTGTTCTAGCTCTCGGCTTGAGAGGAGGCCCAGGCCTTTCGATCTGTCTTGGGCGGGCAGGGCGGACAGGGGCGGCCAAAGCGGGCAGGGAGGGCCTTGGCAAGATGGAAGCGGCCAAGGTGGAAGCGGATGCAATGTACAATTATGAAGACGGCAAAGATGGGAGAGGGCCTCGTATTGTCAATTTCTTACCCCATGTCTAGCCCTGTGCGGCTGTCTGCGGCCTGTGCGCAAGAGAGCTATCGAAAATCAAGGCTTCGTTGGGCTTCGTTGGGCTTCGTTTTCTTTGTGCTCGTCCGAGTAGTGCTATTTTTTACTGTCCTGTTTCCACACGCTACCATCCTTTTACCAAGAACCTGGGCCCGCCGTTTTAGGAAGAACCAATGTTTACTTTTCGGGCGTGGTGCCTTGAGAAAATGGCACGAAAAAAATGGATTTAGTCCAGGACGGGTTTGGCCTGGACGGTACATGTGTTTTGTGTGCGCCCGCCGTTGAACCGCAACGTACTATATTCACTTACACAGTACACGGTAGTGGAAGCGCAACAGAAGCTCAGCCGCAGCTGACCAGCCGGCACACACCATTGCACGCACCACTGTTTACCCTCGTACGGAGTACTGTACTCCCCTGCACGTTTTTATACCGGCGGCAACACGATGCCAATAATATCCAATACTCCGTGCTGTTCTCGGGACAAGGAACACACTGCACTATTGACACGCCCCGTTCTGGCCCCCATCCGGGTGCACCGCGGCTGTCGCGACAAGACGACTAGACTGTTTGCGTGAAGACGACATGGCTTCCTGTGGGCATAGACGCCTGTGGATGTCCTGGCGTCCACAGCCCCTTCACCAAGCCCAAAGAGAAAAACTCAAACGAGGCGAACAATCAATAATGGCTTTGAGAGGTGTCTAAAGAGGAAATCATGACGAGATGCCCCTCGACACCAAGACGCTCGATGGCCAGAAGAGGCAAGAGACGATACGAGATGACAGACGTGAAAGAGATGAAAGAACAGATGGGGACGGATGGGGACGGATGGGGACGGATGAGGAAACGATGGCGAGCTCGTCTTGGACGTGATGGTTCCCCCGTCGGATGAAGCAACAACCACATATATAGACGGTGCAGGGGTTACCCCTCGTCTTGGTGTGCACTCCACGAGTTCCTTCTTGTTCTCTCCTTTTCTCTTTTCTTTATTTGAAGGACTGAAGTTGACACCCACACATCGTCACTGTCCATCTCTTCCCTACCCACATACACTCGCTTGCCCATCCCATCCTTCCCCACAATGAAGGTCACCCACCTCCTCGTCCTGGCCATGGCCTGGGCCGAGTCTGTCGACGCCTCGCGCTGCAAGCCGAAGCCGTCGTCGTCGTCGTCGGCCATTGTGCCGTCGAGCTCCTCTGTGTCGGTTGCTCCTCCGTCGTCGTCGTCTTCTGCCCCGCCGTCGAGCTCGTCGTCCGTGCCGGTCTCCAGTCCATCTTCCTCTGTGCCCTCGTCGTCGGCCTCTTCTTCGGCGCCGTCTTCTTCTCCTTCGTCGTCGGCTCCCTCCTCGTCGCCTTCGTCTTCGGCTCCCTCCTCGTCGCCTTCCTCTTCGGCCCCCTCATCGTCACCCTCTTCGTCGCCCTCTTCGTCGGCCCCGTCTTCTTCTCCTTCGTCTTCTTCTCCTTCATCGTCAGCTCCCTCGTCGTCCAGCTCATCGTCTGCATCACCGAGCAGCTCCTCGTCTCCCATCCCCTCCTCTTCTTCCTCGACGCCCCCCTCGTCCTCCTCGTCATCAGCCCCCTCGTCGTCGCCTTCCTCATCGTCGCCCTCTTCGTTGCCTTCGTCGTCGGCCCCCTCTTCGTCCAGCTCCTCGTCTGCAGCACCGAGCAGCTCCTCGTCTCCCATCCCCTCCTCCTCTTCTTCCTCAACGCCCCCCTCGTCCTCCTCCCCTGCGCCCTCCTCGTCGGCCAAGCCCTCCAGCTCGTCCGCCTCCTCGTCGACCCAGACCTCCTCGTCATCGTCCGTCGCCTTCAGCCAGCCCGCCACCTCCACCTGCCCCGACCTCACCAACGGCGACTTTTCCAACGGCTTCAACGACTGGTACAACTCCAACCAGGTCACCGCCAACTACGCCATTGTCTCCGGCCAGGGTCCCACGTCGGGCGCCCACGCCTTTGCCCTCGTCCCCGCCCAGACCCAGCAGGCCGGCGTCTGGATCAACCACCAGGTGGATGTCTGCGGCTACCCGCCGGCGCTCGTGTGGGTGCGCATCCAGTTCCAGTACCAGTTCACGGCCGCGTCGTCGGGCTGCACGATTGGCGCGACGCTCGCCCAGGGCGGTCCCAACCTGCTCAGCATTTCACAGGCCGGCCACACCTCGGGCCAGTGGTACACCTACTCGGGCCCCGCGATGCAGGAGCAGCTGTCGTACCAGTCGCTCTTCTCAATCCAGATGGCCTGCACTAGCAACACGCCCAACCAGAACGCCATCCTCGTGACGAACGTCAAGCTGTACTCGTAAAAGTGACAGGTGCATGTCATACTACGTTGTGATAGGAATTTAGGAGACGTGTGAGAGTTATTCTACATGATTTTGGCTATTTCATCCATCTTTACCTGTTTTTAATCTTCTTTCTTTCTTTTATCTACATTTTTTACTTCAATACCGACATTTAGTCGTCATTTCTCATTTTTCAATCAAAGGACCACTTTCAAACTTTATTTCTAAAAACAAAAGGAATGTGACCCACACCCGATCTAAGAAACGCATCTGTCTGCACCCCGATCGGGGCTAAGGAAACAGCGTGAAAGATTTGCAATGCATCGTGGGGACCGTTAAATTTTGTGCACGTGGGCAATAGCTTCGGTCTCTGATCGAATGACAATTCATCCAAGGTACTATTGAATTTAAGAGAAAGCTTTATGAAAGAAACACATCATCTTTCAGTAAACAGTAAACTCTCTCACATGCATCGAACATTGCTGACGTCTTGACGTTTGTCTAGAGCAGCTGAAAAAAAGAAACGTTAGAACCCGGAACGTTCGGCATCCGAGAGTGAAAGGGAAGAAAGAGTCTTTAAGAGATGTAGCCTACGATACGATAGTTTGTCCAATTTGCACGTAAATTTTGCAGCTTCTCGCCCATTTTTCTTTTTCCTCTTTACTACCACAACCCTTTGTCACCCAGCACAATAGTCCTACCCGGAAGCAGGAAACGCCGGTGTTATTTACTTTGGTGACGCTGTCGTAGTGCAGAAATAGCGTTGCAATAGCGTTGTGTAGTGGCTCGTCCACGCAGTCAACAGACAGCGCCACAGCTCCTGGCTGTAAACGGAAAATGCACCGAATGAGGCCTAGCGACTTTATGTAAGAACCTTTCTCATACGTCGTATAACACATAAAAGACGCAGAACATTGCAAGGCTACAAACTCATTACGTCGTACGTATATGACATCGTCTTTCTACATAATACGTGTAATTATTCAGCTCGACATGTCTGGCTATGTTTGCTCAGGCACGATGCCAGCAATATGTTTTGCAGCCAAATGGCCAGATGGTACTTACTCCATATTTTCTGGCTGTCTGTTATGACAGAGAGACACATTTATATCAATATTCATCATTATACCTTGCGCATTTATTTGACTACAAGGCTGCTAGCCATACTGAGTAACAGCCTATTTATTTTCATGTACAAGTTGCCCCCTCCGTTTTCAATGACGAAGTTTGGGCTTTCAAACTATGCACGTGACAATTATATCTCGCGTGACACATCGTCAAGACGAGGAAGGTGCGAACGGGTTCCAATGCGATGACTGTTTGCACCTTCCAAAGATGAAATGCAAAGTGAAATGCAAACGCGAAGCTTGTTTTGGTCCATTTTGACCCTACGTTCCCACCGGGTTTTTTTACCATTCTCGCCTGCATCCATTTTTCTCTATCCCCCATTCCGATATTTTCCATCCCCCGACCGCCCGGACAGCAATCCGGACTTCCAGCAGATCATGGACCGCATCGAGTGGTCAACTCATGTACTCTCCTTATATGTTTCCGGCGCCCATAGCGACTTCACGATCGAATGCCAAGGGAAGGTTTTCAATGTGCACAAGGCAATCCTGTGTCCGCAGTCGAGCGTTTTCAATGCAACCCTTTGCGGAGAATGCAAGGTGAGACTGCTTTGTCCGGCTTGTGTTTGCATATGGAAAACAAGATTCGCTAACCGAGGCGAGAAAACAGGAGGCGAAAACAAATGACGTCAAGATAGGCAACTTTGATATCGAAACTGTCGAAGCAATGATTTACTTCATGTACGGCAAGAAGACAGGTTTCCTCGAGGAGCCTACTGCTGCTCTACCACCGGAAACCCCAAGCGCGAACGATCCCACGACAACCACCACCGATCGAGCCAACGCGAAACAGAAACAGCCAAACCCACGGCTCCTTGCATTGGTTCGACTCAATGCCATCGCGGACTACTACGACATCCCCACCCTGCGCGTGTGTACCAACGGCAAGATACGCTCCCATCTTGGCCTGCACTGGAGTCCCGTCGACTTCCTCGAGGCTGCCAAGATGGTTGCCTCGTCCACGGGCGACAAAACACTTCACCATTCCTTTGCCGAGTTCGCCGCCAACAACGTGGAAAGTCTTGTCGAGCACCGTGAGAACTTTGCGGGACTCGTTTTCTTGGACGACTTCCCCATAGAATTTATCAAGCACAGCTGCGATCGGATTGAGGAACTGACAGCGGCTGCGGAGCGCAGCAGCGCCAAGATTGGAAGCCTGGCAACGAAATTGGCTTTGTACGAGGCTATCATGACCGAGGTGGTTAATGCCCGCGACTACATGAAGTCTGTACACGAAGGTGTTGGCAGTGTTGAAAAGTGTTACGTGCAAATGGAAATCCTCGTGGCAAAAATGGAGGCATTGAGGACAAGCAGCCTTGAGTGAGGGGGTCTTGAAGGGGGCCGCTGAAGTACTTCCAGATTACTGGCCAAGCTTTGCATTTCATGTCAGAGTATTTGAGGAAATATGGCACTGTATTTGTTATATCAATTGCCACAGCATGTACTGATTGATTTGTTTGGCGATTCCAACCAGACAAATTATCTGTCTCAAGTAGCAATGCCTCATCAATATTTCCAATATACGTCGTATATTCTCGACATTGTCTCGTTTGCCATGCATGTTCAAATGCATTCCAGTCAATCGCCTCTGCCTGAATGCAAATGCGAGGGCTTTGTTTTGGTCCACTTTATCCCCTCGCTTTTCCTCACCTCTTCGCCTTTTCCCCTTCTCTTCTTTTGCTCTCTCTTTTCTCACTTTTCAACTTTTTATCTCCATCAACCACCGACATCGACAGAGAGCCCTCCTCGCCACACATCGATACTGGTTACGAAGCAGCCCTACCCATCATGTCGCTTGACCACTTGGCCTCACTGCTCTCCTCTGGGGAGTATAGCGACTTCACGATCGAGTGCCAGGGTCATGTTTTCAAGGCTCACAAGGCAGTAATCTGCCCCCAGTCGCCTGTGTTCAGTGCCGCCCTCGTAGGGAATTTTGAGGCAAGTCAAGGGTCACACGTTTTCCTCGGAAAGGATGTCCTAACCTGGCTGGATTAAACAGGAAGCGAAGACAAACACATTCAAGATCGACGGCTTCGCTGTGGAAACAGTCCAGACAATGTTACGTTTTATGTACGGAGAGAAGGATGTGTGGCCCAAAAAGCCTCCCAGGGACACTCCTGAAAATCAACCCGAAGACGCTACCACCCCGCCCATGAACGAGGCCCCTGCCGAAGTCGCCGATGCCTCTCTAGACGATCCCCCTCTAATTGAGAACGGAGATGATCCCGATACGAACTTGGGCGCACCGTCGAAGGCAACCTTTGAGGAACTATTCATGAAACCCTACGACGAGCAGAAAAAGAGGCTGCTCTCTCTCATCCGGGTCAATGCCATTGCAGACTTCTACAGCATCAAGACGCTTCGCGACGGTGTCAATCGCGAGATAAAGACCTTTCTTCATAGTGAATGGTCCCCGACCATCTTCTACGACGCTGCCCAGGTCGTCGCCTCGGAGACGGGTGACATAAAACTTCACCAGCTCTTTGCTCAAGTCGCCGCACAGCATGTTGAAGACCTCATCGACTACAACATTGACCTCAACGGACTGACATCGCTCGACGATTTTGCAGTGCAGTTCATGAAAGGCAGTGCCGCACGCGTCGCAGAGTTAACTGAGCTTGTGAACACTCACTGCTCTCGTGGAAACCAAGGATTCTCTTTTGGCCAATGCTGCCAACGTCAAAGCCAGTATCAGGAAGGGTTTGGATTTTCTCCGGAAAACTAAGCAATGCCGCCACTGCGCATCGACGTTCGATTGCTATATTGAAGATTGCAACGACTTCAAGATTTATACAATCCGCTGCAAGGACTGCCGCACGCGCCACTATCCCTAGGGACTCGCTAGAACACGCGCCTTCATAATGCGGCGTGGGACTTCATTTACAATTTCCCTTCAGTTGTTAGGATGGCATCAAGAACCTAATAAGGGGCTGCAATGTCTAGCAAGGAATCAATAAGGTCTATATGTAGAGGAAACCCCTTAGGAAACGGGAGAGAGATGTTGTACATGTACCTACTTTCTACACTTTTTTTTATCTACGATGCTCATTTACACTATAAAGAAACCTTACAGTTGAAGTGAAATAATCCGAACGTAAATTGATAAGTATTACTGGAGCTTGAATGTAAACGGGCGCTAGACTCTTCATCCGCGATTAGTTGCGTCCATCTCCCTTTTTTAGAAATTATTAATTCTATGCGATATAATGACGGCCCTCTTGCTTCCAAAAACTACACACGTAACATTTGTGTTGCTTCGTCACGATACTCGTTGGGGGGTTCTCAGGCTTGTGGGCTGCGCCCAGTCACTGAGATTCCATTTTGCTGGCCAGCTGGCCTAGCCGTTTCTGTGACTCTTGTCAACTTGACGCTGCGACCATGACTGATTGCCCCTGCGGTAAGCAACATTTACGTGCGAAATGTAAAGTTTTGATGTCGCCCATTTAATCCCTTAGAATTCCCCACTTCTTCATCTTTCACGTCTGTCTCCTCTTATACTCAACCTCTGTTTCGCTTCCAGCCGTGCACATCACTTCATCTTCGACAACAAGCCCACCAAACGTTCACCTTGCCGCGACCGCACCTTGCCCAATATGTCGTCCAGCTACACAGCTTCGATGATGTACTCGGAGGAAGGCAGTGACTTGGCGATCCAGTGTCATGGGCACATTTTTAGGGTTCATAAAGCGATCATATGTTCCCATTCGTCTGTCATCGCTGCCTTCCTCAACAGAAATTTCCAGGTACGTTTCCTTTCCTCGCTCTTCATATCCCTATAACTCAATGTATTTTCTAACCGACTCGGTTTCACTAGCAGGCAAGAACAAATATGATGAATATTGTGGACTTCGAAGTCGAGACTGTCCAAAAAATGCTTTCTTTTATGTACGGTGTCGAGGAGCAGCCTCCCATCGACACCCCTGAAGCTAAAGAGTCGGACCAGAGCAATTCTCAACATAGCTTCCGGCAGGGGCCCGTCAGCACGCTCCAAGACGCCTCGAGCACAACCTCGCAACTTACTACCGCCATCGCCGACCTAAATTTAAATCCGGCCCCTGTTCCAACGCCACCAAGTGAAAGGCTCATCGAACATTGGAAAACGCAGTTGATATCACTGGTCGCGGTCAACTCCATCGCCGACTACTACGACATTCCCAGGCTGCGTGACTCGATCAACAATCAGATACACGACTTTTTCCAGGACCACTGGTCGCCCAAGGTTTTTGTGGATGTCGCCAAAGCCGTGCCCTCGCTCACCGGCGACAAGCAATTGCACCATCTCTTTGCCTTTCACGCTGCACAGCACGCGGACGACCTTGCCCGAAACGGTGCCAGTGTCAACGACTTCATGGCTCTACAGGACTTTCCGGTGTTGTTCATGAAGCATTCTGGAAACAATATGATTACGAGTTCGCTCTAGCGATCTTACCCAGACGGCAGCAGACATCGCGACGCAACAACAGGTCCAGCTGGAGCAACAACAGCGCCTGCTGGACGAGAACAGATAGCTAATCGCCAAGATGGAACGATGCCTAAATACGATAAACAGTAATGGGTCCTGCAACAGCTGCCAGGTCGAATTTGCAGCCTTTGTCGATCTGGTTGACAGAGACACACATATGCTTCGCTGCAGGAAATGCAGCTGCCTCCATGAGTCGCGACGGGCGCCTGGTGAGGATGACCCTGTTGCTGCCACGGATGCACCTTGACGGTCCACTAATTTTTTATAATTTACTTCAACTACATTTTTGGTGAGATGGAAGGAGGACCATCATATGCGGGAAATGTTTGCAATCGTCTGGAGAAATTAAAGAACTAATATCTTAAGAATAAGACGTAATAAAATTGCAGGATCATGATTGTCGTTGCCGAATTGCGTATGCGAGACATCACCCCCGACTAGAATTTTAAAAAATGTTTCAGCTCGTCACCGCCCCTCACTTACACGCCGAACTCGAAAAAATGACAGGGAAACAAACAATCCGTAAAGCTCCCCAGCCTCGCACTCAAGTCACACAAAGCAAAATTGGAGAAACGACATCTCAAGACGAAGTGACCGCCATACCTCGCGGTACCATCTTCATCATGCCTTCCAAGCCTAGGCGCCTGTGCGCCGATAAGGACGATCTGGTGTGGGAGAAGCTCGACGAGCGCATCGACGCATCGCTAAAGACGGTCAAGACCAGTGATTTTTACCGCTCTGTGGCACGATTCATCCTCGAGCACCGACCTGGTGAAGGTGAAGTGATGCACCCGGTGCTGAAAGGTGCCTACAACATTGCGTACCGCCTCGAATACAAGGATGGCACGTCTGTCATTATGCGTATCCCAATCAAAGGTGAGTCAAATATACCGTGTCCTTAGCATCTACTCACTCTATGTGGCACTATGAGAGTAGTCTTTTCTGGCGTTTGTTTGCTAAAAGTATTATCTAGACACCGTGCCTTTCCAGGACGAAAAAGTCCGGTATGAGGTGGTAACGATGCGCTACCTGAAAGCCAACACGACCACCCCTGTGCCACACGTCTACCACTACGGTATGGCCGCTGACAATCCGCTTGGACTCGGTCCTTTTATCATCATGGAATACATCTACCACCACCAAAACATGTCCCGCGCGTTGATGGACCCAAACCGGACGCTCGGAAAACGGCCCATCCTAGACCCAAATGTCGATGACAAGAGATTGGAGTCCATCTATGCCCAGGTGGCCGATGTCCTTCTCCAACTGGATTCGTTGAAGTTCCTACGGATCGGTTCACTTCTCGAAGACGAGTCGACAGGCCGGATTGACGTTAAAGGCCGCCCACTTTTGGCCAACATGATTGATGTCATCGTCCATACGGACATGCCCGAAGAGGGCATTATGCCGACACCTGACACGACTTACGATACAGCAGATGTTTGGTTTTCCGCTCTCGCCGACGTCCATATGGCCCAACTGGTTTTTCAGCGGCGTGATGCTGTCGAGAACTCCGATGACGCGCGGGATAAATACGTGGCGCGGTAGCTCTTCCGACGTGCGGCTACCGAAGGCCGTTTCTCGACGGACGGTAGTAACGAAGTTTCTCTCTACTCTGAGGACCTACGCCCGGCTAATATTTTGCTCTATAAAGACGACCGCATCGTCGGTGTTATCGACTGGGAGTTTGCCTACGTGGCGCCGCGGTCGTTCAGCAACTGCCCGCCCTGGTGGCTGCTTATTGAAGAGCCCGAATCGTGGCCGGTCAGCGGCCTACAAGGGTGGCAAGACCAGTACGAGCCGCGCCTTCAGACGTTTCTGCGTGTTCTTGAGGAGGTGGAAGAAAAGCGGCCGGCCATCAACGAAGGCGAGTCGCTCTCTCAGCGCATGCGCGCCAGCTGCACGAGCAAGGCATGGATACGACACTACGCGGCGCGGCGATCGTGGGCGTTTGACTTCCTGTGGTGGAAGCACCTTGACAAGAACCTCTCTGGGCCCAACGAGGACCAGGACCACAAGGCGCAGTTGACGGCAGAGCAACAGGAAATCATGGAGCCGTTCGTTGCGCGAAAGCTGAAGGAGGGAAAGGATACGGAAATCACGAAGTGGGACAAAGAGGAGGCGGTGGCCGATCTGGCCACGCTATTTACTCTAAGTTGGGGATACAAATAGCCGTATGTTGAAATAATAAAAAAACACAGGCTACAAAAAAATGATAGAGAATAAACAAGCTTTGACAATGCGAAACACGAAGAGAAGAAAAGAACAAAGAGTGTGCACACAGACAAAGACCCACGAATCCGCCATGTCTTTTTTTCTTTTCTTTTTCACTCTGTATTTCCAATCAAGTTTCTTTTGCCAGTACTGATGACCCCCTCTAGTTGCCACCAGTCGAAGACGAGCAGTCCTCCACCGCCACGGAAAAGTCCGCCATCTGCAGCTCTATCGTGGCCGCCGTATTGACTTGGAACATGAACGTGGTGGACGTGCCGATGGCCTGCAGAGTGCCGCTGAAGGGCGTCCAGACGCCCGTTCCGCCGCTCGCGGTCGACATTGGCAGCACGTCATAGAGGGAGGTGCCACCGTTATAGATCAGAATGCTGGACGACGACGGCGCGCCAATCTTCTTGTTGTAAAGGAACGAGAGCCGGTAGGTCGCCCCGGCCACCGTAGGGAACGACTTCGATAAGGTGACCGAGCCGGCGGGGAACGCAAAGTCAACGCAGGTCTTGCCGTTATGGCAATTGTTGACGGAGGTGACGCCCTCGCTGTGCGTCCATTGGTCGGGGCCGGCGTCAAAGGTAGGCTCGGAAACGAGGTTGGGGCCATAGTTGCAGACTGGGGCCGGGCTGGCTGAGGGTGAGGCCGGAGTCGACGAGGAGGAGACGACGGAGACAGAGGAGACAGACGACGATGGGAGGATGCTCGATGATGACGACGGCTTGGACAATCGGCAAATGGAAGCAGCGACGGGACTCACGAGGCTGACGGCCAAGATGCTGGTATAAAAAGCGAGCTTCATGTTTTGGCCGGTTGGGTGAGAACGAAGGGGATGAAGATTGAGTGGCGGATTTTGGGAAGAAAGTCAACAATGTACGACATAAGAACAAAGAGACTAAGTATTGAGCATTGAGGGGGGCCATTGCCGTCTTTTAAGTTATCGGCCACAAGCTCCCACGGCACAGGCAGAAAACTCGAGTCATTTACACATATCGCTTGCTAAGGGGACTTTCCAAAACATATTACCAGATAGGGATGAAATGACATAACTCTAAATCGACTATTAGAAAGCCTCACGACGTGCTGCAAGCTAATACAGTGTAGACCATGTCAAGTTTGTCGTTAAATGGACAAGCTAGGCCGTGTGGCTTGCCCAGATACGTGTTCCCGAGTCTTGGGTGTCGCGGTCTAGAGTGCGAAGACAGGAAAGAAAATGGAAGTTCGAAAGCAAGAAAGAAAACTCCAGCCCGCGAGCAATACACTGGCAAATTTCAAGTTGAAAAGATAAACATCTTTACGGCATCGGGTTTTGGTATGTCTTTGTTTTGCTTTTTACAAAAGTACATAGCCTTTCAAAAGTCCTCTTTTAGTTGCTGGCTTAGCCTTGCAATGTCGTGCTAAGCTGTCGGCAGTTCCCGACCGGAACCACCCTAAATCAACCCGCGGCATATAGATTACAGTCGAAAAAAAGGAACGTCTGCTTTCTTCAACACAGCCGCTGCCTCTCTCATTTCGACAACACCCTGGCCCACCGTGGCCGAGCCCGAGGTAAAGACAAATTCGGCGCAGCCCCAGGTGTCGACGCAACCGTTCAGGAGCCAGACGGAGTCGGGGCTTGTATCGTAATAGGTGAAGCCATCGAGAAAGTATGGGTCGGTGATGAGGTTGGTGGTGGAGGGCACGCAGACGGGGCGCGAGCTGGCTGAAGGTGAGGCCGAAGAGGAGGAGGCCAAAGAGGGGGAAGCTGAAGAGGAGGAAGCTGAAGAGGAGGGCTCCGACGAGACCGACGAAGGAGAACTGCTCGAAACGGACGAGACGGAGACCGACGACGACGGCTTGGACGGGCGACAGATCGAGGCAGTAACCGGGCTCGAACCGAGGCCGACGGCCAAGAGGCTGGTCAGACGGGCGAGCTTCATCATGTTTTTTGTTGTTCCTTTTTTGTCTTGTATGATTCAAACAACAGGACAAAGAGACAACACGGCCTTTAAAGGAGTGAGGAGACCCCTTTGTAGATGCGGAAAGTCGAAAAAAGTTGTTTAATTTGATTATGTGATTTGGGGAGACTGACTTTCTTACGATTTCTCGACCGTCAAAACATGGCGTTTGTGTTCATGTAAACTGCCGTATTGGAAGGGTGAATGGCCTTGAAATATGACAACTTAAAGGGAAACAGAAAATGACCCTAAATTAACTTAATAGAAATAAAACACGAACGCCCAACAGGTCAAGACGAGTCTAGACCGCACGAATGCCCTCTTCCAGCTTAAACCGTTGTGGCTTGCCTTGGTATTGATGTTCAGCCAAGCACAAATCTTGGCATCGTGTGCGCTTATGCTTTCCTTGACTTGTGGCTTTTCTTTCGACATCATTTTCTATCACGAACCCTATCTTCTCCCGTCATTGTTCCACTTTGACCGGGTTTCGCAATCGTAGATTCAGATAGAGTTGCTTCCGACTCGGTATTACCTACGTCAAGGCTTGTGCCTGAATTGCAACCGACCCCTTTTTCAAAAAGAAAAATGGTGACAAACGGGGAGTTTTAGAGTCGAACAAAAGCTGCAACACAGTACAAGGTAACATAATCACGCCAATTTCATTTATTCTGTGTATTCTCACGGTCACGCGGCCTAGACCTTCGAGGACAAGAAAGCCATCGTTCAGCTGTGTATTGGATCTTTCTAAATAGGGAAATCCTCTCGGTCGGGTAGAAGGTGTTAACAACGCCGTATGAAGCCAGGCGAGAACGCTCATGAAACACATCCAAATAGGAGCTCTCACCCATTGATCTTCTTTTTTATTTCTTGTTGTTTTTGTATCTGTTTCAATGCACGGAGCTGTTGACGTCGTAAACCCAAAAGGTTGGCAGCGGACGAGTGTTGCCGACGTTGTTGCATAGCGCCTGCCACATTGAAGCCCTTGGCACCATTTCTTCAGTACTTTGTCCAAGTACTTAATGCAGCAGATCTTGATTACATACCATTCGTTTTGAATCGGTTTGTTCTAAAATGTTCAAAAAATGCAAGTGTAAGAAAGTAGATGGTTTAAAGAAGACACGATGAAATACGCCAACAAATAAAAAACATATGGCAGTACCATCTGATCGTTCCCCCCATTTTCCCTATTGGTTCAATACACCGTAAATGAAGAGCAGAATACAGAAAAAACGAACGAGCCCAATCATTTCTCACAATGGTCTGCCTGGCGACGTAAACAACGGGGGAAGAATGAATGGCTTTAAAATTAAGAGAGAATAATAATAATAAAAAAGACTGTTTGTTTCCAAGAAACTTGTTCATTCACCAGAACATGATATCCCCGTCTCCCTACAGCACACCCACACCCCATCTACGAAGCGAACTGGCAGATGGTGTCGATGAAGACGTTGGTAAAGTCCACATGCGCCCCCCAGGGGCCGTATACCACGATGGTCAGCTTGGTCGTCATGCTCGTGGCCACAAACGAGTTGGTGTAGGGCAACCAGCTGTTCGGGTTGGGATCGAGCGTCCAGGTGGTGTGGACCGTGTTGCCGTCACCGATCTGCACCTCGATCCAGCCGCCGTTGTCGGTGTTCAAAAAAGTGACGTGGTAGTCGAGGCTCAAGGGGTAGGTGGCGCCGACAAAGGTGGTAAACGTCTGGGACGTGGAGCTGGTGCCGCCGCCAAAGGACACGTCGATGCAGGACGCGTACGGCGTGCAGGCGGTGCCGACAAAGCCAGCTTCGTCGGGGGTCCAGCCGTTGAGGCCGTCCGAGAAGTCGCCGTTGGCCAACAGGTTGGCGTTGGGGTCACAGCCGACGGTGGAGGGGCTGGCCGAGGGGGCGGCGCTGGAGGACGACGGTGCGATGCTCGACGACGGCGCCACGCTTGACGATGAGGCCTTGGACGGCTTGCAGACGGACGCGGCGACCGGGCTGGCGCCGAGGCCGAGGGCCAGGAGGCCGACAAGCTGGGTGAACTTCATTCTGGTGGTGGGTAAAGGATGCGTAGGAAACCGTGTAAACGAATGGACGAGGCTAGACAAGCAACTCGGAAAAGAAGATCGACAGAGAGTTGAAGATCAAAGAAGAAGATAAAGAAAGACAAACAAAACCTGCAACGGCTTTCCCTTCCTAAAGCAACGAGGGCGTTCGTGGCATTTTAAGGCGCCGCCACTCCCGAAGCCACGCCCGGTCCCCTGGCTCCGCTCGCGCCCATCCAGAACGGGCGTCAACACCAAGACAATATTTGCTTCCAACAGCTCGCTTGTATTCTTGGCAACAATACAATTCCCTAGGAAAAGGCATCAAAACACAGCAGTGGAATCCAAAACTAACGGAAAGAAGAAAGACGGTAAAAACGTGCAAACGGGCAACTTCGAAACCAACCTATGGGCTTTCGAAACGGAAACTCATCTTGCTTCTTTTCGCTGTTTTTTACGACGTACGTTTACAACGGTTTCCGTCCCACCCAAATATTGGCAATCTGCTCCAAAGAGGCAACATTTCGTGCAAGCGGGTCGGGCTAGACCACCATCGCCCACTGGAACAGGGGTACAAAAGGTCAATCTAAGCAACATGCAGGCAATACTAAGAGGAACCTAGAGAGAATCGGACAAAATCAGGGGAAACAACCTTATTTTTTGAGTTTTTTTTTCGTACGGCCAAGCGCTCCTAGGACGGACGTCGTACGTAAGATACGGAGTACGGAGTACAGGTACATACAATAGATACGGCTTGTCGCCCATTCCGTCTTTTGTCAACGTACGAGTCAGTCTTCGCCCGTATTGCTCGCTTTTCTTCGTCACATGCTTGCCACATTTCATCTCCATCCGGACAGCCCGTTCCACCACGGCTTCGCACGACTGGCCACCACCTCAACTGCACTGCCCCGACACGCACGTCGCGTTGATCCGTCCAGACCCGCTGCAGCTGCGGCCCGCCGCGTGCATGTGGCAGTCGATGGTGCCGACGCCCGCCAGGTCCACGGGGCCGACGTCTGGCAACACGACCGTCTCCGCGATGTTGACTTGACTGGAGCCGGAGTCGACTGGAGTCGGCAGGTTAGTCTAAATTCAAAAGTTGCACGTTAGAAGCTTGGAAACCCACCTATGACGGTACTGTTGAAGTCCACATCCTGCGACGTCTTCTCGGAGAAACTTCCGTTACGAGGCGGCGGCAAGTAGTCCCAACTGCCGTGCTTGGTGGTGCCCGGTGTGCCGGAGTAGTTGGCCGCCACGGCCCATCCTTTGTACCCGTTGGCGGCCCAGCTTCTCGTCAGCGTGACATCCCAGTAGCCGTAGTCGACCTGGGCGGCGGCGAGACAGGCTGGCAGAGCTGCGAGTAAGGTGAGAGTGTGCATTGTGGACTGAGGAAACTGGAAAGAGTGTAAGAAATAAGGGTAGTTGTGAGTGAGTGACTATATCAGAGAGACGTCATAAAACAAATGTATCACGATGTATGACGGTATTTATCTAGTTCGTAATACTCACGCACACCTTTCATTCATATCGCGGTACTGTCCTGGGCGGCCGGAGTACACGTTACCAGGCTACTGTACTGAAAGTCAATGTGAACAGGTACAATTAATATAAACGCGTCACGCTTCCCAACGAACGTTACATGGGTAGAAGTTGGGCAAGATTCGTTGCCGTGTATCGCGCGTGGATTATTAGGCTGTTTACGAGAACTACATTGACGTTGATGGTAATATGCGTACGGCTTCACCCGCTCATAAAGTCCCTTTTTTCATAAGTAACTAGAACATGCTACAGTAGGCTACGTTTATCGTTGCAACAAAAGAAAAAATAATGTTGATAAATACGATGGTGGAGTGTGGAGATATCTCTCGAGGCAGTATGTCGAATGGCAAATTTTTGCAAGTAAGACAACAGCTACACTGTTTTACTTAGATTTCCACTCACTTGGAAAACAATTTTGCAGAATAACAAATAAATAGAATGGTAACAGATTTGCGGTGAAAATGATTTAATGATGTAAGTTGAAGATCATGTTCTATTTTATAACAAAGAAAACCCCAAATAAAAAGTTCATCAAAATAATAAACGAAAACTAATATTGCAGGTCAAGTAAGTAGTGTTTCCATTCTACACCTGTCCCATGCAGTCGACCAACAGCCGGATATGCTTTTTTAGATAAAGGTTCCTAGATAATTCGAGTGTGCCATTCGATTAACAAGTTGAAAAGTGGCATATTGAATGAACTGAGAAGAGACAACAACGCACAAATGCCCAAAACGCCAGATATGATCCCCACCATTTATGCCCGACCTCTACTCTGCTTGTTTCTCTCCCGACTGTCCCTCCTGATGCAGCCGTGCCTGGCGCTCTTTTTCCTCCGTCTCGGCCAGCGCCCGCTCGCGGTCCACAATCTGCAGGAAACCGCGCGCCCGCGCCAGCATGTCCGCCGTCTCCACGTTGAGCTGCGCGTTGAGGTACGACACGGCCGTGGCGACCGCGTTGCGGTACGTCGGCTCCTGGGCTGCGTCGCGCAGGAAGGCGGTTGTCGCCGCGTTGGATGGGCCCTCTTTGAGTGCCCGCACCAGGTTCGCCTCCCACGCGTCCTCTTGGGCGACAAAGTTCATCTCCTCGCGGAGCAGCACGCTGGCCACCTGGGCACGATGTCGCCGCTTCTGGCCCTTGAGCCGGATGGCGCGCGACAGGATGGGCGACTGCGGCTTGCCCATGCGCAAAAAGGGAATGCCAGAGGCTTCGGCCACAAACTTGGGCACGCGGCGGACGCCGCCGGGGATGTCGGCGAGCGGGCGTGGGGGCGACCCGGGGACGTAATCGTAGAGGTGGGTGAGGACGCCCTCGGGCGACAGTTTTTCGGACCCGGGGATGATGCGGCGGACAATCACGGGGGGGCGGCCACTCTCCGCGCCAGCGTCTGTGATGCCCTCCGCGCCAGCTTGCTCCCTCGCCGCCTTCCTCGCCTTCTTGGCACGTTCTTTCTCGAGGCGCTTGGCTTTGGCGCGCAGCCGCTTTGGGGGCTGCTTCGGCGGGCCCCGTCGCTCGAGGTAGGCGACAATCGACTTGTGCGCTGGGGAGTCGGGTGTCCGGGCGGCGTCCAAAAGCTCGATGAACTTGTAGCCGGCGTTCAGGGCCGCGAGGACGAGCCGCGGGCTGGTGTCGGCGCGGTTCTGCTGGAACGAGTGCCGGACGAATCGGTGGATCGGATGCACGTACGGCGCATCTGGCGTGCGGTAGGCGACATGGTCGGGAAGCGGCACGCGGCACGCCCTCTGGACGAGGGCCTTATAAAGGGCAAAGCCTGTGGGAGGAGAAAGGTAGAGTCAGTTGGTGGTCGTAAGAAATGGTACCTCGGATTGACGTCAGGAACTGGGACTTGGCGTACATGCTGTGCGATGCCGCGAGCTGCGGGCCGGAACAAAGAATCCCGGCATTCATCTGGTGGCGACAGGAAAAAGATGTCCTGGATTTCGCGTCGGCGCGCAGAGGAAAACGGGTACGAACTGAAGTTTTGGCGATGGTAGCAAGCACTAAGACCGCCAAAAAGAGCTTGATTCTACTGACGCCTCTTTTCAAGGTCACGTGCCAATTTGGCAGCCTCGTCAACGATCAGACGAACGCCCAGCATACGTTAATGCACAGCATGCAATGGTGACAGGGTGTCGTAAAAATAATCAAAAGGCTAATGAGGACTGGCAAAAAAGAAAGTAGAAATAAATGTAGAAAACCCGAGAACCCTTCTCCCACGAAACGCACGCAGCGGAGACGCCCCGAAAAGAACCAAGAGAAATGCCCGCAACCGCCGCCCGACCCTTCTTCCGTCCTCTCTACCCTTTCGTCCTTCCTCCTGCAAGAGACAGTGTCTGTGGCTCGGTGTACAGTCCAACTGCCGCGTTTCCCGCCACGATACCGGTCGCAAGTCCTCAGAACGTGTCCTTGTAAATGTCGTAGCGAACGTTCTCCTCGGGCTGCGCCAGCTTATTGTTCTTTTCCATGCATCTGTACGAGAAGAAGAGGTCAGCATATGACTCTTGCCATCTATCATTTCCTGCAGTGTGTCCTCCACGCTCGACCACTCGCACTTACTTCCGTAGCTCCATCAGCGCCGACTCCAGACTGAGCTGCGCGTTCTTGGCCGGCTTCTTCGCAGTCTCCTTCCAGTCGCGCAGAATTTCGAAAGAGTCCTTGTCCACGAGGCCGTTGACGTCGCTGACGCCCGGCAGGTTGATCTTAGTGACAAAGTTGATCACCGGCGGCTCCTTCGGGTACTTTTCGCCGCACTGCATCTTGAGCGAGTATATCCGGTTCGCGTGGTTGCCCTGGTCTGTTAGCATCGAGGGAGAACAGAAGATGTGGCATCTGTCGTCGTCGTTGTGGACTCACGTTCGGCGGTCCCAAGATCGTGCCTGTCCAGTTCGTCATGAGAATGTCATCGGGGTCCCCCAGACCGTACGAGCAAGCACCTGCATCGTTAGCTGCATCCTACTCTGAGGAATCTGAAAAGACAACCGTCTGCGGGCACCCACCTCCGTGCATGCTCTTCTCGCCCCTCTCCAGCTCGTCAAGGAGCTTGAAGTTGCGTGGAACCTCTGCGAACGACATGCTTGTGGATGTGTGCGTGAGGTTCGACTCCGCAGCGCTGTAGCGGACTGTTCTGTTGGATGGTGGTAGATGTTTTCGAAATCGGCGGCCGATGTGTGGTCGAAATGACGGGGTGAAAGTCGCTGGAAGCGTGAGTAAATAGCAGACAGGAGTCACGATCGTGAAATGTGCGTGAGGCCAAACACTCTAGGAAATGGGCACACCCTCCGTTGCGGCCGCTGCGACGGGGCGAAGTCGTAGCGGGGTTCTTGGGCTCAGTTGGCTGTGGGGGGGTTGACGAAATGACCCGGCCGTCATTTTGGGGAGGGTTGACCATCGTTGTTTCCTAATACAGAAAGGCGGTGTGAGATTCTGCCGCGAAGCAGCCTCCCTAGTGGGTCCCCATCCGACTACGTATGCCGTTTACACGGCAAGAGCAGGCAGGAGCTGTCCCCAACTGGAATCCCTCCTTAGAAGCCTCGAACGACATCCCGCGACGAGCTTCAAGAGCGCATACCATTCAACTCAAAACCCAGCCGGGCAACACCGTACACACTGCCGACCCTTACCTCTCGCATCCGTTCCACAGAGCCGCCCCGCGCGCCCACTATGTCGAAAGCCTCTGCTGAAGCCGCAAGACAAAGATGACCGCACAGGTGCTGACAGCGGAGCTCGGCAATCTGATCCAGGAGAGCAAGCGGAAGCACAACGACTTGAGACAGGTGGGTGGCTGCGGTGATTCCGTGGTAGTGTCTTCGAGGGATCCAGAAGCTAATACTGCCGTTGCCTCGTCTCCAGGCCTCGGAAAAGTCTCTCGAGGAGCTCAAGAATCTTAGCGACAGCTCCGAAGCGAACATTGGCGCAGGTACGATCGACATCGACGACATCGACGAACTCGATCATCACGAACCCGGCCTGGAACTAACATGGCTTACCTGCTTCCCTAGAACTCGCCCAGCATGCCAACTTTGTGAACCCCTTCATCATCGCGTGCGGCACGCGCACTGTCAAATTCACCAGCATCGCGATCGTATGCCTCCAGCGCCTCATCGCCGCCAAGGGCGTGCCCCGGTCACGGCTCGACCAGGTCCTGCAGGCGCTCCGAGAGGCGTCCTCGGGCGGCCTTGACGTGCAGCTGCGCATCCTGCAGTCGCTGCCGTCCCTTTTACAAAACTACGCCGGCGACATCTCGGGCGACCTGCTCATCACCTCCCTCAACATCTGCTTTGTCCTCCAAGCGAGCAAGAACGTTGTCGTCAACAACACCGCATCTGCCACGCTCCAGCAGCTGCTCATCGCCGTCTTTGACAAAGTCGCCGCTGAGGACAAGGCGCAACCCCAGGCGCCGCCCGTCGGCGAGGCACCCGTCCAAAATGGCACGGTCGCACTCCACCAGGCGGCCCTCGACGCCTACCACGTCTTCAACGACATTTGTCTGTTGACCGAGGCCGGCCGACCGGAGCACCTGCGCTTCTCCAGCCTGTCGACGACATTTGGCCTCGAACTTGTTGAGTCTGTTCTCACCAACCACCCGGCCATCTTCTCGTCCCATCCCGAACAGACCCACGTGCTCCGGACGCGCCTTATGCCGTTCCTCACGCGGGGCATCGTCAGCAAGCCCAACTTCCCGACGGCCGTCCGGCTGGTTCGCGTTCTCTACACGCTCCTGCGCCGGCACATGGCCCTCTTGGCAGACGAAAGCGGCGAAGCCCTGGCTGCGCTCAGCCACGTGCTGGACCACGACTCGCTCCTCTGGAAGCGCGTGCTGTGCCTCGAGGCCTTCAAGGGTATCTTTTCTGACCCGGTCCTGGTCCGGCAACTCTACATCCTGTACGACGCCAAAGACGGCGAGAAGGACATTCTGCAAGAGCTGCTCGCCACGTTCGTCCGCGTATCCACAGAGAAGCCGAGCGTCATCGGCCTCGGCCACCAGTCCACCATTCCTGTCGCGGGCTACTCTGGCAACGGAGCTGGCTCGGCAGAACAAGCCGTGATGGAGGCCAGCGGCATGTCCGGCATTGTCACGTCCAACTCCATGTCCGATTCAGCGAGCACCGGCATCAGCTCCCAGTGGAGCGCCATCCGCACGCCCTGCATCGACCAGCTGGACAAGGCCGAGCCACTCGCCATCCCCGAGTCTTACATCTTCAGCCTCATCCTGGCCTGCATCACCTCGCTGTCCGAAGGCCTTGCCAAGTTCATCCTGCCGTTGACGGTGCCCCGGGAAAACCGCAACCAGAAGCGGGTGCTCAAGCAAGACGGCCGCTCCAACTCGCCCGCCCCCACCGACCAGGCTGGTGCCGCGACCGCTCCCGGACTAGAACGATCCGCCTCGACCCGCAAGAACCCTGTACCCAAGAACCCACTCCTCCTCAAGGACCATCCCTTGCACGTCGAGGTCAAGGCCTACGCCGAGATGATCGATCGGTGCTGGCCGGCCATCCTGGCCACTTGCTCGACCTTTTTGTACTCGGCCCTCGACTCGGAGTACTACCACGGTTTGGTGCGCGCCTTCCAGCGGTTCACGCATGTCGCGGGCCTCTTGCAGCTCAACACGCCGCGCGATGCCTTTTTGACAACGCTGGGCAAGGCCGCTGTGCCGCCCAACGTCCTGACCGCCTGCCACAACGCCGGCCCACGGCCCATGACGCCGACATCGGCTGGTGGTGACACGCCCAATACGCTCTTTGGCAACGCCCGGGGTCTTTTGAGTGTGGACAGTCTCGTCAGCCAGTCGTCCACAGCAGAGAAACCGCGGCAAGCCTCTGCGGACCTGTCCGCAGCCAGCATCAACACGAGAAACCTGCTGTGCCTGCGCGCTCTGCTGAACCTGGGCATTGCCCTTGGCCCGACCCTCGAGTCGTCCTGGCAGATTGTGCTCGAGACCCTGCAGCAGGCGGACTTTGTGCTCTTCACCTCGGGCAAGGCGGCTGGACGCACGTTGGCCGTCGTCCGGTCGGCCGACCCGCAGGCCGAGGCCGAGGCCAACATGCTGCTGTCCAACTTTGGCAGCGAGATCAAGGCTGTGGAGACCGCCGCGTCACGCCTCTTTGAGAGCACCATTGACTTTCCCAACGCGCCCTTTGTCGAGTTTGTCGTGGCCATCTGCAGCCTACTCGAGAAGCGGCCCGAGTCCCCGTCGGCCGACGATTCTGCGCTGGACGACCAAACCCAGTCGCCGCATTCCACACCACGCAAGAGTAGCGGAACCGGCGCAGCGGCGACGGCGGCCGACAGCAGCGGCAGCGGTCGACTCAAGACGCCCGTCGTCAAGCACAAGCGCGTCATGAGCATCACGACGGCGCCCGCGTCCAGCCACACGCAAGAAGACCAGTTTGTCCTGGCCAAGCTGGGCGACATTGCGTCCATCAACCTCGAGCGGCTGCTGTACAGCGCACCCGACGTGTCGGGCTGGATCCCGCTCACGCGCGAGCTGACGGCCACTCTGGGCTCGGCGTTCACCACGGCCACGGTGCGGATGCGTGCGGCCGAGACGCTCGTGCGCTTTGTCCTCGAGGCGACCAACGCCGTAGCGGCCGAGAAGGAGGTCACGCGCAGCCGAATGCAGCTGCGCCTGCTCGAAGCCCTGCGCGACTCGCTGCTGCCGCTGCAGAACCCCGACCGCACCGGCTCCATCACAACCCAGGCCACCGACATTGACATCCACAAGGTCATTTTGGACGGCCTCAAGGGCCTGCTCGAAGACAGCGGCGAGGCCCTCATTAATGGTTGGAACGTCGTCTTTGAGATCATCGACAGCCTGTTTACGGAAGGGCGGCCGTCGTCGGTGGAGGGCGACCTCGGCGTGCTGACAACCCGCTCCGTGCGCCTCATCAAGCCGTCCTTTGCGTCGCTGCAGCTTATTTGTTCGGACTTTTTGTCGTCGCTGCCCAACACCTGCTACCTCAACCTCGTCAACACCCTCTACAAGTTCTGCTCGCAGGGCGACGACCTCAACGTGGCTCTGACGACCGTGACGTTCTATTGGGCCATCTCGGACTTTTTGCACGGCCGCAGCAGCTCCATGTCCATTGCCGCCGCCATGGAGGGTGGCTCGAGCGACGCCGCGCTGGTCAAGCTCGCCAACGACACGGCTCACCCGGGTTCGGGCGCGGCTCTGTGGATGCTTTTGTTGCTGCGCCTGACGGCCGTCACAACGGACCAACGCCTCGAGCTACGGAATAGTATGTCCACGTTCCCCCATTCTATCAATTAATTTGAACACAATCCACTAACCCTTGTTTAGGCGCCGTTCAGACTCTCCTCCGCATCATCCATGCCTACGGAAACAACCTCACTGCGGAGGCATGGGCTGTCTGTATCCGGTCGGTCATCTTCCGACTTCTGTCGTCCACCGAAGGACGGCTGCGTGCCGCTTCCGAAAAGACCACCAGCAAGTCCACCGCTGTAGAGTGGAACGAGACCGCCGTTGTGATTGTCAATGGCGTGTCCGAGCTGCTGGCCAACTATCTGGATGTGCTCGCCTCCCACGCCGTCTTTTCGTCACTCTGGGAAGACCTTCTCGAGCACTTTGCCGCGATGCTGGATTTCAAGGCGCTTGACGTCAGCACGGCCGTGTTTGGCAGCCTCGCCGGCATTCTCTCCAAGAGCGATGGCCGCTCGCGGTGGTCGTTTGACAAGAAGGCCGTTGAACTTTCTTGGCGCCTCTGGTCCCGCGGGATTCCTGCACCACCTGACACTCTGTCGACAGACAAGGACAAAGAGAGGGAGCGTGGCAGCGCGCGGGCCGAAGACAACCAAAAGTGTCTCGTGTCGTGGGTGAACGCGTTCCTCGAGATCGAGCGGCTGATGCGCGCCGAAATGGACCTCGAGAAAACCCAGCAGGCTATGGGCCTCCTGCACGGTGCCGTCCGCGGTGCTAGTCCGGGCGGCTATGCCAACGACATTGAGTACATGACGGCGCTCCAGGTCCAGGTTCTCGAGGTCTTCAAGGTCGTACGGACCGACATCCCGGGCGCCGCCTCGGCGGTTATCATCCAGCTCGCCAGTTTTGTCTCCATGGCTTTCGACGTTGTCGACACCACACCGCAGCGGAAGCGCACGTTTGTGGCCATGTCCAAGGAGAGCATGGCAATTTTGCACCACCTTGTTACGCAGCATGCAGACGGCCAAGAAATCTATGCCAGCGGAGCTTTCGCCACGGCCCTCGCGGCTCTTGCGAAGCCAATCACGCTCAAGTACCAGTTCCCAATCACCACCAAGAGCATGCAGCCATGGAAGGCTGCCGTGAACGCCACCCTCGCCATTTTGGAGACGACGCTGCCGCACCTCAAGGAGAAGTCCGTGCCGCGCGCCGCCTTCCAAGAGGCCTGGGACACCATCGCCGAGATCGCCAACGGCATCATTGGCGCGGACCTGCAGCACGAGCAGGCCCCACAGGACGACCGTATCGTAGCTGCCGACCAGCAGTTTGACATTGACGCCTTCCACCGGCTCCGTGAGCTCATCATTCCGTCGCTGGGCTCCGGGGCAGTGGCCGAAAAGACACGCAAGGCATACGTCGAGGGCCTCTTCCGTGTGTCAATCGTCCACCCGCCGGCATCGTCGGATGCGGCACTCATTTACCGAAAAGACAGCGGGCACACCAATGGCGACTCCGGTGCCGACCTCAGTAGCCTCTACAAGCCCGGCCGGGGCCGGACCATTGACCCGCCGCCCACCAAGCGCGCCAACATGAGCGTTGTTTGTCTTGACGAGTTGTTCTCGCTGGTTGCGGCGCACGACGACTCGTACAACAAGCCGTCCATCGTCGTGCTTCCGCCGACGCCGCGCCTGCCACCGCCCATGACCGTCGGCCCGCCGCCTGGGTCTGCTGCCGCGTCCTCGGGTCCCACGGACAACAGCGAGCACGCCCTGCACGTCCGCCTAGCCCAAACGGCCGCGCCCTTCCTCATCCTGCGTTGTGCCCTGACGATCCGGTCGTATGTGTCGGACCAGCCTCTGCGGGGCCACATGCCGCAGCCGCTGTCGCAGCGTCGCGAGCTGAGCCGGATCTTGCGGTGCCTGGTGGACCTCAAGTCGGAGCCGGGTGCCATTCCGGACCTGGACGGTGTCGACAGCGAGGCGCGCAAGCACCTGCTGCGGCTATACCCTCTGTTGATCAAGGCGTCGCAGGTGGCGGGCACAGCCGGTGACGACAAGACGCTGGCGCTAGTTGGCGAGGCTCTCGACGCTGTCGGTGTCGAATTAGGTGTGTAATGGAGTGCGTCAGATGAAGCTTAGGATAATGTGACTATGGGCCTTCGTTCTTTTTTTCTTCTTCTCTTTTTCCCTTTCCGTCTTTTCCTAGTAGCCAGCACAGGATTGGATACGGATTTTGATTTTTTAGCAACGTAAATAAGCGTTGACAGGCTACAATAAAAATGGATTGTATTTTTTTTTTCCCTATGAGGTGTGCAGAGCTTTTCTAAAGGGCAAAGATGTGAGAGGCAATTGTTCCGTCCTTGGTGTTTTGTGTGATTTTGTAGTCCTCCATTTTCTCTCATCCGCGGCTATGCCACGTCCCCCATCCGGTGTACAACAAAAAGAAAAGAAGAAGAAACGCCATGCAATACACGTCCACTGCTACCACCACCCCCTCCTTCCAACATATGGTACACAATTTGATACAGACTCGGAGAGCAGGCGTACGACTGGATCTCGAAGTACTCTTATCTATACATTGCGCGACAACAGACTGTTTCTCCCAACTGCCCCCTTACCGGTTTACCGTGTGCCGGTCAAAGTCCTCCACGATGCGGTCCCGCACAAACTTGCTGCGCTCCGCCGGGCTCAGGCCCTCAAGCTCGGCCGCGTCCTCGGCGTCGCGGCTCGCCAGGGCGTCGCCCTCGAGCACCTGGCGGGCGGCCGCGCGCGGGTTCGCCGTGGCCTGGCCGATCTTGCCGTAGACGCCGAGCGCCGTCGCAATCAGACCCGCCATGTCGCCCACATTGCCGGGCACCACGACGGCCGTGCCCTCCTTGGCCAGCTTGCCAAAGGCGTCGACGTACTTCTCGGCGACCGACAGCGACACAGCGCTGTGGGCGGCGTCCTGGCCCTTGGCGATCTTGGCAGCGACGGACTCAATGCCCTGGGCGGTGGCGTTGGCCTTGAGCAGAATGGCCTCGGCCTCACCGGAGGCGCGGTTGATGTTCTCGGCGCGCAGGGCCTCGGAGGCCAGAATGACGCTCTGCTTCTTGCCCTCGGCGATGTTGATGGCGCTCTGGCGCTGGCCCTCGGACTCCAAAATCTCGGCGCGCTTGGAGCGCTCGGCGGTGACTTGGCGGTGCATGGCCTCGACGACGGGGGCGGGGGCGTGGATGTCGCGGATTTCGTAGCGCAGGCAGGTGACACCCCAGGCCTGGGCGGCCTCGTTGATGGCGGCGGTGATGTTGGTGTTGAGGGCGGCGCGCTCCTTCAGGACGTGGTCGAGGCTCAGCTGGCCGATCTCGCTGCGCATGGTCGTCTGCGCCAGCTGCGAGATGGCATACTCGGCGTCCTCGACGCCGTAGCTGGAAGGTTAGCGACGAACAAACAAAAACTGGAGAGAGGAGACGCACCTAGCCTTGTAGGCGTCAAAGACGCGCGTGTACAGAACACCGTCGAGCTCGAGCGTGACGTTGTCGGCCGTGATGGCGCTCTGGCTCGGAATCTCGAGAGCGTTTTCCTTGAGCGACTTGACGTAGGCAATGCGGTCGAGGAAGGGGATCAGCACGGCCAGACCGGGCTGCAGGATGCGGTGGAACTTGCCCATGCGCTCGACGATCCAGGCGGTCTGCTGCGGCACGAAGCGGATGATGGTGTTGGCCGGCAGCGAGGGCTTCTGGAAGTAGGCGGCCGGGATGCCCGAGGGCGCGCCGCCGAAGCCGCCAATAGCGCTCAGCAGCGGCGACGACGAGGTTTGGATGGACCGCTGCTGTTGTGATTGTGTGGGGTTCTTTGAGGTCGGTGTGCTGTGCGCAGTGGAGGAACGTGCAGCTATTGTCGTGATGCTTCGTGGTAATGCGGTCGAGGTCGAAGTCAAGGAGGTCGAAGCAAACTGAGACACCTGGAGGGCGGCAGGGCCGCGGCGGAGGGCCGGCGACAGGGCCCGGCGCGTCATTGCCGTCGCCATCGTATGCTGCTGGACGGGATGTGTGTATAGTTGAGTGGTCGGATAAGTGCGCGGACGAATGGATGCGATGGTGATGTGGTGGTGGTGAGAGGGCGCAATGCTGAAGAACAAAGTGTGCAGTAACAAAGACAAGGAAGGAGGAGCTCTGACGATTTGCCGGGTAGCTCAGCTGCACTGGGGAAAGAGCGAAAGAGGCACGCGCAGCCGGTTTGCGAAAAGGCAGCGACGCCATACGTCAATGGCCAGGGGAGTGGGGCCATACAACAGCCATTGGTCGGACATTCTCAAGACGCGCGCTTATATACTACACTAGAAGAGTGCTTTTCCAACAAGCACTGGTCGAATGGTCTAGTTGGTTATGACGGCGCCTTAACACGGCGCAGGTCCGCGGTTCGATCCCGTGTTCGATCATTTCTTTTTTGCTTTTTTTTTGTACACATTTTTTTGGCGCGTCCTTCTTTCATGATGTCTACATAGTGTCTTCTTTTTTGGTGTTTTTTTATGACAGATTCTAATTCATTAGACTACAGGCAGAACTATTGTGTGGTACTACTACGATGCTCTATGTTTGCAAGGCGTTCTTGCCTCAGCTGCTCTTCAGCAGTCAGCCTACTCCTTCCTCGCAGTTAGCTCCGTTGCTCTTTCCTCGTTCAGCAAACTGCGGTCAAAACAAGCAAGTCACACACTGAGCAGGGGTTGAAAATGCTTCGTGTGCCTCTTAATCAACCTTCATGTTGATTTTTGTTTGATCGTGTACGCTTTTTGTCTCGCACCACTCCCGTCACTGCCCACCATGGCGTCCTGGCAACGTCTGCCGACGGAGATCAAGATGGCTATCTGGGACCTCGTGGCCCAGGAGGCGGTGGCCGACCGCCGCGCGCTCAAGCTGCAGCTCGACACCAGCCGCAAGCCCTTGAGTTTGGCTTCCTGTGCTGCCGTCTCGCGGCACTGGCAGTTTTTCTTTGAGCAAATCACCTTCCGGCGGCTGTTCATCGACGACAGCGAGGTGGAGCAGTTCGCAGCGCTCGTCGAAGGCCCGCGCAAGACGGCGCGCCTGGGCTTCATCCGGCACCTGCACTTCCACGGCCGGTTCGACGACTACGACTGTTCGCAGTGCAGCAGGATTGCCAGCGCCGACGCCCTCGTGCGGGACGACAAGCGGTTCATGCTCGCTCTGTCGGCCTTGGTGGCGGTGCTTGCCACCTGGGACGGCAAGGATGGTCAGGATCAAGACCATGCCGAGCAGGGAGGGCAAGATGGCACGGTCCCTCAACCGATCGGCATGACCCTCGAGCTGAGCGCATCTTCGTGGAGCGACCCGTACCATGTTGTCCGCAACTTCCGGCAGTGCCGCGAGTATCCGTACGAGACGGCCGACGACATCGACGAGGCATACGACGCCTACGCCGTCTACCGTGCCCGCGAGCGTGACCATCCAAACAACACGCACGGGTGGCACGAGGGCCTCTGGAGAGAACGTCTTCCAGATGCGGCTTCAGCCGTCAGCCGCGTCCTAGGAAGCCGGCCCCTTGGCCATGCCATGGAGCTCATCTACCCCCCGAGAGTGCGCGTGGTAGAGGATCCCCGGAACGAATTCGAAGAACTGGGTATCGCGCCGGTCAAAATTGTTCGTGCATTCATGGTGCGTCGGCGCTTTTACCGTGGCATCGATCGTGGGCTCTTCGACAGGCTTGTTTCGTTTACCTCCAAGTGGCTCGATAGTGTGCGCATGGAGGTCTGGGAGACAGTATCCATCAAAGGTAAGTGCGGTGACCAAGACGGCCGTGAGAAAAAGTCTAAAGAGCGGCTGCAAGTGTGAAATTCGAGTTTCAAAAGCTAATGTGCCCGTTTCCATGTAGACATCATCTACCACCGGTGGCACCCGGCCCTCCGCAGCCTGTCCTTGTATGTCGAAGTCACCGTCCACCTGAACTGGAAGGCGTTCTACTTTCCGTCTAGACTGGACGGGCGAGACATTGCCACTTCAACACATGCCCGGGAACACGTTGCGTTGTCGTATGTGTTGGACGCCACGCAGCTGTTTGAAGGCACCCAGACGGAGCTGCGCGAGGGCGAGATCCCGGTCAAGTATACGGTACCACGAATCACGGGGACCTTCTGGCCGGGCCTCGCGACGCTGGCGCTGACCGATGCCGGCCTGACACCGGACCAGCCCACGGAGAAGGGGCTACGTGTGATTGCACTGGCGGCAGAGATGGTCATGCACATGCCGGCTCTACAGATATTGGAGCTGTGGTACGGCGACAAGCAGCATGGTTGCCTGTTCCGCTTCGAACCCGCCCAGAACGCCATCACAACGCCGCCGACGATTACGATCCAAACGACGTGGAACGGGCAACCCGAGTGGTGGACACCTGAAATGGAGGCCACGTGGGGTACGAAGGCAACACAATTCTCGCGATTGCCGCTCCGTGTCGAGCACAGCGTTTTGCCGGAGATGGGGTCACTGTCGGGGAACCGACTCGCGCCGTACATGCGCGTCATGGAGCACCTTGCCCTTCGCGACCGGGTGATCGACCCCGTGTCATTCCACGACATGAAACAAGAAGCAACACATACAGTCCCATATGACGCCTGAGGTCATTGCATAGCGAGAGGGTTTTAACTACTGTTGGATACGCAGTTCAATTTATGAATATATGAGATGAATATTTAAAAGATACCAAGGGTATTAAAATGCGAGATGGCCAAAGCATGCACAATGAAAAAAAAGTGAGAAGAGACAACAAGGTAATTTTTACAGGAATGTTAGAAGAGAAACACCTAGAGACGCTCAAACGGAAGACGAGACAAGGAAGAGAGAGAGAGAAAAGAATAACACAGCCCACCCTACAGACCCAGGTGCTTGTTGAACCATGCAATGCACTGCTCCTCGGCGGCCACGGCCTGCTTGGCCACGTCGTTGAGTGTCGAGTCGGCACGCACGCAGAAGCCGTGGCCGGCGTCCTTGTAGACGACGACCTCGCCCGTGACGGGCGCCGGCTTGGCCTCGACGATGGTGCGGATCTGGTCGACCTTGTCTTTGGCCAGGGTGCGGTCCAGCTCGCCAATGGCAAAGGCCACGGGCACAGTCATGGTGTCGGCGACGTCGGCGGGCACCTCCATGAAGCTGGGGTGGCCGGTGAAGCCAACGTTGAGCAGGGGCACGGGTTTGCCATCAATGTCGACCGTCACATTGTGCGCCATCAACAAAACGTGCTTGCCGCCCCAGCAGAAGCCGGCCGCGGCAATCTTGGCGTCCGGGCCCTCGGCGGTGCGCAGCGCCTCGAAAAAGGCCTTGACGCGCGGGTAGGACTTGCCGATGCGGTTGGTCAGGATGAAGGGCACGAAGCCAGTCATGGCACTGGCGAGGTAAAACGGTTTGGCGAACACGCTGCCGTTGAGGAGGGAGCGCATGGAGTCGACCATCCACTCGGGGGCGGCCTTGCCCAGCATGAACTCGGGCAGGTAGACCTTGTAGTCGCCGCGGTCGGCGTAGTGGTCGGCGAGCAGGCGGTTGTTGACAAACTCCCAGCCAAAGGCGTCGGGAATGATGACAATGATGGCCTTGGGGGTGCGGCCGTCGGCCGGGCCGGTGGCATAGGTGTCGAGGCCGTGCAGCTTAATGACCTCGCCGCGGGGCTTGCCATCGTGGACGGCACCCGAGAAGCAGTCAGGGCAGGACATGGTGAGATAGAGGGGGTGGGGGTTGTGAAGAAGTCAGGTTAGTGATGAGAGAATGATGTTGAAGAGAAACAGGATATTGATCATAAGACGCAGATGTACAAATCAAATAGATAATTCAATGAACGGTTGAGACAGCGTTGTAGAACGGGGGAGAGAAAAAGAAAAGAAATCCAACCACACAAAAGACGACTGCAGAGTTCCCAAACTTATATCGCCAAGCCCGAGAATCAAACGCCCCGACAAGAAAGAAAGTCGTTTCCCTTTCAGCAGTCCTTTCAGCACTTCTTTTTCCCTGTCTGCCACTGTTTTGCTGTCTCGTTTCCCCCATTTTGATGCAAATCGGCGATAAAATGGCTGGGCCAACGGGATAACGTGCCCGGATTTTACCAACGCCGATGGGGTGTGGGGGCCTCGGCTTTGCTGTTGGTGTTGGAGCTTGGCCCGTGGGCTTGCCGGTGCTTGTTGGCTCTTCGCTTGGTCTGCACGAATTGGGCCAGGCGTTGTCTTAAATGCGTTGCCGTCCGTCGCAAGGGGGTTGTCAAGTCGTGAGGGTCTTTTTCGTCTGTGAAAATGGTGCTCGTCTTTTGTACAGTTTTACACACTGGATTCATTGACATTCTCGTCATCCTCGAACGCCATACGACAGCTGACAAAAATAAATAAAAGGGAAAGCCCGTCCCACAGCTCGTACGGACATCCTGTCGTAAATTGATTTTGTTCAGTCGACAAACTTCCAGTTCCTACTTCCCCCGACTTTCGTCATCGCTTCCATCTCGACTCGCCTTCGGCTCGTCTGTCTCTACAACGACTTCTCAATCGCGGCCACCTCGGCCATCAGCTCCTGACAACGCGCCTTCTCCGCGTCGGTCGGCTCCAGGTACGGCCGGCGCGGCTGCAGCTTGGCCTCGGCGTCGGCAATGCCGGCCAGCGGCGCGGTAAAGACGCTGGCGGCGTACTTTGTGGTAGCAATGCCGCTCTTGCACGGCCGCTCGGCGAGGGCCGCCTTGTGCTGCAGGGCCAATGCGGCGGCGCGGTCCGACTCGCGCGTTTCGGCAGACCGTCCATCTTTCGCCTGGACGGCGCCCTTGACGGGCGCTTTGGCCGACACGCCCGTCCATTGCTCGTAGATGCGCACCGTCGTCTTGGGGAAGACGTTGCCAAAGGCCGTAATGCACCCGCCGCTGCCGGACGCCAGGCCGCCCACCAGGAAATCGGCCTGGCCGCCATACACCGTAAACTGCTCCGGCGTCAGCTCGGCCGCCAGCCGCGTCACCTTGGCCACGGACCCGCACGTCAGCTTGACGCCCACGACGACGCCTGGGTGGCGGCGGGCCAGGTTGGCGATCGCGTCCGAGTCGAGGTCGACGCCGGCGGTGATGCCAGGGAAGTTGTAGATGACCAAAGGCAGCGGGGTCGCGGCGGCCACATCGTCAAAGAACCGCGCCAGCATGGCCGGCGAGCTGGCCTTGGCGCCAAAGTAGGCCGGCGGCAGCAGCAGCCCGTAGTCGGCGCCCGCGGCGTGCGCATCTTCCAAAAACTCGAGCACCTGGGCCGTGCTGTGCCCGCTGACGCCCGCCATGATCGGGAAACCGGGCCCGACGGCGGCGCGGGCCGTCTCGAGCGTGGCGCGGCGCTCCTCACGGGTGAGCAAAAAGGTCTCGGCGTTGGAGCCCAGCACCACCAAGCCGGTGATGCCGGTGGACGCGAGGTGGGCAAAGTAGCGGGCCTGGTCGTCGGCCAACAAACGGTCGGTGGCCGGGTCGAAGAGGGTGACGGCAGGGACCCAGACGCCGGGCGGCGGGACGGCAAAGGAAGGCATGTTGAGGCGGGGTGATGTGGTGTTGTCGTTACGGGGGTTGAATGTCTACGAAGCAGCAATAAGGAAGTGCGGACGACAAGCTTATTATCTACAATTTCGATTGCGCCGTTTGCGACGTTCGCTCTTTCCCCGTTATCCTGTCATCCTGTCGTTCTGCTCTTTCCCTCAGAATCGCGCAATTACCTGCCGAGATCGGCTTAGGCGCGGTGCGGGCCCAAGGCCGCTCGGCGGTGTTCCAACGGCAAGTCGAGACGAAGATCCGATCGGAGAATGCGGCAGTACAGAGGGCGCTGGATGCCAATACCATGCCGCCGCTAGCCGTGCTGGGCAACATTGCCCAAAGGGGCGTGGAAGAGGGGAGTTGACAACGGGAATTGTCCGATAATAATACATAGTATCTTACGTACGAAAACGTGGTGGAGGAGTTAACAGAACGCCGACGGATGGCAACGTGGGGGCCCTTCTGGGGGCGATGCTGCGCTGTTGGGGGCTGTTCGGTGCTATCGTCCAGGGGACTGCAGTTGGCTGCAGGATCTCGTGAAGACGCTAGGCACGGGAACAGCCCGCGAACAATACATTGCGCAGTCGGCCGTCCACAGCAATATTCCAACGTTAAATACACCGCACCCTACACCAGCCAGTATGATGTAAGACACAAGTGCTCCGTTTGTCTCAAGTGCTCTTCTTCTCGTCCTCCACTCACTGGCAATCAACGACGTCGCATCGGCGTGCCCTTGGGATGCCATTTTGAAGCCATTTCAGCATCACGATGCCACCACTACAAATACTGAGTGCTCCCTCTCTGCCCCTCTCGTGATGTTTGCATGGCTCTACCATGGCAGGCTGGCTCGTTTCTCTTTCCTCGTTCCCCCCCCTCGACCTGCAGCTCTAGCCAGGCTCACACCATGGGCTCTATCCAAAAGGCGTCTAGTCCAGACGCCCGGACGGTGACATCGGCTGCCCCTCGTTCCCTTTACAGAAGTCCCTTTACCCCATCAGTGTCTTTTTGTCTCTTTCTGCTGCGTCTTCTGCGGTGTCCTTTTGTGACTTTTTGTCTCTTTTCTGTGATTCTGTCACATTTCTCTGCTGCAGTTCAGAACACGCCGTTGAGGGAAGAGGAGAGGGATGGGAGGTATTCCATACTTGGAGCATCTCCGCACGTCGTAGTCCCAGCTCTTTTATCTTTCGTAATCTCATCCTCTCCTCCGTAGTCTCATCTCCTCGTCCGTCTGTCTTTTTTCCTCTTTTCTCTTCTCCATCTCCGTCAACGCTACTCCTCTGCTCGGCTCCGTCTACGTTCTCCGTGAACTAGTCTCTAAGCTACCCTGATCTTCGACGCCCTCTCGCCTCACATTCACCACCCCCACTCTCACCATGGGTTCGGCCGGTCCGCGCTCGCCCCATGTGCTGATCATCGGCGCCGGCATGGGCGGCCTGTTCTTGGCCCAGTTCCTGCGCAAGCAGGGCGTTGCCTTTAGCATCTTTGAGCGCGATGCCAGTCTGGACGCGCGGAAGCCGGGCTGGGCTATTGGCCTGTCCATGCACGATGACTTTGCCAGCTTCATGCCCGACGACGTCCCGCCGCTGCGCGACGCCAACCACTTGTTGCCCCTGACCTTACCCTCGCAGTTCATCATGTACCCGCCGGGAGGCGCGCGCATCGGCGTCACGGACTCGCCCAGGACACCCTGCGTGCGGGCCAACCGGCAGAAGCTGCGTTCCCTGCTGCTGACGGGGCTCAACGTGCAGTGGGGGAAGAAGCTGGCCAAAATCGAAGAGGACAAGGAAGCCCACACGGTGACGGCCTTCTTTGACGACGGCACCTCCGCCACAGGCGACCTGCTGGTGGGCGCCGACGGCACGTGGAGCAAGACGCGCGAGCACGTCCTCGGGGTGAGCAACGCCGAGACGCTGCTGCCGCTGCCCATGGCCATGATTGGGGGGGAGACCACGCTGACCTACACCCCGGGTGGCGCGGAAGAAGGCTTGCTGGAAAAGCAGTTGCGCCTCGGCCACAGCTCGTACATTGCCATCCGGCCCGGCGGCACCTTCTTTTGTGGCGTCGACCGTGTCAGCCCGGCCGGCGACGCCGCGAGCATGTATTGGTTCCTGTACATGCGCGACGCCGACGCGGGCGCGCCGGACCACTGGCTGCGGACGGCCTCCAAGGAGGACAAGTACAACAAGTTTGTCGAGTACACGGACGACGCCGGCTTCGAGGCGCGGCACACCGAGATTGTCACCCACGCCGGCCCAGCCGGCATTGCCGACGAGTTTCAGGTCTACTACGACGCCATCCTGCCGACGCTACCGACCCACGGCGGGCGTATTGTTTTGATTGGCGACGCCGCCCACCCGACCACGCCCTTCCGCGGCGAGGGCGCCATCATGGCCATCAAAGACGCCCTGCAGCTGACGGACTTGCTGGCGGCGGCAGGCACAGGCAACCTCGATGACAGCACCTTCCAGACCCGTCTCGACACATTCCAGGACGAGGTGACAACGCGCGGGGCGGCCGTTGTAGAGGCCGCGCGGGAGGCCGTCATGGGCAAAGGCGGCGCCGCTGACCCCAAGATCAAGCCGCGCAGCTGGGGCTTTGAGGTCACGCCGGTGCCGGCGTCGACGGAGCCGCTGGGTCTCGGGTTGGGCCAGGGTGGTGTTGAAGCGAAGTAACGACTGTACGCCGGAATAATGTTTATGATCAGTATGTCCCGTATGTCCCTGTTTAGCCAGATTGTCTAGCCATATCGTTTGAAAAATTATTTGTATTTGTGTGGAAAAAGATACGTAAACGTAGATCCTCCCAACACAGGGTGCTGCCGTGATGGAGCGAAGATGGGTTGTCCTCCTCTTCCGTCATAACCGTCCCCTTTCCGTTCCCCGTTCTAATTTTTAGTACAAAGATTCCGTTGAAACGCCAGTCCTTGTTGTATGCAAAGGAAATGAAAAGATGAAGACATGAAAAACAAATGAAAAGGGAAAAGAAAATATGGACACGCCTTCCAAAGAGTGAGAAAGACCGAAGAAAAGAAAAGAAAGAGAAAGAGAAATCCCAAAAAGCCAAGCCGAATAGTAGAGGGAGTAGAGTGGTTTTGCAAAGTGTGTGTGTGTGTGTGTGTGTGTGTAGATCGTAGATCGTGGTCGTGTTGTCGTCGAGGGCGAGTAGAAGGGGGGTGTCGCCGTGCTATGCCTACAGAGCAATCCTCTCCGGCTGCGGCGGCGGTGCCGGCAGGTCCAGCTTCGTGCCGCCCGCCATCATCTTTTGGAAGGCAATGCCCACGCCTTCGATGACGGCCAGCAGCACCGCACAACCGATCGCGCCGTTGCGCGCCGCCTTGTAGCCGCCGCGGATGGCCAGCGAGCCGCCCGTGAAGAAGCCGGCAATGATGGCGTTGTAGGGGTCCTCCTTCTTGCGGATGCCCTTGACCGCGCAGTCAAACGTGGAGAACAGACCGCCCCACACGCCAAAGTTGCCGCCCAGCACGGGCGCCCGCATCTTGATGGCCGTCAGTGCGCCGATGCGGCGCTCGCCGTAGGGGGAGTTGCGGAAGCCCTTGATGCCGTGCCAGATGGTGCCACCGATGGCCTGTTTCGTCAGTGAGTGTCGGTACCATGTCATGTCGTCGCTCGTGTACTTACACCCATGCAAAAGGCTCCGCCAAAGTCATTGAGAATGACATATGGGCAGGGGTCGCGACCGTGATCCATTGTGTGAGGGAGGTGTGAGGAGAGGGAGAGAAAGCAAGAGTCGAGGCGAGGTCGACCACTGTGCTATCGTCAGAGCACGAGGAGGGCGAGTCCCAACTACCGAGTAGCGAGGGCGCAGAGAGAGCTGTCACTGGGAACCGGGAAAAGCAGGCGACTCGGCAAATTCTTCGCTGTGTTCGCGGATGGTCGTCGTTCGTCAGCCGTGTTTTTGCGTGCAAACGTGGCAGTCGTGGCAGGTCGTGTCGTCACTGAGCGGTGTGTCGTGATCGGGAGGGGGTTGACTGGTCGTGGTGAGTGGTCGTGTGGAGGTGTTGGTCGCTGGTCGTCGTGCGGGTTGGCAGAAAAATCGACAAGACGTGAGAGCGGGCCGGCGTGTGCCTTTTTTTTTTTTTTGGCAGGCGATTGGCGGGCGGCTTCGCCTTCTTCTTCCTTCCTACGTCTTCTTTGGCTTGGGTGTCCCGCCCGCCGCCCGCCGCTTCGGCTAGAGAGAAAATTTCGTGCACGGGCCACCCATTGGTGGGCTGTCAAGGGAAGGAGGGAGGCGACGCTGCACGTGATACATCACGCCTTTTTCGATTATGTAATGCGGCGAAATCATCAACAACAATGCCAACAGAGACGCTTCATCAGCTTCAAGTTTTAATCAATGTTTGCTACGGAAGGTAGATTTCTTCGTGGAGAACTCTCTAAAGAATTGATGGAGTGTTTTTCAATTCGTTCTTTGGCTTATTTAGTTTTATTTTTATTTCTTAAAAACATCAATGATAATGATAAAATACAAGAGGTGCTACTTTTGAATTCATTCTCAATAATTCAAAACAAATAAAATAGCCGCAACGGAAACATAAATAGACAATTTGAAAAAGCTAGTAAATTTATTGCTTAAAATTGTTGTTCTCTGCTCTCTTTTTCTCTCCCTCTTCACATGTATTGAAGCGTTTCCATGTGTGTATGTTGTGTATTGGTGCTGACTGTGAGTTGGAGTTGGTGTCGAGCCTTGCATTGAAGAACTTTATTTACATTCTGGCACTGTTCTCATAAGACGATGACAGGGTAAAAAAATAATACAACAAATACAACAAATACATGCAGCCTCTTTTTCTATCATAGAAATTTTGCGTTTTGACGTTTTGCCGTTACCAGCAGGGAACCTCGTCTCTTCCGCTCTGCTTCGGCCACCACACAATTCACAGCTTTTCTTCGATACGGGACTGCATACCACCAATAAGACAGAGACGACAGCCAAGTACGGCACCGAATTGATCCTCTGACGTCTTCTATTCTCTTCATCTCTTCCGCCTCTTTCTTTCATCCTCCTCATAGCCTTCACGATGGGTGACACCGCCAACGAGATCAAGCTGCTTTCGGGCAACAGCCACCCCATGCTTACGCGGCTGGTGGCTGATCGCCTCGTGATCGAGCCCGCAAAAACGCTGAGCTTGAACTACTCAAACCAGGAGACCAGCGTTACGATTGGCGAGTCTGTCAGAGACGAGGATGTCTTCATTCTGCATTCCACCGCCCCGGGTGACATCAACGACGGTCTGATGGAGCTTCTGATCATGATCCATGCGTGCCGCACGGCCTCGGCTCGTCGCATCACCGTCGTCGTGCCTAACTTCCCCTATGCACGCCAGGACAAGAAGGACAAAAGCCGCGCCCCCATCTCGGCCAAGCTGATCGCCAACATGCTGGAGACCGCCGGCTGCAGCCACGTCATCACAATGGACCTGCACGCGTCACAGATCCAGGGCTTCTTCAGCGTTCCAGTCGACAACTTGTGCGCTGAGCCCAGCGTCCTGCGCTTCATCCGGGAAAACGCCAACCTGCAGCGGGACGAGACCGTCATTGTCAGCCCCGATGCTGGCGGTGCGAAGCGGGCCACGTCCATTGCCGACGGCCTGGAGATGGCCTTTGCCCTGATCCACAAGGAGCGGCCGCGGCCCAACGTGGTCGGCCGCATGGTGTTGGTCGGTGATGTCCAGGGCAAGGTTGCCATTCTGGTCGACGATATGGCCGATACGTGCGGTACCCTCGCAAAGGCCGCCGCAACACTCAAGGAGCACGGCGCTCGCGAGGTCATTGCCATTGTGACGCACGGTATTCTGAGCGGCAACGCTGTCGAAACCATCAACAAGAGCTGCCTGTCTCAGGTCGTTGTCACCAACACCGTGCCCCTGGGCGACAAGCAGGAGCGGTGCCCCAAGATCAAGGTTATCGACGTGAGCAGCACCATTGCCGAGTCCATTCGCCGGACACACAACGGCGAGAGTGTCAGCTATCTCTTCAGAAATGTGCCCGTCTAAAGCGGTGCATCTTTAGCTGGAGATGGTAGACAGGGTCAAAGGTTGTACTCGTGCCACGCCCCCATTATCCTAATGGGTGCTGGCCACCTCGTGATCACGGCCACCAAATGGTCACCCATACTAAAATTAAATTAGAAGATTCCCCAAAAATTCCCCATATTTAAATTTTGGTGAGGTGACCATTTGGTGGCCGTGACCACGAGGTGGCCAGCACCCATTAGGATAATGGGGGCGCGGCACGAGTAGGGGCTATTTGCTACAGCATATCATGTATCTCGCTAAATTTCACACACACAACACACACCACATAGTTCTGTGACAGTTTTTTCCCCAGGAGGGTTCTGTCTAGCTAGTCGCCAGTAGCCAGGAGTGGCTGAGAAAGGCGGATAATAATAATAATAATAATAATAATAATACAACAAATACAACAAATACAACAAATATGACACAAAAATGGATTTCCTTTAAATTTTAAGGAAAGATTTTCCGCATCTATGGTCAAGGGCACTTTGGTGCTTCTCTTCTTCTTCTTTTTTTTGATCTCACCTGGCCATGCAATATGCTGATCTAGACGATGTTGGCTACATCTACTTATCCGTTCACGATCTAATCGACAATTGTCCCAACTCCACTCTCCACAGTAAGGAAAAGAGGCGAACGGTTGTGTTGGTACCTTCAAAACACTTCTGCACGGTGGTAGGTAGTCACACCAGGATGTTTGTCAGGGTCTGGCCTTGCTCTTGGTGCCTCAAGAAACAAGGTTCGGGCGATTAGGCCTAGATTAAGTTCAAGAAGCCATATATATAAACGATGTTTGCTCTTGGCCTTCGTGATCTTTTGCACTTTGATTTTCTGTCAGTCAAGTATCTGCCCTTCACCTAGAAACTAGCTTCCCAACGCATTCTTCCATCTGAATCCCTCAGCAGCCCATGTCCCCACCAACTAGCAAGATGTCGGATAACCTCTATGGTGACGCCTGGCGTCGTATCAAGGGTACAATTGTTCCGGCTGTTAATTTGGTCGTCGACACTTCTTACACCGCGGTGTACCGCGCAATCTACATACCCGCCGACTTCCTCTTCAATTTGACGGGGCCCACGCAGCCGTTCGGCCGTGAGCTCCAGATTATGAACCGCCAGAGCGCATCCGAATTAAACTTGAAGAATCTGTTTATCAATCTACCTCGCGACATCCTTCGGACCTTCGCCGACTACCTCGAACCGCAAGACCTGATCCTCCTATCCCAGACCTGCCGCAGTCTCCGCAATTTCTACTCGGACCCCCGGTGTGCCGGCCCCGGCCCGGCGGTGGTTCAGCGGGTCCGGAATGACAGGAACATGACCATTCGTTTCCTCAATGCTCTTGCACACGACCGCCTGGACGAATATTCCTGCAGACTGTGCAACAGGATGAACATGGTGAGCTGCGCGGACGTGCCCAGCCTCCCATTGATGCAAATCTGCAATGCCATCCCGATGCCGCCCGGCGCGGCTGGCACCGCCTTCTGGCCGACCATGCCGTCTCTGGTGTTCATGCACCGCCACATGCAGCTGGCCATCAAGTACACGCGCCGCATGCTGCTTGAGGACGACCCGGACCCGACCGGCCGTGAACAGCGCCAGGTCACGCGCGGCGGCACCACCTCCTGGGACACGCCCTTTACCTTTTTCCACCGCCGCTTCCTCCAGCGCCTGCTCGCCAAGTTTACCCTCCCGGTCGACATCGACTACAGAGACGAGTTTGGCGTCAACGACGGCGTCGACTGCACCTTTTCGCCCAAAGTTGTCAAGTCCCCCGAGGGCCGCTTCCACTATGTGTTGAAATCCGTGTTCTCGGACCGCGCCTACTGGCGCCGGTGTCGTTTGCAATGTGGGCGCCGCAGGGGCCGGTACATCTCGCGGACGCATTCCGTCCGTGTTTGCCAGCACGCCGTCCTTGAGTACGCGTACTGCCCCGGGAACTACGGTGTACACGACGCCCGCCTCGCGCTGCTCGTGCCCTACCCGGTCATGGTCACCACGCACCCCCAGCCGTACGGGTTCCTGCCGCACATTGCCGAGAACCTCGTGGACGTTGACGTCGACGTCCAGGCGGGGGCGCTCCCCTTTGTTCCACCGGAGATGTACCTGCCGCCGACCGGTCTCTTTCGTAGCGACGAAGTTGTCCGCGACACAACGGAACTGGTACTTGTCAGCAGCTGCCCGTTCTGCCCCACCGACTTTGTGCGCCGGCGGGGCGAGTGGCATGTCTACCAGGACTACGGGTCGGAGGTGACCTCGGCCGCGGACGACGCCTGGACGGTGTTCCGGCAGCTCCCAGGGGTGTTTTTGTTGGGGCATATGACACCTCTGCCTCCCAGCCCCAACGCACCGGAGGGCGAGCGGGTCGTGTACGCGGTCCAGGCCGGCGTCTACCACGAGCCCGAGAGTGTCTACAACCTGTACGAGGGCATTGACGAGAAGGAGGGAGGCGAAGGAGGACAACATGGTCTGCCTGTAATCTGAAGCAGTGAAAAGGGAAGGCGAAAGAAAAGTTTTGGAACACGTTGTCATGTACATTACCGTTAAGTTTGATTTTGGAGGAAGTATACCCGCATCGCGTCAGAATAGTATTGTAGTTTTAGTACAGCATTAGAAAGGTTTATTTTATTATTATTATTATTATTATTATTATTATTTCAGGTTAAAAAGAAGACGCTATTTAGCGACCACAGTTGTCACAGTGGCGTTTTGAGAGGATTCTTTTTTTTTTTTTTTTAAAAAAAAAAAAAGCAACAACAAGCATCTTTGATAGCTCAAGCTGAGAGGAGGATAAACTTGAATAGAAATAAATAAATCGAAGCTTGTTTTCGCTAGCAGCTTACGTCTGAAAACTGCTGGCAACACACAACTTCAAGAGCAAGAAGCCAAGACGACAGAATTCACCACCTTTGCCGGCCTGTTGTCATTTTGCTGTCAAATTCCCAATACTCATCGTTGCTTTTTATATCGGTCCTTTCTCATCCCGCTTCCGTTCTTTTCCTTCACTCCAGTTTGGTTCCCTAGTCTTGTCTTTTCTGCGGCACGGGACGAGTACGGAGTAAGTGGGACGGCACTAAGGCACGAGGGAAAGGGGAAGAGGAAGAGGGCCAGCTTTCTTATCTCGTCCGTCTTGCGGGTGACATAAAACAATCAATCAGTAAAAAGCATGAAAAGCATAAAGGCGCAATGTTGAAAGATAACAGATAAAAGTTGAACTCAAGATTGAGGCAAATATAAATAGGAAGCTGAGAAAATTGCGCGCAATGGGTGTGTTTTCTCGCAAAATCCCTCCAGAGCTGCCCAATGTGGATTCTGCGATGTTTATCACTTGCAAATTCCCCTCACAAACAATGTCCTATGATACCTTCCCCCCTGCTCCATACATGCACGGCTGGTCATGGGATCAGGGCATGCCTTCCCTTTCCTTCCTTCTTTTTTTCTCGCTCAAATTATCACACAACAGCGTCTACCTCCTTTTCGTCTTTCTGTGCCACGGACCCTACCTCGCCCGCAGCATGCACTCCGTACTCCGCAGTCGCTCGCGGGCTGGACGGGCTGCAGCCGGGTTGGAACTGGGTTACAACAGGCATACATGACCGATGTAGTTGCATGTTCTCGTCGTCCATTGAATGTGTTCCAATTTCACATGTTGTGTGGCTCTCCAAATATGCATGGATGGAAACACAAAGAGTCCGGAGTTGTCTGCATCGATCGGATGCGTACGACATACGATAGTGCCAGTGACACACCGGACGCAGGACCGAGTTGGTAAACTGAGCGAATAAACAGGAGAGAGCTGAATGACGAAAATAGCAGGGCACTGTGGTTGGGTGCCTGGACGCCGTTTTCTTTTGCAGCCCCCTTTTCGATTTTTCTTCTTTTGTTGGGCTCAAATTGCCCAATAGGAAGTGATCCAAGTTGAAAAGCAAAGCAACGCACGCAGAATGGCTGGGGAGAACACGGCGCTGCAGGGCAAGCAGATGTGATGACATGGGAGAAAAAAAGAAGACGCTCCTCGCACATATGCATAACAGAACAGGGACAGGCGGCGACGCCGATCTCGGTAAAGGGAAGCAGTGCTGCCCGAGCGAGGAGGCAGGCAAGAACAGAAGAAAAAAAAGGCACATACTTTTCAAGACAAAATCCAAGACATGAGGAAACGAGGAAACGGGAACACGACATCTGAGCTTCACCGTCTTTCTGGCGAACGCACCAGTTGGTGGCTGCCTTTGCCCCTGTTCCTGTTTTCCTGTTGGAGGGATAAAAGAGAGTCCACTTTTCCTTTTTCTTTCGACCTACACCCCCTAAAAATCCCATAAATCCTTCCCGTTGCAGTCTTCACCTGCTGCGCCCGCCCTATGACTCCCGCCTTTTCCTGACGCTGTTCCTCTCTCACACTCACACTCTTCTTCCTCTCAGCATCCGAGCCACTCCGGAATTTGATTTTCTGGTCCCCGTCCCTTTCCCCCTTTCCCCTTGCTTCTTTTTTTTTTTGCCTCTCCATGCTCGTTTCCGTTTTCCGTTTCTCCTGATTTACCGCTTCTTCGCGTTGAAGTCCTTTTTTTACTCGTTTTGTTTCCTATGATGCCATCGGATGTTTATTCACGTCATTCGGCATCCTGGACCGCAGACAACCAGAGCAACCAGGGCTGTATGTAAGAGGAGAGGAAGAAGAGGACACCGTGGGAAGAGAATAGTACAAAAGACGGGGGCTGCCGAACTCTCCCAGCTAGTCTCTCCTACCCGTTGTAGTTCGCCGCATCTACACCAAAAACCGACATCACCAGATTGACAAGCCAGATGAACGGCGGACGATAACCGGCACCGACCATCTGATAGACGATAGACCAGTCCAACACCCTTATCAGATCAGACCAGATCCGCGCAGCATCCGAAGATGGCGGCTGCGGAAGTGGTGGCCGTTGCCGCGGCTGGCATGCGGCCAGGGTTTGGATTACGACGAAGCGTGGGGGTTCTGAGGAGAGATATCAACACCGCCACCACCACGACTGCTACGACTGCTACGACTGCGACGGCTACGACCTCCGCGACTGCGACTACGAAGACTCCCACAGCCAGTTCCCTTACGGCAAGGGACGGCAAGGCAGAGGTCGGCTGGCAAATGCCACGAGGCTGTCCAAGCTGTCGTGAGCGTCAGCAAGCCGACGGCGGCGATGCACCGATTTTGGGTGAGTTTCTGTTTTTCCGCCCTCTTCAAATGATCATGATCGTGACTATCCTCTTCTTTGTTTATTGTCTGGTTTTGTCTGGTCTCGTGCCTCTTTTCTTTTCTCGTTCTTTGTCTCTCCTCACTCCCATGCAATATTCACTGCCCTCTTCCTCCCACCATTTCCCCATGAAAACCGCATCGTCTTTTGGTCACCACTCCAGACGGAAATGCGGAATGGAAACAAGAGAACGAAAAGGATCGGCTGGAGAACGTGTCGCTACCCTCCTTTTCATTCTCCTCCTTCTCCTTCCCCAGCTTCCAAGCGATTCCCAACCGTCACTTCCCTCCAGCATGCAACCGCCCATTAGCCCACTACGCTCCCGGGGACGCGGCCGCTAAAACAGCAAGCGCAAGGGCGGTCCCCATGCCGCTAACAAGAGCCCCAAAACCACACCGCCGGTGCGCCCTGTCGCGGGGACCGTCAGAGAGGGTCTGGGGGAAAGAGGAAAGAAGTGGTCCAGACTCTCCACTAATTCGGCAGGGGCCACCCATGAGCTCTTGCCATGCTGCCATGCCATGGCGAGATCAACCACAGCACTGGCGCAATCTGTTTTAGCGTGGTTTCTGCGTCGTGCCTGCCTCGTTTTTGGGCGGTCTTGCACCTGTGGCTCGCTCTTTCCTGACTCACTTTAGCGTGCTCTTGCCCTTTTTTTGCCCTTTTCTGCCGTTTTTTCAGCTAGCTCCACTTTCTGCATGCAGCACACAGTCATCGTCAAATCAGCTTCCCCAATTGATTGAATGCAACTGCACCTTCCTTCCTTCCTGCTTCCACCTTCCTTTCCAGACACACCACCTTTTCTCCTATTGACACCACGACCTCCCTTCCACGCGCACACAACATCGACTGACCACCACCGACCACACAGCCGACGTCATGCCGGCCGTCGTCCCTCTGCAGGCCGCGCCGTGGCCGTCGTCGTCGTCGTCGACACTCGCCATGGCCGACGGCGAGGGCGCCACACAGGGCCCCGTACCCGAGCGCCTGCACGACCTCAAGCACGACAGTTCTGTTTTGGCCATTGCCGTCAGCGACGACTACATCTTTGCCGGCACCCACGACGGCGAGATTCTTGTGTGGTCCCTCGACAGCTTCCAGCTCGTCACCCGCATCCAAGCCCACAAGCGCAGCGTCCTGTGCCTGTTCCTGTCGCCGGCCTCCGGCGACCCGACTTCCTCCTCCTCAGACTCAACACCCGCACCGACAGAACCCTCTACCTCTTCGTTGTCCTCCCGCCTCCTTGTCTCCTCCGCCGGCGACGCCACCATCAGCATCTGGTCCCCCACCTCCTTCCAGCGCCTCTACGAGATCTACAGTACCTATGATGTGGGCGACATTTTCAGTGTCGCTTTTTCGGTGCAGCACCAGACCGTGTACATTGGCGCCCAGGACACCACCATCCAGTGGGTCAAGGTCAACGACCCGCGCCGCCGCGTCACCCCCGATTCTGCCCACCACCCGGACAAGCGCCACCACCGCTTCTTCGACTCCAAGGCTGTCGGCGGCACCACCACGCCCCGCCGCAACGAGGAGCGCTGGGGCCTCATCCCGCGCGCCCAGACCGTGCTCGAGGTGCACCCCAGCGCCATTCGCCAGTTTGCCCACTACGGCTATATTTACAGCATGCTGATGGCGCGGGGGCCCGCGCACAACCTGGGCGCCGACGAGGAGGTGCTCATCTCGGGTGGCGGCGACGGCACCGTGAAGCTGTGGAAGATTGGACAGGAGGGGTCAGACGAGACAGAGGGTGAAGGTGATGACGACACCGACGAGACGGGCGGCACGATCCGCGAGGTCATGACGCTGGGCAACGACGACGCCATGTCTGTGCTGTCGCTCGCCATTGACGGTTCCTTCTTGTACTGCGGCAAGCTGGACGGCGTCATTGAGCTCTGGGACCTCGACACGCGCCAGCGCCTGCGCGTCATCAAGGCCCATAACAGCGACATTATGACCCTGCAGATGAATTGGGGCGCCCTCTTCAGCGCCTCGGCCAACGGCTTTGCCGCCAAGCACAGCACCGTCCACTACGGCGGTGGGCCAGAGGCGTCGGCTTCCGCATCTACCGAGAGCGTCAGCCAAAAGTACCAGTGCCTCAGCCGCTGGCAGGCCCACGACGGCAAGATTCTGGCCTCCGCCACCACCACCTACAAAAAGGCCCGCCTCTACATTACGGGTGCCAACGACGAGATTGTCAGCATCTGGCGCGTCGCCGACCCCTGCGCCACGGGTGTTTTGGGGGACGGCCAGAACGCCGCCGACAACGAGGCCGCCGCCGAGGACGTCATGATCAAGAACCTGCGCGACTTTGTCGCCTACAAGACCGTGTCATCGCGGCCCGAGTTTGCCGAGGACTGCCACCGCGGCGCCACGTTCCTGTGCTCGCTCTTCAAGAAGCTGGGCGGCGAGGTCGAGATGCTGCAGACGAGCGACAAGGCCCACAACCCGGTGGTGTACGCCAAATTTGCGGGGAAGCAGAAGGACACGGGTGAACAAAAACGCAAACGGATCCTCTTCTACGGCCACTACGACGTCGTCGCCGCCGACACCAAAAAGGGCAAGTGGTCGTCCGACCCCTTTGCCATGAAGGGCGTCAACGGTTATTTGTACGGCCGCGGCGTCAGCGACAACAAGGGCCCCATCATGGCTGCCCTCTATGCCGTGACGGACCTGCTGCAGGCCAAGAGCCTCGAGTCGGACGTCATCTTTCTGATCGAGGGTGAGGAGGAGACCGGGTCGCGCGGGTTTCAAGAGACCGTGCGCGAGCACCAGGCCCTCATTGGCCCTATTGACTACATTTTGCTAGCCAACAGCTACTGGCTCGACGACGAGACGCCGTGTCTGACCTACGGCCTGCGTGGCGTCCTGCACGCCACCGTCTGCGTCGACTCGGCGAACCCGGACCTGCACTCGGGCGTCGACGGCTCCTACATGATGGCCGAGCCGCTGTCGGACCTGACCATGGTCCTGTCCAAACTGAAAGGACCCCGCAACCGCGTGATGATCCCGGCCTTTTACGACAGTGTCCTGCCCCTCCGCCCCGAGGAAGAGGCCCGCTTTGACGCCATCACCAGCATGCTCGTTCAGCGCAACCCGGACTCCTGCGAACCCGCCGATACCCTCAAGGCAAGCCTCATGTCCCGCTGGCGCGAGCCCAACCTGACCATCCACCGCTACAAGGTCTCCGGACCAGACGGCAGTCTTGTCAGCTGCCACGCGTGCGCCAACATTAGTTTCCGCCTGGTGCCCGGGCAGGAGGTGGACGACATCGTCGCCAGTCTCGAGACCTTCCTAAACAGCGAGTTCGCCGCCCTCGAGTCGACCAACACGCTGAGCGTCCACGTCGACAACAAGGCCGAGCCCTGGTTGGGCGATCCGGACAATTACATCTTCCAGACTTTGGAGGCCGCCATCATCAAGGCCTGGGGGATGGACGGGCCGGTCGTGGAGGTGGAGCCAAAGCCCGAAGTGGAGGCGAAGGAGAAGGGGGTGGACACGAATGGGACCAACGGGACCAACGGCGGCGCGGTCAAGGCCGCCTCGGCGGTGGCCTCGCCCACCTACAAAGCCCGCCGCCCCCTCTACATCCGCGAGGGCGGCTCCATCCCTGCCATTCGCTTCTTGGAGAAACAATTTGGGGCACCCGCTGCCCACCTGCCCTGCGGCCAGGCCAGCGACGCGGCCCACCTCGACAACGAGCGGTTGCGCGTGGTCAACCTGCTCAAAAGCCGGGCCATTTTCAAGCAGGTCTTCCAGACTCTGTGAGAACCTAGGGGATTAGTTTTTTTTTTTTTTTGCGCAAGGATAAGGATCGAAGGTTAGGACAACCGGAATCATGGATAGCGTCTTTTCTTTGTCTCATTATTGGCGTTTGTGGTTGTGTATTTGCTTTTCGTAGGACTTCAATCGAACATCCCAATATACCAACAGAAGAGGTGACAAGGAGAGTGACTAAAGAAACTGAAAAGGAAGGAAAGGGTCGCAAAGACAAGAAAAGGAAAGGACACAATTAGAAACGCGTGGCAAGCGTTGACGTGGCAGAGGTCGAGTTTATTTTTGGTAGAGACATACCCCTGCAATGAGATATTTTCATGTTTGCAATCCTTTTTATGTTTTATTTTCTTATTTTCTTTTACTTTCCTCTTTCCGTTGTGATGCCCTTACGTCCAGGACTTTTCCTGCATAAAAATAGAGTTTATGTCAACATGAAAACACAAGTACTGCAGGTGTTGTTGTACAGCACTGCCAGTTGACCAACAAACACATTTCGCATTCCTCTTCCTTACCGATATTCTCTCCGGAGATACTTTCCCGTTTCTCACAACCTAGGAGAGACTAACAACAGACGTGTACGTCCACGATGCCCCCTGTCTATATGGTCTATTCTCGTCAGTCATAGACCAGGTCCCAGGGTTTGTTTATTTTTGTAGCCTTACAAATATTCGGTAGTCCTAGCCAAGCTTCCTTCATAGTTTAAGAAAAAAGAAAAAGAAAAGAAAATATTTTTGTTGCAAAGTGTATCCTTGCTTCCTCATGTGCTTCCCACCTCGTCTATTGCTCGGTCCCTGCTCGGCAGTTCCTCACTTCTCAGTGCGCTGTCTCCTCTCTAAATTTTATCTTTATTTCTTCTTTTCCGCCGTCTCACGGCCGCTTGACTCGTTTGTCTACGTGTCTAGCGTCCGGTCCCCTGTCCTTAAGAAAGCGTCTTCTGATATCAAATGTTCCCAATACGCCGACGAGAAGAGAGAGCAGCCCCGGAGATCGTATGCACTCTTCGTGTAGAGACAGTTGGCATACAATAGGGAATGGCATGTCTTGCATCTTATTGGCCCTTTTCTGAAATTTTTTTGTTCTCGCGATACTCGGAAAGAGGTGTTGTCAGCTGATGCGAGAAAGGTCAATAAAGACAGGGTTTACCTGTAGTGACTACCAAAGGCCTCCTGGCATTCTTTATTTTTTACTTTATTTTCCGATTTTATTGTATTTCCTTCTCTTTTAGACAAGACAAGAAAAACAAAAAAAAAAGTGTATCGACTACTATTTCATTTCCCACGTGTGGCCTCTCATACGTTAAGCTTCTTTGAATTGCATCTCGTATTTCACCCAGCTCAGTAAGGATGCCAGGGCTGGAGATGACGATTTCTCATTACCCAGGACTTCCTCACTGTTTTTCTTCCTTTCCTGCGTTCCCGGCTCTCGTGAGCCACACAGCCTTCGGTGCCCTACCACCCCTGCATGTCTTCCCCGCCACAAATTGTCCCGACGGGGCGTCGAGGTTAGTGATCATTGTGCGTCTGCATCGTAGACGGCGTCTCACATCTCACAGCGACTCGGCGCCACAAACGTCGTTCTTCCTTCCATGGAAGAACTATTCTCACTTTTCGCCGCATTCCCCTTTCTTGTTCTTTTACTGGCCTACGGAACGAGCAAGGCAGAGACGAGACGGCACAGACAGCCTATGTCTCACGTATCTCACGACCACCGTGTTGTCAAGTTAATGCCTCGGCGCACATGGGAAAGGTAAATTGGTTCCAAGGGAGTTATGGTAAGTAGAACGCCACGATGGTGGCAGATGCGTGGCAGGTAAACGGCGCAGTGTGGCGGTCAGACAGAAATAGAAGCGGGATGTGCAGAGACCGTGTGCTGGGTCTGAGTGGGTCGAGTATGTTGTATTTCGGCCGCCTCTCGACGGAGCACGAGGATGCACGACTCGTAAGGCTAGCGATCGGGAAGTGGAGGTGGCAGATGGGGAAGAAAAGAAAAACAAAAACAAAAACAAAATGAAGACGAAAAGACTACTGCGGCTCATCCTTCCGGTTCGCTGGTGTTCCGGGCAGTTGGGCTATTGGGGCTGGTCAAGCGCTGACCCGACAAGCGCGGTGAGCAGCACAATGCCCCCGGACGTTGGGTCGAGACAGACGAGACTGGATGACAAAAAGAAGGTCTGGAAGAAGCCAAAAATAAGGTTGTTTGGTGGAGAAGCGAAAAAGTGGAGTGGAAGGTGCAGAGCCACACCGTAGTTATTCTTAACTTTGGGTGCGACGCTACAGACGGTCAAAATGCGACGCTACACTCTTCACTGCGAGTGCCAGGGTGGCGGTTCCAGCGGACGTGTGAGATGCCGAGAGGGGCTGAGCCTCCGCTCCCGTCTCTCTGAGAGAGAGCGTCTTTGCTGTTTCGTTTTGTTTCCTCACTGCTTCCTCACGTCGGTCCCCACAGCGCCACGCTTGGCAACAGTGCTAGCCACAGACACCACAGTCTGTTGGTCAAGCCCAGCCTCGAGTCTCACCCCAACACACACTGCGTATACGGCGCCCACTTACACGGATGGTGGCTCACCCAAAATTGGGGACTTGGGAAGCCCATGATGCTGGGCGCGGGCAGGCCAAAAATATCACCACCACGAGGAGCAGCAAAATACATAGCCTTACAGAAAGAAAAACAAACAAGGTCAGATTGAGTAAGATCGTGCAGATGCAGGGTCTCTTTGTGTTTACGAAGCGATGATAATAGTTTTTGTAAAGCCTCGACATTTCTATATAAGTCGAGGTCGTCGACGTCCAAATCAACAATTCTTTTTCTTCATCCTCATCAACATCTTCACATCTTCAATCAACACTCACAACTACAACAACAACCAACACTTCCAACCTTCAACTCTTCACTCTTCACTCAACTTCTTCCTTCTTCACCACTTTCTTCACCACAACCACATTCAAAATGTTCGCCAAGACTGCCTCCATCGTCGCCCTTCTGGCCGCTGTCGCCACTGCTCTGCCCGCTGGCACGGCTACCACCGGCGGCAAGCTCGCCTCCCGCACCAACGGCGACCCGGCCATCACCCACACCGTCGTCGCCGGCCTCGGCGGCCTCCACTTTGACCCGGACAACGTCGTCGCCGAGGTCGGCGACGTCGTCGAGTGGCACTACCTGCCGGCCAACCACTCGGTGGCCCAGTCGTCCTTTGGCGCCCCCTGCAAGCCCCTGAACACCGGCAACGGCTTCTTCTCCGGCTTCCAGCCCACCGCCTCGGGCCAGGCCCCCGACGTCTTCCAGATCGTCGTCCAGGACACCAACCCCATCTGGTACTACTGCGCGCAGACCAAGGGCGACCACTGCCAGGCGGGCATGGCCGGCGTCATCAACCAGAACTTCAACTCGCCCAACACGCTGTCGGCCTACAAGGCGGCGGCCGCGCTCACCGGCACCTCGGAGATCCCGGCCTGGGTCCAGGGCGGTGCCGTCATTGCCAACCCCAACCCCCTCGGCGGTTTCTAAACGCGCAACTCTCTTCTCAACAATCTTCTCTCAAACACCTCTCCACTGATTAGAAGGCGGCGGTGTAGACAAATGGGTATTGCATAGCACAGGATTGCATGGCACTGGGTTCTTTTGGCGTTTGTAAACAGTTTTGGTCTCTTTGGTCTCTTTGGTCTCTTTTTGCTTTGGGTTTTCATTTTCTTCACTACTTCTCTTCGTTCTTCTCTTTTCTACATATTTGCCGCTTGGCAGCCGTTCATTCCCTTATGGATCCTAAAACCTATACCAAATCGATTTTTTTCTGGGAAATATTCCGTTCAACTCGTGACACTCTTTAATTTCCATCTGCCACGCCTCTGGATAAATAAGCTTATGAATTGTTTGGTGGCCCCGCCGAGTGAACTGCCGTACCTTTTCTCCTTGAAATGAATTATGCAGGACCGGTGGTAAATATACCGGGCGCATTCATATTGTTGTTGGAACATTTGTTTTGCGGTTCACTGCCATGCTCCCCTTTCTTACGTTAGTATGGGCCTCCACTGTAAGAAAACCGAAAAAAAAGCCACTGGGAAAGCGAGGTTACTAATGAAGAGAACGTCTGATATTTAGATAGCCTTTGACATTTATCAGTGTGTAGAGGGGGGATGAACAGACACATTACAGGCAATGCATCTCTCGGTGTGGCGTTCTGGTGGTTCTTTTCTAGCGAGGAACGTCAACGAAAAGAAAGCAACAATTCCATTTTATCCAATTCGCTTAAATGCCCGTTCTTATTGCTTACCCCAGATACGCTTCCAGCCGTGCCATTGTATTCCAAAGGGGGAGACTTGCCAAGCTGGATCAAAAGGAGAACATTCATCCCGACCAGTGGTTAATATGAAGCGGAAAAAGTGTAAAGGACGGAAAAGGACGGACAAGGACTTTTATGTGTCCCGTTTTTTGGGGGGACTCCTGTCCGTTCTTTATCTTGCGTTTCCTTTCCTCCTCTTGCAGCTCCTCCCTTTCCCCAGAGTCCCCCCCGCATGTCTTTCCGTTTAACCCTAGTAGTGGAGTCTGCGGTTAACAAGGCGGCATCTGACGGGGGACAAGAAAAAAAAGAGCCTCTGGTGCATATCTTGCCAATATCACGAAGCAGAACGTCCGTTGTGCATTTCATAAGGGACAAAAATACCCTACACGTTTAAAATCAATCCAAAGACGTCTATTGTACGAACCACAACATGGAGGCGAGACGAGTGCAGTCTAGAAGAAGTCTATCAATAGATCCATATTGGCCACACACAATGGAAACCCGTCGGATGCATAGCACGACTCGAACGACCAACACAATTTAATCTGGACCCCGCCTCCGGGACTACGGAGGTGGGATGGCAATCAGGAACCAGGGGTCAAAGTAAAGTCCAGAAAGGATACAAATGAAATAGCAGTGAGATTCATTTATGTAGAAACGGAGAGGAGAAACGAGTTCTTTGCGGATTGCCTCTGCCTTTCTCCTTATAAGTTCGTCTCCGCCTGCCCTCGGATTAGTGCCAGTGTCATAGCTGTTGATGCAAGCGCACCATTGTATTTGCCAGCCTCCATTGTCGCCATTCATCCGTACCTGACCATGGCCATTCTCAGCAAACTGACCGCTGCCGCGGCAGTGGCGTCCTTTTGTACGTTCCCCCCGAATGGTATTTATGCGTGACTCTGACTAACAGAATAGGGACCTCCACCTCCGCCCTCGTCCTGCGCGACGGCAACAGCACGGCCCCGGCCTGCACGGCTGTTCCGACCAACAAGACGTACGACTACATTGTCATTGGTTCGGGTGCCGGTGGTATCCCCATGGCGGACCGCCTCAGCGAGGCCGGCCACTCGGTGCTGCTGCTCGAAAAGGGTCCCGTCTCCACAGGCCGCTGGGGCGGCACGATGAAGCCCGCGTGGCTGCAGGGCACGAACCTGACGCGGTTCGACGTGCCGGGTTTGTGTAACCAGATCTGGCACGACTCGGTCGGCGTGGCCTGCACGGATGTGGACCAGATGGCCGGCTGCGTGCTGGGCGGCGGGACGGCCGTCAACTCGGGCCTGTGGTGGAAGCCGAACCCGCGGGACTGGGACTCGAACTTCCCCGATGGGTGGAAGTTTGACGACATGGTGAATGCCACCTCCACCGTCTTTGGGCGGATCCCCGGCACGATCCACCCGTCCATGGACGGCAAGCTGTACCGCCAGCAAGGGTTCGAGATGCTGGGTGGCGGCCTGAAAGCGGCCGGGTGGCAAGAAGTCATCCCCAACGACCACCCGGACCTCAAGAACCACACGTACGGGCACAGCACCTTTATGTACAGCGGTGGCGAGCGCGGTGGACCCCTGGCGACGTACCTGGTGTCGGCCAGCCAGCGCGGCCCCGACAAGTTTGCCCTGTGGCCCAACACCAATGCACGCCGGCTCGTGCGCAACGGCGGGCACGCCACGGGCGTCGAGGTGGAGTGCACGACGCTGGGCGGTGGCGGTGGCGGCCATACCGGGGTGGTGCAGCTGACACCGGGGACGGGCCGCGTCATCCTGTCGGCGGGCACGTTCGGATCGGCCAAGGTGCTGTTGCGAAGCGGCATCGGGCCGGACGACCAGCTCAACATTGTGCAAGGGTCGGCCGAAGACGGCGCGACCATGATTGCCAAGGACAGCTGGATCGACCTGCCGGTGGGCTACAACCTCAACGACCATGTCGGCACGGACATAGAGATTGCGCACCCGGACGTGGTGTTTTACGACTACTATGCGGCCTGGAACACGCCCGTCGCCAGCGATGAGACCACCTACTTGGCCAACCGCACGGGCATGCTCGCGCAGGCGGCGCCCAACTTGGGCCCCATGTTCTGGGAGTCGATCCGCGGCACGGACGGCGGCATCCGGCACCTGCAGTGGCAGGCCCGCGTCGAGGGCGTCTCCAACACGAGCATGACCATTACGCAGTACCTGGGAACCGGTTCGGTGTCGCGCGGACGCATGACCATCACCAAGCGGCTGGATACGTTTGTTTCGACGCCGCCGTACCTGCACGACGACTTTGACAAGGAGGCGGTCGTGCGCGGCATTGAGAACCTCGTGAAAACGCTGTCGCCGGTGGCCAACCTGACGTGGATCCGCCCCTCGCCGAATGTCACCGTCGTCGATTATGTGAATAGCATCCCCGCCAAGCCGGCCCAGCGCTGCTCGAACCACTGGATCGGGACGGCCAAGATGGGTCTGGACGACGGGCGCAAGGGCGGCACGGCCGTCGTCGACCCCGACACGCGCGTCTACGGCACGGACAATGTGTTTGTGGTGGACGCCTCCGTCTTCCCGGGCCACATTACCGGCAACCCGTCAGCCATGATCGTGATTCTGGCCGAGCACGCCGCCAAGAAGATTCTGGCGCTGCCGCCCGTCAGGCAGTCGGTGCCGCCGAAGCCGCCGACGGCGCGGTATGTGGAGTAGGGGGTATGTGGAGAGGCCAATCGGAAGAGAAGAGAGCAACGTGTCTGGAATCTTGATTTCTTTGTATATAGTTTGAAAAGGTGTATTCATTGTTATCGTGTCTCATCCTTCGTTGCGTCGTATTTGCATTCATTGCAGCGTACCAAGATTGGGTAGCAACGGGCAACGATGGCCGCAGTCTCCCCTCCACACGTCGCGTCGTGGAAACAGACTGTTGGTCCCCTCCGTAAACGTCAGGTGGTGGTACGCCGGCCGCCAGGGCTGGACGGTGTCGTGCGTCGCGTTGCACCACCACGCCAGGTAGCGGCACCCGTGGGCGCGGATCGGCACCACGACGTCGTGCGGGCCGAACTTGATCTCGTTCCTTATAATGTCGACCACGTACGTGCCGTCGCGGGAGAAGCAAAAGACAAGGCCAGGAAGAGTGTGATCGGGATCGGTGCCGGACACATCCGCATCGTAGCGCGTAATAATCGTTGTGCCATCGTTGCTGCCACCGGGCATCCAGCGGCCCATCGTCTGGACCCGCCCGTTCTGATACCGGATGCACATACCAAGCACGCGGTGCTTGCCATTCTGTCGGCGGAGGTATATCGTTTGAATGCCTTCGCTGGCGAGGAGTGTCGTCGTCAAGGCGGCTTCGGTAGGATCGAGACTGAAACTGGTATCATAGTCGTAATCACTGTCCAATTCCAGCTGTGATGGTGCCCACGGGAAGGCTGCTGTGACGGATCGCGGAGGTTGCTCCGGAGAAAACGTTTTCCCCTCGACGCAGGCCCCGATGCTCCGCCAGAATCCGTCCTCGTCGGCTGTCAACACATCTGTAAACAGGCCGGTCACTCGACCGCTGCTCACCAGAACGACAGAGTGCGTGTCTTGTGCAAATGATGTCCCGTACGGTCCAAACAGCACCGTCTGGCCCCGGTTGGTCTTGGCCATGAGGGAGGGGCCGTCTTCGAAATATAACAAGTCCTCCTTGTCCGGTACCCGAAGGGCGAGAAAGGTAATGTGTTCGCCGTCGCCCAGGACCATATGTACGGGCACTCCGCCTTCAGACGTGCCAATGTGGCGCTGCGCCTCCGACACCAACAGGCCATCACCGCCAACGTGGGATGTCATGCCGACAATGCCGCGGGCCGTGCAGTGCACGGTGAGGCCGGTTGCCGGTCGTCCGTTGAGCTGCAGCGGTAGAAACTGGCACAACCGCCGACCGGGGTAGAGCCGAAGACGGCCGGGGTGGGGCGTTGTGTCGATGATGGTGAGTTCGCCGTCGGCCGGCGGTTCGGTGTTCCACAGTGCGCGTGATGCGAATGCCGGCGGGGACTCGGACTCGGCGTTGATGTCGTCGTCGCTGCCATCACTGGTGGACCGGATCCGAACAATTTTCAGATCGTCTCGACAGGCGACCAAGGCCGACGTGGTGCTATCCAACGGCAGCGTCTGCACAAAGCTAGTCTGCTTGCCCCCCGTTCCTAAACAGGGCGACACCGACCCATCCGCGTAGATGAGCGTCAGGGCCTGTACACCCAGCGGACCAACACGGACACGGGCGCCTGCGATGGCGGCATCGCGGGTCGGAATGGACATGTCCCATGCGGAGGCGGTGTCCGGCTTGAGCTCCTCGAGAAACGCGACACGGTCCAGGTAGGTATGTCCAAATAGGCGGGTGCACGTAGCAACGAGGTGGCCGTCCCCACGGACGAGGAGGGGGATGTCTTCAGAGATTCCGGGTGATGGACCTCCCGTCTTTGACATCTTGTCCAGCAACAACGCCGTTTGTAGCGCCCGCAGGAGCGACGCCGCCATGCCCTCCTGGAGACAGTCCACAACCAGCTGCTGCAGCTCGGCCGGCAGTGCTAGCAGATCCGTGACCGGCGATGGCAATAGTGGTGTTGACGGAAGCTGGGTCAGCGCGGCGGCGTATTCGTTCCCCCCAAAGGCGCGCGGCAGAATTGAGCGTGTTGCCTCGGCGAGTCGGTAGAGCTGGTGGAAGGACGTCTCCACCTCGCCGACAGTGCGCACAGCCTGCCAGCAGCATATGTGCACAGAGTAGAGGGCACCCTGTATGCGCGGGTAGCCTTCGTCCTCGTCTTCGTCCTCGTCCCTGTTCACGTACGGATACGCGTGCGGGAACGCGCGAGGACGGAAGGTGACACGGATCCATGCGGAGGCCGCATCACCCTCGGCACCAGCCGGGTGTTTGAGGATCCACGGCGGCCGACCGTCCACACCCGGCCACGAGCCGCGCATATTGACCTGGGCAATGTGGGGGTGAACGTTTTCTTCCTTCCCCTCGATGGCGGCGCCGGCGTCGAAAAAGGCAATCACGTCCTCCTCCCACCAGTCGTTTTCGTCTTCGTCGTCGTCGTCGCCCTTGCCGACCTCTTTGCCCTGCGTGAGAACCAAGTCCCGTCGGCACAAGACGCAATACGGCTCGACCGAGAGGCAAAGATCGGTTGTGGGCATGATGACCCAGTTGTGGATGTTGGATGTGAATGAGACGAAGATGAGGTGCAGTTGAGTTGCAAACGAAACCAATCAGGCAGGCAGACCCACAGGAAGGATCGCATCCAATAAGAGCAGATGGGGGGGAGAGAGACGAGAGACGTGCATAACTATTGTTTTTTTCTCGCGCGTATAAACCAGAGCTGAGCATAAATATTCTTTACTTTCTTTTCGATTAAAAGAAGTCATTGATGATCATGCAAGTCATGCTCTTCTCGTTGCAGGAGATGACTTTCCATTATCATCTTTGTGTTGAACTGTTTTCTTATTCGTGTCATGAGATCGTAGTGTTGAATACTTAAATGATACCCTCTTCTTTTCATCGACGGCCTTGAATTTGCCTACTCTGGCCGCCTAGCGATAACCCAGTGGAAGTTGACGTCGTCCACGTCGTCCGCCTCCAGCTTGCTCACCTCGAGCGTCAGCCCGCCCTCGCCCACCACCGCCGCTTCGGTTTGCGGCACGCCCAGCCCGCTCCAAAACATCCACCCCTCGTCCTGCTTCAGCCACTTCTCGAGCACCATGCCCGGCATCACGCGGTCGGCAAAGTTGGCCAGAAACAGCCCCGTGCCGGGCTTGAGCCACCGCCCGATGCGGCCGAGCAGCGTCGCCTGCTCGGGACCGGGCAGGTGGATCACGCTGTAGAAGCCGACAACAGCGTCGAGGCTGTTGTCCTCAAAGTCCAAGGCCATCATGTCGCCCTCGACCCAGTCGACCTTGCTCGTGCCGGACGTCGACACCTTCTCGCCGTGCTCGCCCAGCGCCGCCTTGGCTATGTCCAGCTGGCCCGTCGAAATGTCGTTGGCGGTGACGTGCACGGGGTCGAGGTCGACCAGCAGTTTTTCGGTCACGGGCCGGCCGGCACCGCAGCCGAGCTCCAACACGCGGAGGGGCGGACGGTCGACGGCCGTGTTGCCATCCGGCCGCAGCTTGGCCGTCACCTGGTCGAGATAGACCACGCGCACCGGCGAGTGGTCGACGGTCCACGCATTGTACACGGGCGCGATCGCGTCGTACGACGCCTTGATGCGCGCCTTGAGGTTGTCGGGCACGGTGTCCGTGGGGCCCGACTTGGGAGGTTCGGATGCGTCGGCCATGGTGAGAGTGAGAAGGGGGTGAGTGAAGGTTCAGAGTGTGGAGAGGTTGATCTGTTCGTGATCTAAAGCGGAACTGCTGTTGTCGTCGTTTGTGCTTCTCAGTTGAATTTATATCCTGAGGAATGTGCCTTCACGACCGTCGTATGTCATGTAAACACCGATTCTTGGTATCGCGATCTCACAGATGTACACTCCGGATGACTCTTTTGTCCGTCGCTGGATGTTGAGAGGCGCTGCCCCACCATGCCCCCAATTGTCCGGGACAGGATGCCGCCTAAATATAAGCCTGCAGCGCCTAGTCCATCGCCGACCTCAGAGCAATTGCAAAATTGTGGCACACAGGCCGCTCATTGGCCCAGACAGGCCCAGACTGCCCTGATTGTGTGCATATTTGTGGAGGATCGGCATCGGCCTCCGGGGCGCAGTGACCGAAATAGGAAAGTCCAAGGAAAGAAGGCGACGGGCAAACTGGGCGAAGAGTGTCGGGCAGAACACGTATCTATTAGTCGTCTTTTTCTGTTCGTTTTTAGTTTTCTAATATTATTTTGGTTGCAATTCCTCTTCTCTTCCTTCACCTCTACTCACCTTATCGTACATGACCGACAAACAGCACGCAATGAAGTCGTCGGTGCTCGTCACCTTGGACGAAATACCTTTGGCGTTCTTCCCGTGTGACACACAGCTTTGTCAACATCACCTCCTGGGCCACAGGGCCGGCGGCAAAAAGCTGCCCGCGTTCCAGTCCCAACTGTCACCGAGATGCAACGTGTCCGTGTCGTCCGGTGCGGCCACGTTGTCTGCTCCGTTGCCGCCGTTGGAGTCGTCGACGCCTGCCCGCGACTCAGGGTGGCTGCCGTCGGTTGCGGTCGGAATGTCGGTAGACGGCTGGCCGCTGTCATTCCCTGGTCCTGCTATCTCGTCCCATGGCGGCCATCCTGGGCTGGTTATGTATGGGTGCTGGTCGGATGTTGATCCGGGTGCGGACATTGGCGGCGTGTGGGTCGACATGCCCTCTTCGTGTATCGAATTCCCTTGGCCGCCGTGCCGTCGGCGTCGAAGTGGCTCGGCGTCGAGGCACGGCGCGCCAGAGCGTACACAGAGCACACAAGGCCGATGGGTGTCACACTGTGATTTGTCTGTTAGAAAATCGGTACGTCTGGGGTGTTGCAAAAACGGGTAACCGCAGGAAATAGCAGGTGAAGCAGATCACAGACCCTTAGTTTGTGCTTTCGACAGCGGACACACGCTTTTGGTACGCGTTGTTTCCGGGACCGGCGCTGGTGGTTGGCGTTTGCCGCGGCGTTGTCCGTCGTCTGTCGCAGGGTGTTCGGATCAACTGATATAAACTGCCACGACGTCTGCTGATTCTGATTTTCCTGGCCTCCTGCCATGGCCGTTGAACGCGCCCAAGCTAGGTAGACGCAATGAAAACCGAAAGCAAAAGCAAGGCAAAGCGCATCCAACGAACGACATGTTCCTGCATCGGTTCCCTTTATGGATCCGGCGGAAGAAAAAGCAGACGGAGATGAGGCCATTAAAAAGAACAAGAGAACAAAACAATGATTGGAAATCACAACATGTTCATCCATACTTTGCACCCTGCTTCATTGTGCATGGGCGTCTGGTGCATTTTTCTGCCGCTTTACTCTTCTCTCGCGGTGCCGAGTTCTTCACAAATTGCATGTTTGCGTTCACATTGCCCTCTTTTGGCCTTCCGACGGAAGATGCATACGGTTTAGTCATGATGGAATCGGATTGATGTTGAAACGAAACACTCCGAAAAGGATGAGAAGTTCGTATTGGACGGTCGACTACCACGTCTGGTGTTTAGACGTACGCGTCCCGATAAAAATAGTCGGAAAAACATCGTGTCCGGTTTTGGCAGGATTCTTACTTTTTTTTGGCTGTCTTTTCGTTATCATCGCATCCTTGACATCATGACATAATAAACGGCGCCATCGTTGCGTGGACAGAACAGCGCCGTATGCGGCTTTTGAGGGCTTCCGAGAATCCATCGTGCCGACAAACAAGGCAAGCTTGTCCTCTCATTCACTTGGACATATGCTTAATTCCGAATCCCAGTCGAATCCCGTTTGGCCTTTCTTTCGTTTCTCGGTCGTATTCAATGCGCCTGCGCCACACTCGTCGCCCATAGTCGCACTGAAGGCTGCTTTAAGCTTATAATTCGTACTTTCGACAAGCGCCCGCCCACCACCGCGGCTACCACGTCTGCCACGATGACGCGTCAAACTTGTCTGAACCTGTCTAAACCTGTCAAAACCTGCCATTTCTGTCACCCTCTCTTGCTAAGCTTCGTAGCTTGCATACTTTGAAACACACCATTCTCGTATCCCGCGTGCGTGAGCTATGGAGCTAGCCGCATCCAGGCTCCGAGTGAACGGGTTCGTGGCGTACGGGGATCGCGGATGTCATGATCGGCTCCCCAATCGGGACACACACGATCCAATGGCCAGAACCGGCCAAAAGTGATTCCTTTTGTTGCGATAACCATGATATCCTTGTTGTCGACGCTTGGGTGAGACTGTTTGGTTTTCCTTTTTTGGTCGTTTTTCTTGGCGAGAAGGGAGCGTACCCGCACCGCTACCGCAGGGTCAAAAGTGCCGCGCGTCTCTCAACGACCTTTACGAGACGACAAAACAAAAACCAAAAATACGTACAGTGACACGGAGAATGAAGAATCACTGATACTAAGTGAATGGTGACGAAATCAGGGCGGCGGCAGATAGCCGCGTAGAATGAAGCTTGCATTCGTATAGGAAAACACCTTTTGACCCGGAGACTTTCTTTCTTTTATGCGGCATCATTGCCGACCAAAAAAGGATCTACAAAGCAAAAGACTGCCCGTGAAGGATCCAATGACGAGTTTCATGAAGCGACAATGCAACCCGTTTCACCGCAGTTCATTCGTAGACGATGCAAGTGTACGGAGTAGGTCGTTAATGTCTTTGACCGCACGCCGTGCTGTGCCGGATACCCACATCGGAAGCCGAAAGTGGCATCCGGCGGATGGCTCGTTTTGGACGGCATACAGAGAGCCAAGACGGTGCCGGAGGAATTAAGCATGCCACTGTTATGTTCACAATGTAGGTCTTTGTAGTCTGCCGGTCCTAAGTCCGCCGTGTGGGCGTTCATGTTTCTCCTTTCATCTGCATCTCTTTCGTCAGGATTCCATTCATTTTACTTGTTTCATCCATCTCAGGTTCTCGTGGGATAGCTCGTCAAGCGAAACGCGTCAGCCATGATCTTCTCCATCGGTAGTAATACTGCCCTCATCGTATATCGCATTGTCTTGCTCCTTTCCAGTCAGACTTGACCCACGTGATATCTCGACGGTAAAAGAAAGATTCAGGTCCACCCGCTTTATGTAAGATATCACAGCTAGGTCACCAAACCTTAATAGGTTGCCATGCCGCCCCTATCTGGAGAGCCATCTTGGCAGCCGCTGACCACACCCTTCGTATCTTTCGTCCCCATTACCGTTCCAGCCCCAAGACTAATCAGTCCTTCTCCTTTGTCTCCTGTCTCACGAAATGGAAAAGTCGATCATCCAAGTTCTCATCCACAGCGACGATATCGACGATATCGACGATATCAAAAACATCAACAGCATGGCCGGTCGCCCTTTCTGGCTCGTCTTTAGCAAGGCAAGCCACGCATTAAAATATGGCGACTCTCCTCTCGACATCCAAGCCCCTCCCGATGACATGTCCGTCGCCCTCCAACCATACAGAAGGGCACGCTGGCCTCGCTTGGAAGCTCTCGCTCGACTTTACAGTCGGCTTTCGCGTCCAACTCGGGCCTTCGTCCACAAGCACGAACACAGTCGTTGGTGGCGCGTGCCGGCAGCACTGCTTCCGCTGGTCATCGGAGCGACTGCGTTCTATCACACTTCCGAACGAGAATCAGACGCCGTTCCTTGGTACATCGCGCCCTCTTACCCTTCAACGTTTGCCCCCTGCATTCGGTCAACATCAAGAACGGCACCGCCGCCGACAATGCAGGCCCGCTTAGCCTTTGCCATCAACCTTGCACCCGTACTGCTCCTCTGGGTGCTCGAGTCATGCCGCTCGCATAGCCTCAACAACAGTCGCTTCTCTCTAGCGCGATTTCCTGTCGTGTTTCTCTGGCTGATGCCCGTGTTCGGTGTCGCCCCAGCTGTTTCCCTCTATTTTGCCATCCACTACGTCGAGTCCCCAGTTTCCGCTCACGCCGGATTTGCTCGCACCGTCCATACGGCCCTTGCCGCTATCGTTCTCGGCTACCTCGCGCCGGTCCTCTGGGCCCTCGCCCGTTTTGGCCACGTGGCACCCGCCTGGTCGTCCTTCTGGGCCTGGCTGACCTTTCCGGTGCTGCTGCCGGCCACGCACGAGTTGCTGACGGCTTCGTTTGGCTCGTCGAGGACTGATGGACATTACGCTCACCACCTCGAGACACATTTCGCAGCCGATCTGCCGTTTATCCGTACAGCCATCTACGGTGTGGCCGGATTCTGTACTGTGGCGCATGTATGGCTCGTTCTTCGTAAGATCCCAGACTGGATCCCGGGGTTTATTAATCACCTACATCGTCCCGACACATTGGATGCCACCACCATCGACCACCTCGCGCTGCTGCTTGTGTCATTTATCTGGCTAGCTCTGCTATTCGGTGACTTGAAACGGACAGGGCTTGTGCGTGCTGGCTGGCTACAGCTGGTGCTGCTCACCGTGGCTAGCACTCTGGTTGTTGGCCCCGGCTCAGTGCTTGTTCTGGGCTGGCTGATACGGGAGGAGGCGCTGGCGGCGAGTCACGCGCCTTAAATCGTTGTCAGCAGCTGGTGATCAGAGATGGCAGAATATGGTCCCAACAGCGAGCGATGGTTCAACGTAAGGCTGGGCGGGGAAAGGAAGAAAAGGGAGGAAATATTAGTCAAGAGGAGGCGAACGATCTGCTATCGTCCTTGGGAAATTCTTATTTGTGAATGAAAAGTGTGCGGTGGGAGAAATATAGACAAGAATAATAATAAAAACCAACTGCCAAAAGGGGCAAAAGTAGGGCCTACCGCGAGGTAATTAATACTTCGTATCGCTAGATATGGTGCCGCAGACCATAAATACCCCCAGCAAAACTCCGACCCACTTAATATTAGTGCGGTACCTACTTTTACTGCACATTTGTACCAATCTACAAGTACTACTCGTGTTAGTCGTGCGGTAGAACGGGTGTTCCCGTTCCTGCCCGCGCATTATCTTCAAAATTTAAGATCGTGGTCAAGGTGAAGAAGTAAACAAAAGAGAGCAAGCAATATCGACAACGAAGAGACGCTGGAAGCAGGACACAATTTTGTGAAGTGGGAGCGATCATTTTCCGCCTTTTAGAGGCTAGAAATCGCTTGCTACTCGCTTTTCTGGACCGCTTAGTAGTGACTACCGTCAAAAGTTTGTGGGGAGGCAAAACGATCAACTTTGCGCTTTACAAACAACTACAGACATGCCCTACGCTCCTCGAAAACTGTTGCACATGCCATTAGAATACGTCTCTTTTATATATCCCCAATATCTCAGTCAGGCTCTATTTACTGTACAACCGTACTGTTGGTTGAAGCCACTGTCGAGGAGACCAAAAAAGCGATCAGTATGTCAGCCCACGAGCAGATTTCGTACTGTGCCGTCACCGATATCGACCATCTTGCTTTGAATTTCGCACCGACGCGCCCCCCTCCCCCTCCCTCCCTCCTCCCCCATCGTCTCGAATCTTAAAGGGCGTTAACTCAAAAAGTCATAGAATATTTTGTGCGCTCTTCTAAGTGGGGAAAGATAAAGGGAAGACGGAGGGGATTAAGTAAATCAAAAAAGAGGAGGAGAGATGGGGCTTGTATAAGTCTCTCTGGTATGTACTATCTCTTCCCCAGTCTGAATTCTTCCTTGTATTTTTTCCTCCTTCTTCTTCCTCTGCATCTCCTCAACCATCCGACAGCCCAAATTGCTTCGGCCCCATACGCCCACAATACGACGTCCGCGCCTTCTTCATCTCTCGGATCGACTCCCGCCTCTTCTCTCTTCCCTTGCTTCCCTGGGAACGAGATATACGGTCTTTTTCAGTAAGGTTCGCTCAAAGAGACCGCGAACTAAAGACTCCGCAATGCCCTCCACCTCCGCACATTGGCAGCCAATTCCACCCAATCTGCGAAAAAGCATCAAACGACATCGAAATTGACTGTTTTTCGATCCGTTTTCTCTCACCTTCATCGAATTTTGTGATCTCCCGGCTTTCGATATTAAGACCACGTACCGAAAATCCATTCGCGATTACGTTAGACCGAGCACGCCCACGACACAGCCCGCGCAGAACTGCCCGCCAATATGGCATATTGAACGACAGCTCCACACACCTCACGCAAACCATCAAACAACACCAAGATTCATCGGTTTTCCACCCGTTTTCTTTCAAACATTTTTAAATCTGCATTTTCAAGACGTTTTACGTCTTTTTGTTCTTGTTTCCTCCCCTCCAAGATTTCCTTCCCCTTCTGTTTCCTCACAAATTGCCCCGTCCTCCAGACGTCCACACTGATCCCCCTTCCCATCACCATCTCACCACTCTTTGCACCCCCTTCCACTTTACCACCGCCACCCCATTCTTTTTACCACCTGCACTTTACCGTCTTCAATCATTCCTTCAGCCATGCCCGACGAAATTTTCAACACCAACAAAAAGGGGAAAGGCAAGGGCGGAGCTTCCGGCAACGACGAGCCCAACGGTGCCAACGACCAGGCCAGTGCCGATCGCTCTTCCCACAGCCCGCCTATCCCTCCCAACACGATGCCTTCACATAATCCCCAGCACATTCCCCCACACATAAACGACAGTATACCTGGTCCGTCATCTACGCCCATGCATGGTCCTGATTCCATGCCGCATCCGGAGTCGGGCCACTCCCATCCGGCTTCTGCGTCCGGACCAGACAACATGGGTAACGGCCACATGCCGGCCCAGCCTATGCCCCACCACGGACCTCCCCCTCCTCACCACCACAATCAACACCATATACAAATCCCTTCCGGTCCTTCCCACAACAACGGTCCTGTCAGTGGAAATCACAATGGCCTTGGATATCACAATGGCCGTGGAAACCACACCGGAACCCAAAATGGACATGGTAGCGGAAACGGTGACGGCAACGGCAACGACAACGGCCACCAAGGCCATCAGAATGGGGTTGCCGAGATCAATTCGAACTGTCGTGGCAGTCACCAGGGGAGTGGCCGTGGCGGTCACCAGGGACGTGGCCGTGGCGGTCACCATGGACGTGGCCGTGGTAATGGCAATGGTTATGCTAACCATAACGGCTATGGCAATAACGGCGATGGCTATTTCAACAACGGCGACGGCTATGTCGGCCACAACAGCAATGGCTATGCAAACAACAGTGGTAACCACGCCAGGCCGTCCCACGGATACTTCGACAACCCACACGGTGCAGCAACCTTCGTCCCGAACACGATGTCCCGCAGTGCTTCGGATGACCCCGCCTGGAATACACGTGGCAACTTGCAGAGCCCCGGTCCCGGTCCGTTTTCTGGTCCGGATCTGGATTCGGCCTCCATGGCGCCGAATCTGGGTCCCCCAGTCCTGCCACAGGAATTGTACCAAGGAAACCCATCCTTTCCAATTCAAGGTCAGCTGGGTGATCCGGGTCTACCATACCCGTCAGATCCGCAGGTCCCAACAGGTTCTTATTATCAAACAGGTCCCCGGGAGCCTAGCCCTTTGTTTAATCATGGGCCTTCGCGGATTGGGGATCATTTAGGTGGTCCGCCATTGTTGCAACCGTCGTACCTAGCAACACACCAAGGACAGCATCAAGTTCCGTACCCAGTACCGTTACCGGAGCTTTTACAACCGGTCCCAGAACAACACCATGCTGCGATCATAAAGCAGGTCGCCGACCCGAACGCTGTCGAGGACGTCGGCACGATCCGCTTACCGACCGACACGGTCATCGCCACCGAGAAGCAGCTCAAAGACTATCTAGCCGCGCTGGTCACCTGCAAACCAGACTTCGGCTATGCCTTTTCTCTCAGCATGCAGGGTGTCCAGCTAGGAAAGCCCGATGGTCATATTTGCGCGCTGTCCATCAAGGTGGACCCCAAGGAGGACATTGTCTGGGTCGGCGGCCACCTAAATGGTGACCCCGTCCTCATTGTCAACGACCGCACCAAGCTCGGCAACACCAACATCCAGCGCCGGATCCGGCCTTACATAACGACCGAGCTCATTCATGCCTGCCGTCCGCGGGTCATTGATGTGTGCAAGCTTAAAAAGCTTAAAATACTGGCCTTTGACGTCCACCCGGAAGGTGACACGGAGTTTACGCTGCGCAACATTCTGGAGGACGCCAGGCAGCTCAAGCTCATGTGGTCGCCGCAAATCGCCGGGGTCAATCTGAACGCGGCGTATGGTATCCGCTACGACAGCAAATTATATACGCCCTACACCAGTGGCCCGCTGCGCGGTTTGTTCGACCTGCAGCTGTGTGAGATCGTGTCGCAACGCAAGCGCATAGACGGGACAGCAGAGCCGGATGTGAAAGCCGTATATGAGCGCAAGGCCGATGAGCCGTGCCGCAGTCTGGCCACGTTGGCCTATACCGTCGCGGCCAACCTGGTGCAAGAGCCGGCGGACTATCAGAGCAGGAAGGAGGCCATGCTCAGCGGCGGCGACACCGAACCCTTCGAGACGCACAGTATCTACAACCGGGTCATCATCGACTTTAACAGAAACGCCCAGCCTGACTTTCACATCAGCGATGAGGCCAGCCAGCGGTTTTCGGGTCACAAATTCCTTATAGGGCAGCGCCTCGCTAATGCACCGGCGGGGACCAACGACTTTTGCCAGTTGCCACGCTACCCCGACGACGACCCAAACGACAGAGGCCCACGCCTTGTCCCCTACTGCATCAACGACGTCCTCTACCTAGCCCACCTCTTTTGTGTGCTTTACAACGACATACAAACCATTAGACGGCCGCGGCCTCAGTACAACTCGAACAACCAGTATACAATTACCCCTGGCCAGGACTGGCTCATGAGAATCCACAATATGACGCGGGAGCGCGTGCAGACAGCCGCAGACAATGGCAGCACGGACGGTGTGGACCAAGACAAGTCGCCGTGGGACCTGCAGTGGGAGAAGAAGGAGATTCTGGAGCGCGACCGTGTGAAGCCCGAGTCCTTCGACCTGCCGCAGCAGCAGGGGCAGGGATGGGAGCGAAGGACTAGGTGGCGCAAGCCCAGACAGGTCTTAACGGTCGACCAGGCGAAAGCGGCGACGATGAAGCTAAAAGCGGAATGGGAGCAGATGAACTCTGGATCCAACCAGCATCAACGTGAGACTGAACCGGCTAGTGTCCAACTCACGAGGGAGGATCAAACGCTGATGGCTCCAGTGGCCGCCGAGCCTGCCGCTACAGCACCGTCCGCCGTCGACACTGTTCCTGCTTCCGAGGCAACAGCAGACGCTCCAGAGGCGTCGCAGGTGACAGTACGTCTATTTTCACCTCCATTTTGTTTATCGCCGTACACCACTAACACGAATCACAGCCGCCTTCCACGGGGGACGCCTTGCCGGTGACCTACACGCTGCAGGAATCACCGATCACATCTACGCCGGTGTCCTCTACACCACAAGGCTCCCATACCTGGTCATCGTCTTTGTTACGCAGCTTTGCCCCGCACCGCTTGTCGCCGTCGTCGTCCGTTCCGGCCGGCGACACCCGGGCGCCTTCCGCACCGACACGAAAGACTCCATTACGGGTCGGATTCTTCACGGAACGTTCGTCTGAAAGCTCCCGCGAGTAATTGATTTGGGGACGCGTGAGGAGATTGCTGGTTGGTTGATTTTGATTATTTTTATGTTCTTATTATTGTTCTTTTTTTTTTCTTGTACTAGATTGATTTGGTTGATTGTATTACGGATGATTTTCCTTTTTCCCGTTTCCTGTTGATTTATTTTTACACATTTTTTTGTTTTGGTTTTTGTCTCAGTTGAAGTCATGCTCCTTACGACAATGGCTTTTCTTCAATACAACTCGGACCTTTTCCCAACTTTTTTATTCTTCCTCTACTCCTCATCGTGAATATACTTGTCGTAGACGTCAGCATAAAACCGTGCGCCCACATCCCGGTGGCTGCGCACCTTGGTCCGCAGCTGCGACTCGCCCCAGGTGTCGTAGCGGCCGCGCAAGAACGGGGAGTCGATCTGGCGGCCTTCTGCCGACTCGGACGGTGCTGCGTCCAAGAAGCGTTCGGGGAATACCGATTCGAAGTGCTCCCTCAGCCCCAACGCCTCCTTTTTGGTCAAGTCTCGCCTGACGCCTTGGAAGAACGGCACGCTAAACCGCTCCGGCCCGCCCGGCTGGACCTGCACGCGGTGCGTCGTGGCCGGGCACACGCCGTGGGTTACGACCTCAAAGGCCTGGCCAATGTTGACGACAAAGGTGCCCGGGACGGCGGGCACATCGATCCACTGGCCTTCACGGTTCAGCGCTTGTAGGCCGCCAATGGGCGGTGGGCTGGCCTGCAGCAGGAATGTCCACCAGCCAGACGAGTCCTTGTGCGGGCCGACGCCTTGCCGCGTGGTTGAGTCTGTATCATTGCAGTCGACACCCGGATAGCGCACCAGCTTGAGGCGGTGCTGATCGGAGAGGAACGGCAAAAGGGCGTCGGTCGGCAAAGCCAACGCCTCGGCAACAAGCTGTAAGAAGCGTTCACCCAGTACGGTCAAAGCATCCAGGTAGGTGTCCACAACGGTGCGCAAATCTCGGTCGGTCCCAGGGACGGTGACCGCACCCGCAGCTGGCCACTGGTTCGGCCCCCGCAAGCGCTCATACACGGGCTGCTCCGGCGTCCAACTCGCGGTAAGCTCCGTCGCAAACTCCACCTGCTCGCGGCGGTCCGCCTGCCCGGCCGTGGTTTCGGCGCCGGCCGCGCTGTATCCCAGGAAGTGGGGTGAGTGGTGGAGGTTGATGGACTCCTTTTGTGAGTCCGGCAGGGCAAACAAGGCTGGCAACACCTTGATCATGTCGTCCACCACCTGCTCGGTCACGCCGTGACGAGCGACGTACAAGAAGCCGACGTCGACGAGCGCATGGCGCAGCTGGGCGAGCAGCTGCGGGCGCCGGGCAGCGTCGTCGGCCCATGCGAGGTCGAGCGTGGGGATTTGGTTGAAAGACATGGGTGGGTTGTGTGCGCGTATGCGCGTGTTGTCTGTCGATCGAACGATGTTTTTGGGGAAGAGAAGCGGTTTTGTAGCTCGGCTCCGGATGACGACATTGCCGCGCGGGATGTCGCTAACCCCGAATCCTTTAGAGGTCAAGTTCGGTGTCTGACAGCTGATAGGGCACTAACACCGCTGGGAGCGTGTAAGTCACGGATGGACGACTTGACGAATTGAACAAAGCTGAACCCAAGGCCTGAACTGCAAAGGAAAAAAGGAGATAGACTTTGTTAGTATCACGAGAAGTGACCGTGGATGGACGAGGGGATACCTGAAGCTCGCGGGGGTCTTTGACCCTCTTTTCACTTTAAAGGCGATGATCAATCTGTGCTGGTTGATGCCAGTCATAGATTCAGCGACTTCGTCAGAACAAATAACATGGAAATTTTACAGGTCATGAAACAGGCCATTCGATCATGATTGCGATTAGAGACATGAGACACGTGACAACCTCAAGGCTTCGTTTGCCGGGAGCCAATGTCAATCGAGGAAGGCACGACTGAAGTTACTATTATGCGTGGAAGGAGCGACCTAGGTTTACGTGACAAGGCCTGCTGAAAATTTACAAGAAAATGAGAGTATTGAAATTGGGAAGAGGTTCGGAATAGATGACAAAATAAAATAAACCAAACGAGGCCTGTCTTTCGCTACGACCAACCACTCTGACGAACAACACAACAAGGAACCTCCCGGCCCGCATACCTTTCTGGACCCGATGCATAAACACCTCAAACTTCGACAGTCTGTTCCTGTCACTACGGCTGCAAGTACGTCAACTTCAACGCAGTTTCTCGACTTGGTCCAAACCAACCGAGCCTCTTCTTCCCATCATGACGCCGTCTGTGCTCGAGATTCAACACGTCGTCGTTCCCATGTTCCCGTTCTCGAGTGGAGGCAACGCTTGATCTTCCCTGTTCAGTGGCAGGTAAGCAACATGGTGGTCGGTCGACTCTCTCCATTAAAGAAACGTGGCCTGTAGTCACACTCCAAAATAGTTCATTGTACCAAAAGAACCAAAAAGCCAAGAAGCCGAAGCAACCAGTCTAGTCTTCCTATATCTCTTCCTCGTCCTCACCCTACGTCTCCTCCCCATTCCTTCACTTCTTTCCCTCCTTCTTCTCTTCTTAGTCTTCTCCTCCTCCTTCTCCTTCTGCTCCAACGTCGGGGAGAGGGCAAAGCGGCGGGCAATATCCACCGACTCGTAAATCTCCTCTTCGCTTAGGCCATTTTGGCCGGCCGGATACGCGGCCAGTATGGCCGCCTTCCACTCGTTGAGGTCTGCGCCCGGAGTGGCGAGCTCGGCCAGTCGGTCGAGGGTCGACGCGTCGAAGATCTACATGTCGATAACGAGGATAGCGCCGGGTGGGCCGGCAGGACCGGGGCAGGCAGGTTGGGTGGTGGTGGAGGGGTCTATCCCAATTGTTAGTTGCTGTCATGTGGGAGAAAGAAAAAGCATGGCCAGGACAACATCATTGGGGGGACTTACAGTCGTGCATTGTCGTCGTGCTTGGTGGGCGGTGGTGGGTGGTGGTGGTTGTGTTTGTGTGTTCGTGATGGTCGCGGCTTGTGGTCTGGATTGTCTGATGTTGTTTGTCTGCCGTGCAAAAATTTCGGTCCTAACAAATTCCACCGTCTGGTGTTTTCGTCGCGTAAATTTCATTTTCCATCTTTTTGGATACATCTCAAAGGGAAGGAGCGGTGCGTCTCTGCTGGCCATCCATCGTTACCTCCTTGGGCTGGGGGGGAGCCAATTGCCACGATGCCTTTGCCATAAGGGGTAATAATTATTATAAACAATCACAATATGAGTACGACGTGATGCAAAAGACGGTATGAACAGAAGTGGTATTAATATTGGAAAGCAAACGAGCTAGATATCTTTACAAAGGAGATGCAGAGAGAGAGAGAGAGAGGGAATAACGAAAAGAAATCAACTGCCCAACGTTGTTTACTCCTGCGGCACGGCATACAGATGCCGCATGTTGCCGAGGCGGTCGCAGGGGCCAAACTTCCACCAGTCGCGGTGGACCCAAAAGTGAATGTAGCGGAACATGAGGTTGATGATCCAGGGGATGGGCGGGAAGGCCGACCAGCGGCCGCCCTCAAAGTTCACGTCTAAGCAGGTGACGATAAAGATGACGCCCGTGGTGGTGCCGGCGGTGGCAATGGCCTGCTCGGCCAGCTTGGCGGACAGGGCCGGGTACTCCTTGAACTGCTCGGGGCCGTATTTCTTGAGGCTGAACAGCGTGGGGATTTCGTCCGTCAAGTGCTGCGTCAGAATCGCGCCAAAGGAGTCGATGATGTCGGTCAACTTTTTTCCCTCAAACCTTTCGGTGCCCGCAATCACGGCGTTGATGTACGTCTCGTACGCCTCGAGGCCGTCGTGGAAGGCGTGGTGCTGCTCGACGTTGCCGGCCATCAGCCCCGGCTCGTTGGCAATCTTCTCGATGCCCGGGAAGAACAGGGTCTCCTCCTCGTGGTGGTGCACGTGTATCATCTTGGCCCAGAGGGCGGCGAAGTTGGCAAACGCCTTGACGTCGGCGGGCTTGATGTGGGGCGCCTGCAGGTAGATGGCGTTGATACCGCGGATGAAGCAGTTGTGGACACACGCCATTTCGGTGGCGATGTCGTCGAACATGTCGTTCTACACTGTTAGAGACGAACAAGGCAGATTAAGTCAAGCGCAGATGTACTCACCTTCGTCTTCTCGCCCTCCGGCCGCGGGTCCGGGATGAGCTGGAAGGGGTGGTCGGCGTAAACGGGAGCCATTGTGAGGGTCGAGGTAGGGAATCAGAAATAAACAGAAGCTGGCTGGAAACAGGCAGAAACAAACGAGTCGAAGACGAGGATGAGGTCGAACAACGAATGGAAGCTGAGTAAACAATACAGAATCGAAACTCACGATTTTTTTCCCAGGCAGGGGAGCCAGTCCTATTTATCTCATCTTTTCCGTCTGACGGTAAGATACAAAGTACAAAGTATCTTACACGCAAAGGAGGACTCCGCGGCGCTCCAAGCTGGTACGGAGCTCACATCTCACTACGAACGAACCATAGGTACAAGCTACGAGCTACGGGAATCGGAAAGTATAGAAGAAAGGCGGACACCCTGGTCATCACTCTTTTTCTCCATTCCCTCCACTCCTTCTCATTTTCCTGCCCACTCCCACTCTGCAGAGCCTCCCTGTCTTGTCGTGTCCTGTCGTGTCCTGGCCTGTGCCCTCGCCTGGACTTGTGGTTTCATCCTGTCTGGCGTAGTGCTGACACCTCTCTTGCGTGGAGCAAAGTCAACATTCAGGACCAGCCCGTATTCAATCCGGTCGCTGTGGTTGGCTTACCGGCGGAGGCGATGGGCCGCTGCAGGCCAGGGGAACAGGGTGCCTTCCCAAAAAGTGCCCAATCCGTCTAGCGCTCACTCCCGGCGCAGTGTTGTTTGGGCCTTGTTCTTTTCAGCCTTATGCCTCACAAGTCATCCCGCATCGTAAAGGATTGAGAGCGCGGGGCTAAGGAGAGAAGTACTTGTAGAGGAAAGAAGAAAATATTATTCCTGTCCTTTTGTCCTGCGTCCTTGTTTCTTGTCCTGCATGTCGCGTTTGGCGTTCGACGCATATGTCGCCAAACGTCTGCCGGCTTGGCTGCCGTTGTTGACCGTTGACGTTGACAGCCGTTGTGGCGTTTTTGCGGCCGACAACAACAGCGACAGCTACACTTAACGTCGCGAGACTTCATTTGATGCTTGCCTCCCAGAGTACTCTCGTCTTGATGTCTTTTGTTTCTCCAATATCTCTCCATTGCAGACAGCACCAGTGCTGACGGCGTATTACCTCACCCGGAGACCGTCAGCCCATCTCATCGTCTTCTTCTCCTCCTCGACGTCGCACTTTCCTTCCCCTCAGGTAGGCATCGCCCCGAACCTTTTGCCTCACCGCGTCTCGCCTCGCTCCGGCGATAGTCAAATGAATGGTCTGCACCCAGCACCCTCGTAGCTGTGACTGCAACACAAAGAGCACCCAATCATGAAGGTTGAATTTGGAATGTCGACGACCATCGACGAGATACCCAAATGCCACCCTGCCAGGACCTCGTGCAGAGAGGCTGTGACATTTGGAACGGCCCTGTGGGTTGATGTCCAAGTGGAGCCCGGACGTGAGAAACTAGAAAGAAAGAAAAAAGAGGTAACAAAAGGAGAGAAATAGTCGTCTCCAACGAGAATCAATCCCCGAGAGAACAAAGGCGGTTCGAGGTGCCAACCTGCAGACCAGGATTGGACGGGGCCGGAGCAGGGGACGGACGGCTGTCCCCTGTGGGCAGGGACAAGTCGCTGGGAGTAAGATTGACGACGACTGCCCCCCCGTCGGCCACATTCGCCGCCGTCAGCGGGCACCTGTTTTTTGTTCGTTTGTTCGCAAAGTGGGTGAGATTTTAGGGCGGTGCGCTGCTGGCAGAGCAGGACTGCGGAAAGACAGGCTCAATTCGTCGTAGGCAGGCCCAGTTCCCTGGCAGACACTTTGGTGGCCTCGCGTCAAAAGAAGCGCCGTATCGAGCGTTTTTCGAATGAACATACGGAGTAGATTACAAAACAATATTGCCGGAAAAGGGACGTCGTATGTTTATTTGGCCTTGGCAGGCGTGCAGTGCAGGAGCTGCAGGAGGGTGCACCAGGGCAGAGCCTCTCCTGCGAACTTTGTTTTAGCTGCTCGCTACGACGTACTTACTTTTAATAGACACTAAACAAGCGACAAGGTCGTCCATGTCTTCAACACAGCCCTCATCCTGTTTGTGTCCTTTTTTTTTTTTTTTTTTTTTTTACTCGCGTTGCTTTCGCTTGTGCGTCTTCACTTTCTTGGCACATCCCTCACGTATCTGTCGTACCGCGCATTCGTTAGCGAGAGCGAGATACGCCGGATCCAGACCCATCTCGAAACATCCCAGCATCTATCCCAGCACCCTGGCTCGCATCTGCACGATTGTCTCCATTTCCCCATTTCAAGCCCCATGTCGTTTGTCCAGCCAATCATCCCCAAGTAACAGCCTGCCGCCAACCGCCTGCTAGCCCTTTGCTGTGCTGGCAACGTCGTGTTCTCGCGTCAGCCTCTGTCATGCTTCTTGTTATTCGTCTGTTCTTTTTTGTCGGCGAACGTAAATCCTTATCTGCAATGTGCACGTACGGAGTATTACCTGTGTTCGAACTTGGACGAGTGGGCGGTGAGAATGCACACGTCAGTGTCAAGGCAGACTCTGCCCTGTTTATGGAGTGCATTTACGTATTTACGTTGCGATCTCAGCAAGTTGAAAAGGGGCCTCGATGTGGTAGAGGCGTAAAAATAGAAGAAAGGGGATATGACAAAAGCTTAAAAATGGTTTCAAATACATCGCGCGAGTCGAAGAAGGAAGCAACAAGGGAAATCGAGGTATTACCTCGTACCGGGCAGTTGGGTTCCATACGTCCAGACCACAATGTTGCCTCACTTTGGGACTGCTTTGGGCCGCCAGGAAAGTATGAGCGAGATTTGACAGGGAGCACACGCGTATTAGCCGCCGGCTTGGCGCAACACGACTGTTGCCAACGCCGAGCGGAATTGGACTGAAAATCAAATACGTCCGTGGCGGTCAGCTCTGACGCCGTGCGCCGTCAGCCGCAATCAAAAGTCCTGTAATTGTAAGATACTTTACGCGGAGGTAATACCGCACCGCTGCGCTAGGACATCGTATGTCGAGAGAGCGCCAAGGGCCTGGAAGGAAAAAGGAACGGCGATGGCGAGAGTGAGACGCCCATGCTCGGTGTCTGGTGTGTGCACTGTAGCAAGTGAGGGCTGCAGCAATGGCGGCGAGGCCTGGCTTGGCCTGGCTTGGTCATCCTTCCTCCTGTTTTCTGACCTGCCACAACAGGCGAATTCAGTGAGCAGGAGGCGGTGCCAGCTGCAGGTCCCGTATGGCGTACTTTTGCACAAGCATGTGAAAATGATAGAGGACGTCGTTGTCGTCTACTCCGGATGAACAAGCTTCCGCTCCATTTTGTTTCTTGGATCTCTTTCCAAACTGTGTAGCAGATGGTATTACAGGAAGACTGCAATATGCCGAAACGGAATGATGTCCATCGAGTGACGAAGACAAGTGATTCAATAATGGACGATATATGCCAAGAATACTTGAAAACAAAACGACGCAAGCTGCGGAAAGATAGCATTGCATGAACATATGAGAAGGCAACTATCGTCGGTTTTTTGAAAGGTGTACAACATTTCCATTTTGCATCGCAATCTCGATCACCAGACGATGCATCGCGAGAGCATAAACATCTAACCTTGGCAGGGCCGAAAGGTGAAACAAAAGGGGAATGGAAGAAGGTAGAGTAATGGGAAAGACCGATCCTTTAATGGACATTGAGAAGTCTAGAAGTCGAGTCGTGTGGTTCCGCCATCGTCTGCGACCGGTTAATATCGTGACATGCCAAGATCCGACAACGATCGTCACGCAGCACCAAACAAAAAGAAGCAGTCGTCATTTAATTTCAACACTGCGATAAGACGACGACGATCAGACGGTAGGCAGTCAACTTCCATTTCCAAACAGAATTCAACAGAAAATGAGAATAGCAACAAGTGTAGCGAGAACAGAAACAGTTGTCATCGTCAAATTAATGTCCAAAAACAACAGCAAAATAGTACGCCAAGAATAATACAGATGCCCACATTCAAGCGACCAAGAAAAGGTTGAATCCATGCCCAACAGCAATGGCAAATTAAGAATCATTGAAACATGGTTACAAACGAAAAGAACAATTCCAGACAGCTGGATAAAAGTGGTCGTCTCTCCACGCCACACTGCCGGCGCCGTCGATCAAACCGGGAGAGCCTTGATCGAGCCCTTCTTCTCGCCATCACGCAACAGATTCCAGCATCGAAAACAAGCATCAGGAGATCACGTTGCCTGGCAGGCCCAGGGAGATCGGATGGACCATGAAGCAGTGGCCATCTCAAAATGAAATAAAGACGCGGCTGTGCCTCTCGAAAAGAGAAGGGGAATCGACTCAATCAGATCATCTACCTTGCATCTCTTCAGACCAAACACTCTTGTGAAGTGGTGCTCTCTCGATCGACTCACGACCAGATCGACTGTTCACGTATGCAACAACCATCAGTCCTAAAACTTTAACTTTATTTCTACCTCGGAAAGGAACAGCATGGCCCGCACACTCCTCGCCGTTCTAGCGACGGCGGCCACGGCCGTGTCCGCCCAGGGTACAACACCCGCCACCGGCTGTGCCGCCCTTACGGCGCCCACCGTCGCCAACGCCACCGTTGTCGGGTTGCAGGCCGCCGCCCGCACCGCCGTGCCCGTGCGCGCCACCAACGGCACCTTGTTGTCGCTCTCCCTGTGCGACGTCAACGTCACCCTGACGCACGGCACCGCCGGCGACCGCGTGCGCATCCAGGTGTGGCTGCCCATTGACAAAACAAGCTGGAATGGCCGGTTTCAGGCCACCGGCGGCAGCGGCTTCGAGGCCGGCCTGTTTGCCGCCGCGCTGGGCCCAGCCGTCGCCGACGGCTATGCGGCCGCATCGACGGACGCCGGCGTGGGCACGACGGGCAGCTTTCCCGTGCAGGCCAACACCACTTCGGCTTTGACGCAACAGCTCCTGACCAACTTTGCCAGCCTGTCGGTACACGAGATGGCCGTCGTCGGCAAGGCGCTGGTCCAGCAGCTGTACGGGGCCCCTGCCAGCAAGTCCTACTTTACCGGGTGCTCGACGGGCGGCCGCCAGGGCTACATGGAGGCCCAACGGTACCCCACGGACTTTGACGGCATCTTGGCGGCATCGCCCGCCATCAACTGGGACCGCCTGCTGGCGGCGATGCTGTGGCCGTTCGCGGCCCTCCAGCAGCAGTTCCCACCGGCTGGCACGGGCACGGTCGTGCCGCAGTGCGTGCTGGACGCGTTCCAGGGCGGCGTGGTGAGCGCGTGCGACGCGCTGGACGGCGTGCGCGACGGCATCGTGACGCAGCCCGGGGCGTGCACGTTTGACCCGACGACGCTCGTGGGGAAGGGGATTGCCTGTTCGGCGGCGCAGGGGGGCGGCAAGAATGCGACATCGATTACAATCACCGCCGCCCACGCCGCTGTCTTCTCCAAGATCCTGGCCGGCCCCGCCAGTCCCAACGGCCAGGCACTGTGGTATGGCCTGCTTCCCGGCGCGACGCCCGACCTGCTCGCGTCCACCACGCAGGCCGGCACCGCGCCCTTTTCGCTCGCCGCTACCTGGCTCAACAACTTTGTCCTGGCTCTCAATGCTCCTGCGAACTTTTCGTCCTCGCCTGCGGCTCGTTATCGTCTGGCGAAAAAGAGTACCGACACCACCGCCCTCGCCAACGTCCAGGCCTACACCAACGTCTTCCAGCAGTCCCAAAGCATGTTCGACGTCCTCATCGGCACTGACAACCCGGACCTGCGCGCGTTTCAGGCCGCCGGCGGCAAGCTGCTGTCGTGGCACGGCCTGGCGGACCAGCTCGTGTTTCCCAATGGCACCCTCGACTACGTCCAGCGCACAATGGACCTGCTGGACGCCGACGCCGTCGACGCCTTTTTCCGCGTATTTGTGGCGCCCGGCGTGCAGCACTGCGGCGGCGGACCGGGTGCCGCACCAACGGACCCGCTGGCGGCGCTGGTGCAGTGGGTCGAGAACGGTACGGCGCCGGACACCCTGCCGGCGGTGCGGGCCCCCACGGTGGCTGGCCTCAACAGCACCCTTTCGGGGAACAACACCTCCTCCACCATCACCCGCAACCTGTGCCGCTACCCGCAGATGATGGTGTACAGCGGCAGCGGCAACGGCAGCCAGGCGGACAGCTGGGCGTGCGTGCCGGGGCCGAACCAGCAGGTCATTGCGCAGAAGACGGCCTCGGAGACGACGCCGCTGCTGGCCGAGACGAGCGGGGCCGCCGACAAGTTGGGGTCCTTGAAGTCGGGTGCTGCTCTTGCTGCGGCTGCGCAAGTTGTGTTGGCCGTCTTGTTCCTGTAGAGTGTCGTTTTCCTTTGTTTCTCTTGTCGCCTTGAGTAATGCCTTCTCTTTTTGTTCGTCCTGGAAGACGAGCCCTCTTTTGGATGATAATAATATGACTTTTTTTCTTTCGACGTGCTCTTTATGTTGTTCAGTCCCGCATCTGGCGCACGTTAAAGTTGACGCGCTTGTTGCGCATCCAGCCGCGCCATGCCTCGTACCGCCCGTCGGCGTGCTCGCCCGCCGGCCACGCCGCCAGTTCGTTGGGGCACGTGCCCTTGAGCACCTTGGGCACGCCGTGCCAGGCAAACCGTGCGTGGCCGGACATGTAAAGGGCGTCGCCCGACCGCAGCCGGATGAGCAAGTACGGTTCTTTGCCGGACCCATCGGCTGGCTCTGTTGACGCATCCGTGGCGTTTTTCTCCTCAAACTCCGCCGTCGGCGCCGCCATGAACAGCGCATCGCAGCCAATGCTCAGGCTGATCAGCCCCTTGTCCGTCTCCTCCGACACGTCCCGGTGGATCATCATGGTGTCGCCCGGCGTGTAAAAGTTGACAATCGCCGCCTGTGCGTCCGTCTCGGGGAACAGGCCGGCCAACAACTGTATCAAGTCCAGTGGAAAGCTGGGCACTTTCTCGCCCTCTTCCTCTTCTCCCTCCTTCCCCGGATACACCCGGTTTGTCCAGTCGTACTGCCCGCCGAGCGTCACCCAGTGCAGCCGCTTGTCCAGCACCTGCTGGATCGACAGCGCGCGGTGCACGGACGGGTCTTTGGGCGAAAACGTGCCGGGGCCTTCCAAAACATCAGCGCTGTGGGCGTTGGCCGGCGGCGGGTACGTGAAGAAGGAGGCGCCGTCGGCCGGGTAGGGCAGGTCGTAGTGGAGGTGCATGTTTGTCTGGTGGCGCGGGTCGGCGAGGTCGCGGTGGACCATGCGGTCGAGCAGGCGCTTCTGGACGCGCAGGGGCACGAGCTTTGGGATGATCAGGAGGCCCGGAAGCAATGGGTGGGCGTAGACGGGGATGTCGGCCTCGGATGCCGTGTCGTCCTTCTCGTCTTGCTCCTCCTCCTCAATGTCGCCGTCGACGGGGCTGTTGACGGCCAGGAACGCCGCAAAGGCTGCTTTTGTGCGGTCGGCCGGAAGCGTGCTCACAGGACGGAAGGGCACTCTAGACTTGCTTCCGCTTTGCACTTCTTCCGCCGCAAGCTCGTCAATGTCGCCGCTCGCTTCGACATCGGTCGCTGTCGACTTGGCATACGTCTTCCATTTGCTGCGCAGGTACTCGGACGGCTGCTCGTGCGCGTCCAGCGAGGTAATGTCGGCGGTCATGACGGCGGGTAGGCAAGAGGCATCGTTCGGTGGGGAGTAGGGAGAAAGACAGGATCGAGTATCTTTCGTTGTGGTGGTCGTGGCCGTCTTCTGCGGTCGCCTGATCTGCTTCGTGACTTTTTTCTCCAATTAATTTAATTCTTTTTTTTTTTCTTAGCCGTCCCGACCGCCGGTCGTAGTTGCCCCGCCATTTTTATGCGAGGGGTGCGTGTGGTGCGATAAGATAAGAAACAAAGCCAGTGACAGAGTGCCACACACCAAAAACGCGCTCCCGACGCGTCGGCCCAGGTCCCCCCAACCTCATTCGTTACAGCGCTTCGTGCCCCTTTTCCCCGCTACAAAAGCCCGCTAGACCACGCTGACCGCACTGCCGTAATCCAAAATGCAAGGAGTAAATAAATAAATAAACAACACCCAAAAATTGCAGCCACCACCACACCTCTGCGTCCCGCCAAATTGACACGCCTCTCAACACGGAACACCTCGACCCTTGCTCCTTCCCAATCCACGCCCAAAACGACGACAACGACACGACGACGACGAGCCCTCTTTGGCCCTTTTGACCTTTTTGACCCTTTTGACTCACGACTCTCGTTACGACCCTTGACCGCCCCTCTCGACAACGCGGCCTGCACGACCTGTCTCTCTCTCTCTCCCTTGTCGCCAAGGCCCAGCGCGTCCACTCGTTTTCTTTTTTTCGTCTCTCGCTTGCATCCCCACGACGACGCTGAAGCGCCCATTTGACCCTCACGACCGCTAACGACACGACCTCCCGCCCGACGACCACATCACGACATGGCCCTTGGCCTCTAGAGAGCATCTCCGGCAGTCCCTTTCTTTTACTCTCCTCCCTCGCTTCGTTTGTCGCCCGTTTCACCGCTTCTCTTTCATCTCACACTACACACCACATCCAAACGCCATGGATAACTACCAAAAGCTGGAAAAGGTCGGCGAGGGTGAGTAATACTTCCGGGGGGCTTAACCAAAGAAGAAGAATGACAACGGACATGGGAAACATACTAACTCCCACACCCCCCAGGCACGTACGGTGTCGTCTACAAGGCCCGCGACCTGACGGCCGGCGGCCGCATCGTGGCGCTCAAGAAGATCCGGCTCGAGGCCGAGGACGAGGGCGTGCCGTCGACGGCCATCCGCGAGATCAGCCTGCTCAAGGAGATGCGCGACCCCAACATCGTGCGCCTCTACAACATTGTCCACGCCGAGGGCCACAAGCTGTACCTGGTGTTTGAGTTTTTGGATCTCGACCTCAAAAAGTACATGGACTCGCTGCCCGTGTCCGACGGCGGCCGCGGCAAGGCCCTGCCCGAGGGCACCGGCAGCCGCCTGCACACGCTCGGCCTCGGTGACGACATTATCAAGAAGTTCATGAGCCAGCTGTGCGCCGGCATCCGCTACTGCCACAGCCACCGCATCCTGCACCGCGACCTCAAGCCGCAGAACCTGCTCATCAACAAGGAGGGTAACCTCAAGCTCGCCGATTTTGGATTGGCCCGCGCCTTTGGCGTTCCTCTTCGGACGTACACCCACGAGGTTGTGACTCTATGGTACCGCGCTCCCGAGATTTTGTTGGGCGGCCACCAGTACTCGACCGGCGTCGACATGTGGTCCGTCGGCTGCATCTTTGCCGAGATGGCCATGCGCAAGCCGCTGTTCCCCGGCGACTCAGAGATTGACGAGATCTTCAAGATCTTCCGGCTGCTGGGCACGCCCACCGAGGACGTGTGGCCCGGTGTTACGACGTACCCCGACTTCAAGGCGTCGTTCCCGCGCTGGGTGCAGGACACCGAGACGCCCATCTGCCCGACGCTGGACCCCATGGGCCAGGAGCTGCTGGAGCTGATGCTCGTGTACGACCCAGCCAGCCGCCTGTCGGCCAAGCAAGCGTGCAACCACCCGTACTTTGACGACCTGGAGAAGCCGGTGCCCGGGACGGTGGGTGCCGGTGCCGCGGGTGCGCGCCAGCACACGACGACGGCCGCCGCGGGCGGCGCGTACAGCGGCAGCGGATACCACTAGCAAGGGGTCCTCTGCTGAGGAGAAAAGGCGGGAGGCGGAAGGCCGTCTTTTAACTTGTGCACACATTCTTTTTGACCCATTTCCTTACTTTTTCTTGCTTTTTTGAGCCCTAATCCCCTGTCGACTTTTGTTCTTTATATCTTCATTATTGCATTTATCATTGTGTCTCCCCCTTTGCTTTGCCGTCTGTCGTTTCCTCTCATTCCATTTTTTTTTTTTGCACATCTTGTTATTGTCTACACAAACACTCTGGAGGGTGGCATTTGGCGTTTTTCTTTGGGCATCGGAAGGGGTGGACAGACGACGTTTTTTTTTTTTGGTCAACGGGGGAAGGAGGACGTTGGCGGATTTCGTACGAACAGGAGGATACGACCAGGAGTAGAAGATGAATATAAAAAAAACATGCAAACCAAAACAGACTGCCGTGGTGGGCACGCAATCGTGTGTTGCTGCGTATGCTGGACACGACATGTGCCAGACACGGCGTGCGACTTGTCGTGTGCTGCCAGAAAAGCGCCGGCCGGGTTTCGGTCCTCGGCCCCTGCAGTAAATCAGGGCATACAGCAGCGTCTCGATGGCGTTTGGCGTGTGTGTCCCCATAAACAAACTGTTGAACAAAACAAACCACCCTCTGCAATGGCATCACGAAGCGAAGACATAAAGGGGCGAGAAGCTCTGTCCTACGTGATATCTAACGACACCTCGTACTGTCTTCTCTTCTATTGTTTTCACCTCAAACAAGCCCCGTCGAGGCGCCATGTCAACCGAGAATGCCGGCACGCGTCTCCCGTCACCAAAGCGCCCTCAACAGAACGCAAAAAAAAAAAAACGCCATGTCTCTCTCCACTGTCTTCTCTTTCTCGGTTCTCTCCCCATCTCCCTCGCTCGTCGCCACGATCGGACACCAGCATTGGCGAGACCGCTCAAGGAGCGAGCCGTCGGGACCGGCGGTGTGCGGCAGTGGACGGGCCGTTGGCGTACGACTGCCGGCACGGCAAGAAAAAGGAATACGGACGACAAAAGAGGAGGCGCTATCCATTGCCGACAGGGGCTGCGAGAGGTGAGTCCTTTTTTTCCCTTCGTTTCTGCACTTCTTCGCTTCTCGGCGCCTGGGGAATGGGAAGGAATGCTGGCACACCGCAAACAGTGTCTCACACTGCCATTCGTTGAATCGTTTTGGAAGCTTAGCTCCTGCGTAGGAGACATGGGAAAATCAACATTCCTCAGAGAGGGTGGAGTCGAGTGGCAAGGCGACGAACGCTGGGGGGTGTATCTACGAGTTCTGGTGGACTTGCACAGAGACGTGGATAGGAGCATGCTTCATGTCTTTGATGCGTCCGTCACGCAGAAAGACTGTGAACAGCAGTTCGGCCGTCCACGGATGCAAGCAACAGGTTCGCGACACGAGATCCTAACAGTTCGAGGCAAAACGTCGAGATGAAAACAAAACATAGCCAAGGGCTAGACCGCAGAAATACAAGATAATGCAACGTGGGATAGATGATCATACGTGCACGATGGCTTCACGCAACCAGGATGGCCCTTCGTCTTCTCCAAGACCTACGCGAGACAGTTGCAAGAGTCCCTTCCGCCCAAGATGCGGTGTGGCTTTCTTCTCCCGTTTGTTCTTCTACTATCGGCCAAAGGCAAGCCCGGAGACAGGATACACCTTGCAAAACCGCTGCCCTCACCTTGCGGCCTCGTGTTTCTTGCATCTCTGTACTCTACACCCCCGGTTTACCCCTTTTGTTTTATTGAATCTACCGAGACAACATCTCAGTCTCTTCTCTCTTCAGCCAGGGTCCTGGGTTTGAGACTGTACGACCAGCATTGGGGTCTTAGGCTGGATCAGAGCAGGTGTGTTTTTTTATTCTTTTTTTCTTTGTGTGTGTACAGAATTTTTTTTTTAAAAAAAAATTTATAAAAAAAATTTATAAGAACATAAATCATAATTATTTTCCCTCCAGGATTTTTAAAACTATTTTAGAAATTATTTATTAATATTTACTCCTGTATCTTACTATTTTTTTTTACCAACATTGTTTCGTTCAAAGCACGATTCAATAACAAATGCCCAGTCAGGTGCATTCTAGACTCACAAACACAAGCAACGTACAAAGAGACCTTACAAAACAAGAACGGAGTCGTTTGTCTCAACCCATGATGTCTGTCCCAAAATGGTAGGTGGTAAACACACGTCTTTTTATAGATCCGTTCACGCCGCACGGGTTGTTCCGTCTTTGTTGCTGTGTCTATTATTTCTCCCCAATTTCAACTCTTTTTTTGCACTTTCAAATGAAGCTGTGCCGCATTTCGACAGCACACTCTGTAGCCCCGTGACAAAGAGTACGACGCCCCCCCAACGCAAGCGGTGCATAGAAGTTGTGTTTTGGAAGGCCGCAAACGATCTCTCGATTTGGTGTCTTTGAGAACCAAAGGCCCCCCTGTCCCTTTTTGTTATGTCTTTTCTCTGTACTCTGTTTGTCCCTTCTTGTCTAGTTTTGTCTCTTTCTAGATGCACACCCTCCATCTTGGCATCTTGGGTTCATCGTACATACGAGAGGCGCCGGGTGCGCGGGTCTTTGCATCTTTCTCGTGCGGCACGCCGTCGAAACGCCCGTATTTTTAGAGATGGGACAAGGACAAGGATGGACTGCTCGTTGCAAAGCGGTTCACGGGCTTGTTCGATATGGTTTGTCGAGATGCGTCTGTTTTGGTCTGTTTTTGGTTGGGACCGTAATACCAAAACAGATCTTAGGGTTACCTTTTTGTTGTGTTTGATTTATTTTCGGCGACGGTAGAGACAGGCCGTGGCCCGTAACGCCCCCAAATTGGCGGGACAGACAAAATAGATAAGAGCAAAAGAGAGGGAGGCACTGAAAGAGAACACAACAAACGCTCATCGTTGGACGTCCCAAAAATAAACTCGCGCAAGGGCTGCAGAAAGAAAAGGCAAGCGCTGGGTGCGGCCAGACGTTGGGGGCGGGCGGCAGCTGGCGCCAATAAGAAGGCCGCATTTTGCGTTCTTACCGTGGTGGCCTGGCCGTTGTAGGAACTCCGTACTCATTTGGCCCGCAGAGTCAGTTGTATGATTCTATTTTGACTTTTGTACGGATCTCTGTATCTTTCGTTCCTTTCTTTGTGCCCACTTCCTGGCGCTTGCTAGGCGCGCCCAAGATGGAAAGGACGAGAATAACAGCAGAGTTCCTACTGTTGACGATGCGGCCGTTTCACGACAGCGACGCAAACGGGCACAGAAGCGGCTTAGCTGTCCGTTTCGTGAAGCGCCGTGCTCTATTTCTGGAGGGCCCCTATCGGCGGTCACTTTTCACGTCTTCCACAACCGTCCCAGAAACTTTCGAAGATGCCTCGTATTTCACATCGTGGTGTCGTCATAGCTTGAAACCAAAACGGAGTCTACGGAGGCAACGGAGGCGACGGCGAGGAATCATTTTTTCAAAAGCAATTTTTGTTGACGTGGAGCTGCGCCACAGACCGACAGCGTGGACGGGCGTCAACGGTGGAGCGCATCTGACGAATACGGAGTACAGTCGGGCGAGATGACGATATGAACCTGGTTTTGTTTATGCTCTGTTTTGTTTCTGCATCTTTCGTATCCTTGCACGTTTGTTTCTCGGCCGGGTTGTTTTGTTCCAGTTCTCTTGTCTCCTTGTCTGATGATAGGCATCTATTTCTGTGTTATCCAAAGAGGCAACAGGCAGCCAGGCCCTGCATCTCAAACTGATTAAACTTGGAGCTAGCGTGTCATCCCATCATGATTGGCCATTCAAGCCCTGCTGTGGCCCGTTCATTTTCATCTCCGAGCCTTCTTCATGGCATTACTCGGCCTCCTCAATGTCAATGGTCTTGTAGTCGGATTCCTTGTAGCCCTGGTTTGCTGGGGGTGTTAGCCGTGCATGAGGTGTTGGAACACTGTCGTAGGGCCGACTTACTGTACGGCTCATACTTGGCCAGCTCGTCCCAGTTCTTCTCCTCAAGCAGCTTCCAGGCCCGCTCGGCCGCACCCTGCGGCATGTAGATGCGGTGCTCGACGTCCTTGTCGTCGCGGTAGACCATGCAGTTGGGCTGGACCGACCGGGTGGGCCGGGGGATTTTGGTGAGGTCAATTGGGGTGTTGTTTGTATTGGACATGTTGGGGTGTGTCGAGGGTGTGCAATTAAGTGTGTAATTGTGTAGTTGATCCGATGCGATGAGCCACGAACGTATGCCGTATGTTGATAAAGAAGGTGCTTACATCTGTGACGTATTTGCCTGTTCTAGGCAGCCTCGTTTCCCCTCCGAGTCTCCCCTCCTTCCCTTCTTCCCTTCTTCCCTCCTTCCCTACCTTCCCTACCTTCCCTCTTTGTGCCGTCCCCCCGCGTCACATGAGCAGCAGCAATACCTACTGTGCCTTGATGAATACTGCTCTGCATGCGCATTTCTGCAATCGGCAAAGCACGGGACAGTCCTTCTTCTCCGCAAGCTATTCTTGTCGACTCGAAAGTCGTTGATTGACATGGTGCAGAGGGAGCCCGACCAGCCGTCTCGTGACTTTGACGTTTCTAGCTGGGTCGCTGCGGCAGTGTTTTTCTTGGGCGCTCTTGGGTGCTCTTGGGTGCTGTAGTCACGGCCTTCAGCGGCATGCAGCAGAGGCTTGCCTCGGCCTTGTCTGGGGCAGGAGCTCTTCACAGCCAATCACAACCGGGCTGCCTCTGTTTTGTGCAGTCGTCTGCAAAGGCCAAGCCGGATTCACTTCACCCCATTTGTCTCAAGCGTTGCTTCCCACGGCCGCTCGGCAGCGTCTCCTCTGTTTGTCGTACCTGGCCAAGCTGATGGGACGGCGCCACCGGGGACGAGAGCGAGCGTGCGCCCCGATCTGTGGAGAGACAAAGACGAAAAGGGACGAGGTACGAAAGACTCGTATGCAAGCGAACGCCGCCAGCGCCGCCGGGAACACGAAGCCATGGACGGCACTCGTCAGAAACCAGGCACGCCAGGAACACCTTTTGGACAGCGTCTGGACAGCTTCTGCACACCCCCCCTCTCAGCCACTAACAGGACGACGGCGCCGACGATGACAGCGACGACGTCGCGTCGGTGGACGACGATGAATAACAACGCTTGGCGTTCGTCTTCGGCGTTGGGTGCACGCCCTTTCTTTTTTTCTTCCTGCAAAGTTCCCTTTTCTGGCCCTAGTCCTGCAGCGCCCAGGAGAAAGGACGCCGGCCGCCTCTAAAGCCAAAGGGGTGACAAACGGCGTACCGAGGAACAGTCCAGACCCATCGAGACCATGTAGACCGTGGAGACCGAGAGTGTCAAAGTACTGTCAACACCGTCAATCAACACCGTCAATACTGTCAACTCGTAGCCACCATCGTGCATCCAAGCTCGACACGGCAGCGACTGTTTAATTTCCATATCGTTGACACTCTACATAGATGTTCCCGTGATAGCACGCGGTTGGGATTGTCAGCAGGTCCTGTCCCCAGAGGACGATGTCGTCACCAGGCCGTCGACCACCGACTACCCGTTCCTTGCTCCCTCCTCATCTCGCGCGCAAAAAGGGTGGGCAGGCAATTTCGGTCTGCACAAGGTGCGCAAGGTCATGCGCCAGCACGGGACAGCATAGCAAGGGAGGATTTCTGTTTAAGTGCTTGCAGCTGGTCTCGTTGCTTTTTCGGAGTGTGCATCACTTTCTTCCAGCTCAGCAGTTCGTCGAACTGAGACATTTGTGTCTAGCGAGGGTGATGCTAGGAAACGATGCGCTGATGCGCTGTGATCGCGGTCGTGTGCCCTGTATTTTGGCTGCGAGTTGCGCCGAGCTTTCAGCGATCCGCGCCCCCTTGGCTGGCCGTTCCTGTTGGGGGCTGCCCGGTGGACTGTGGACACCTGCCGTTACCACTGGAGTCGCGCACATCACCGTCGGGACACATCACGGATCACTGTCTGACCCCCGCTGCCCCCTCTGCCCCCTAGAGCAGATCATCTGCTCGCCTGGGCGTTGGTTCTCGTTGGGCTTGGAGATCGTCTGCGGCCTCCTTTGCCCTCCCGTCGATCCTGGCTCGTCCTGGTCAGACGAGGGCACACACCAGACACACCGAAAACCAATATGACCAGTCGCTCGTCGTCGCTCGTCTCGTCTCTTCTCTTCTCCCCATCCACCGATCCTTCAGCACCGACTGTCCGATACTGCACTGGCAGACGGTGTCGATGTCTCTCTTGACTTCTGTCTATGCCGTTTTGTCGTTTAGCCGGACCACCAACAGTCGTCGAACTTGCTTTTTTCCTTTCCCTCTCTTCGTGCCCTACTCTGTGTCTCCCCTTCTTTCACTTGCCCCACAGATTGTGTCTCTCTCTGGTGTGCAAATTTCATTGTCTTGCTTGGAGAGGGAGACACTGTAGACAAAAAACCAGTGCATATGAGAAATTTGCCTGTCTCTCTGGCCCCCTCGCGCGCCTCATTACTATGCCCGCCTACAGCGCGCATGTGCATCGTGCATGACAGGCCATGGCGGGAAATAGGAGAACGTATCTTACGACGTAGGAGACTGCGATTACGGCTGCCTACGTTGAATTTCATCGTGCATACGCCCCCTGGGACCAGCGTCGCCATTCCCACTGCAGGCAGGCGATGCCACTGTACCGGCCGACATACGAGATGGAAGCCACAACGGGGGCATACGACATACGTACGGACCTGCCGCTGGTCCACCACGGTCCACCCGTGCCTGCCCGTTCCTGCAGCGCACAGCACGGGCGCGCTTTCCTTGTGCGTCTTTCCTGATTTTTCTTTTTGTCAGACGTTGTACCTCGCACAGCGCGGATCCCTCCGATCGGCTACCCCCCTTTTTGGCCGTTTGTTCCTGTTCTTGTTCCTGTGCCTGACCTTTTCCGACTTTTCTCCCTTGGTTCACGACTGTAGTGCCCTCTTGTGGGCTCTTGTGGGCTCTTGTGCAGCCCTGCGGCTGCGTAGCGTTGCCAATCGTGGCCCCGCCGTGCGCGCACACAAACGTGAGGGGGGAAAGACGGCGGAGGACGGGTGTCAGTCCAAGTATCTTACAAAGTCCTTTGAGGACCGCTAGTCCGCTACAGTACTGTCGTACGCACTCTGGCTTGCGTAGGCAAGACGACATGACTCCCTTGCGTCCGTCGTGACGGGTTTTGGCTGCTTTGCAAAATCTTTTGCTTGCTCGTGACAACGATATTCCCTCACCTGCGTTCTGTCCATGCCTTCAGTCCCTGCCTTTATGCAATGGTCGATGCAAATGCTTCAAGGAATGGAGAGGACGTAGTTCTGTGGCGTGCGCAGCAATATGCATACAACCCCCGGTATTGCATCCAACGTAATAACGGCCGTTGCTTTTGTTCGTTTACCGTCTGTTTCTTTGTTTGGCGGTCAAGGGTTCAAGAGCTACTGCGATAGTCAGGGGTAAAGAAACCGCTGCCTGCCAAACAAAAAGCCGTCTTCTTGTGCTGGTCATTGGATCGGTTGCATCCTTGTTTTGTTTGCCACCCGATTCGTGTGTGTTCATAAGTGGTGTGGGAAGTCGGGCAGGACGGAGTGATCTTCTTAAGACGCCTGGAGGCACAAGATATGGTGTAATACACGGACTGGGGTCAAGTGATGAAGGTGTTTGACCAGCTCTCGTCACGCTGTTTCGTTTGTTTCGTTTGGATGGATGTTTGTCTTGTTTGGTAGTATTGTCAACTGTCTGTTTGTTTCATTGTTGGCCCGTCACAAAAACGGAGGCCAAGCCCAGGCCTTGTCCTACAGTGCCGTATTGTATCTTACCCGTCCATTGACAGCGTCGCCTATTCATGAAAATGGATTCTCTCGTCAGAAAGGTGTTGGCCAAAAATGCCTTTTCTCTTCCACCCCTATCATCTCGCCCGCGTCGGCCGGCCTGCATGTCTGTGAGGGCACCAAGAGGCTCAAAAGCAAGGAGACGAGAAACGGTCATCATTGCGTATGGTACGGTCGACGGACAGCCAATCGTTCAGAACGGACGGATCCTCGACGGAGGCCTAGGAGGATTTGTTGGTGCGCAAGTTGGTGCGCAAGTGGGGTTTTCAGGGGACCACTGAGAGGCAGAAGGAGGGGGAAGGGGCTCGAGGGGTTGCTGGGTTTGCTGACAGGTGCGTTTGCTGCGGGTTTGAATGGGTTGCAATCGTCAGGGGAAAGGAGGGGCACTGGACGGGCACTGGACGGAGATCAGATACTTCAATACCCAAGAAGGAAAGTAAAAAAAGACGGAGCCAGCAACAGAAGGCAAAACAGTCGTATTGAACTCCGTGCGGAGGTCAAAGTCAGAGAGGCGGTGTACTGCCTCCGTCGCCACTGTTGGACACGGAGGGAAGGAGGGAAGCTGAGGAAGGAGCCAAGCACCAAACAGACGCCGTATCGACCACTGCCCACACATGCACATGAAACGGGCAGCCGAAGTGACGAAAGAAGGCAGGAGACAGGGGCTGTCTTTGCCCAATGACGACCTCGCATCTTGCAGCCATCGACATCTTGCGATGCTCCATCAAATAGGCAGGGCAACAGAATCTGCCAACGCACACATATGCAGCCTCCTTGCCATTCATTTTCTTTTTCATTTTCTCTTCATTTTGCCTTCGCGTGTCCAAGAACCCTACTTTTGCCCGACCTTGGGATATTGCGCTCTTCCGCGTTTGCATTCCTCGTGGGAGATTTCTTCAATCTCCTGTGCAGCCCTGTGCAGGATTTTGCAGTCTTTTGTGGCTCTGAACAGCCCTTTGTGCCCCCTTTCAAAGGCGACAGTGGAGTTGTTCCCAGTGGATACAGCGTTATTTGTGTAAACGCGGCCCCTGTTCTTGCTGGCAATGCAGCGCCCTATTACTGTCTTTCGCGCCACGAAGGGGAGCACTAAAGGGAGCCGTAGTAATGAGCCAACACGCAAAGCTACGCAAAACTAGGCGGTGGACGGAGGGGACAAGGACTGTCCCGCAGGCACTAGACGGCCGCCATGCCAGTCGGCGACGATGATAGGCCACGAGAGGGAGGTCCGTCTGGTCTTTTCGACTTCTCCTTCGTCGTCTCGTTGGCTGGGCTCGCTGGCTGACGTCTGCTGGCCTTTTGTTTCATGTGGTCCAGGCCCGCCCGTTTGGGCCCAGCAGGGACGCTGGTTGGCGCGCTGGTGCGGTCCCAACCTAGACTTGGGGCCTGGCCTTGCCACTAGAATCTGCTGTTGGGCCACGGACAGCCAATCAAATGGACCAAGGACGCAACTTGCAGGCGGTGCAGAAAACGGCAGGCCGCCGTGGACCACCGTGGCCGCCGTTTCTACCCTCCGTGTAATTGCTGCCCCCTGGCCGGCCATCCAGAGCCACTCGACACTTTGAAACCCGCGCATCTTGGAGAAGAGCGCATCGCTTTGTGGTATCTGTCGTATCTGTGGTCTCTCTGACGTCCGTCGGCCGGCCGCCCGAATTAGAACATCTGCACGAGAACCGGCGCCTGGCGTTTGTTTCGTTTCCAGACGCCCGTTGAAAATAGAACGCGCATCCGGCGTGCGTTCGAAACATTCTCTTTCTCCGTCGTATTTTGTTGTTTTCTTCCTCTCTTCCCTTCCTCTTCTTCATCCTCATCTCTCGCCTTTCCCCGTCTCCCTGCAAATTCATTCAATATTAAAGCCTCCTGGCCGGTCCCATCTCCTGGCATTCCTTTCTGCTCGCCCCCTTTGTCACGTCTCCTCTTCTTTTTTCTCCTCACTCTTCATCCCTTGGACCTTTTCTTCTCTCTTCTTCGGTATCGTATTTTTCTTCGCCTGGCTCAAGTCGACTGGTTCTTCTTGTGCTTCTCTCCTTCTCTACGTCTCTGCTTCGCTTTGCTCGCCCTCTCTTCGTCTCCCTTTCCTCGGACCCATCGAAAACCTGCGGATCGTAGCGCCCGCTGCTTCCTCTTTAGGGATTTCTTCTTCGCTTTTCTTCGTCGCTTGTCTCTTTTCGCTCTTCAGTGTCTTGCCTTCCTCTCCCTGGGCATCTCTCCCTGTCTTCGCTCTTCGCCCATCATACTGTGTGCACTGCTGGTCACTGCACTCGCTTCCCAACTTCTTCGTCAACGCTTTTCGACGGCCCACATCGACACGATACACGATACCCACGACTTACGCCCTCACGCCCTCACGTCTTACGTCTAACGACTTTCCCGTATGTATGCTCGGCACCTTCCCCTCCTTCTCCTTCATCCCTCTCTTCGCCGCCCTGCCTTCCCTTTTCAGCCAAGAACGTCTCCTTTCGTCTCCTCTTGTCGGCCTCTCTTTCCCTGCTGGGCCTGTTCTCTAGTTCACATCGGCAGCCCTTTCCTCGCCGCCCTTGGCTCTACACGATTTCTTGTTACCATCTCATGCTTCCTGTCTTCCTGTCTTTTGTCTTCTGCCTTCCTTTTGATCCTCTTCGTCCTTTCATCCCTCCCGGTGCATCTTCAGATTCCAGCTTATAAGACTGTCCTCGCTCCTCTCCAGCTGCATTCTTTTTTTCCTCTCTCCTTTCACCTCAGACATTCGAAGCTATTCAGAAGTCCAACCAACTGTCAAAAAAACCACTACTCACTCAGTCATTCTTTATTCAGGTTTTCGCTTTTCGCTTTCGCTTTTTAGCATTCAACGGTTTCGCCCAGCCCTCTCTTTTAGGCTCACTCTCTTTATTTTCGTCATTCTTTGCACATTGCATCTGCCTCTCCTTGCTATTCTTCAAAACTCCGCAACCTCTCTGCCCCGCCCGTGACTGCCTCTTTGCGTCACCGTTTGCCCATTCCTGCACCACCAAAACGCTCGTGCCCACACCCGCACCTGCCCCAATCATTCACCCTAATTTTTTGCGCACTTGCAAAGGCCACGAGCTATTGTCACCAGCTTCCTGCTATTGTTGCTCACTCGCTCCTGCCTGCGACCTCTTTTCCTCGAACTGTCGACTTCATAATTTTTTCATTTGTTCCTTCCCTTTTTTTCGATTTCTCAAACTTCATTTTGGACATCTTATTTCTTCTTCAATTTCGACTTTTGAGAAACCTCAGCTTGCTCTTGCAACACCACTCCCTCTCTTACGCTCATCTACGCTCATCGCCCCGCCAGCACGTCGCTATCACATCCCTTTCTCGGTGGTTTGTGTCTCGGATACCCGCACTAGCACGCACTCTCTCATTTTGCTCTCTCCTTGCTCGCCCTTCTCGACTTCCTGACTTTTTGTCTTTGCAAAGTCTTCCACATTCCTCACGGTTTTCTGTCTTCGACCTCTCACACTTTTCAGCATTCCACTGCCGGGCTTCACCCTCACATTCCAGCACGTCGTCGACTCGCTCAACGACTCGCAAACCCGCCAGCCAATCCCTGTGCTTCCCCGGACTTGCCCGCCCAGTCCAGCACCAGCACGATCGACGCTTGTCCCCTTCGCCTCCCTTGCGCGACCGCTTCTTCTGTTCTCCTGGCCTAGCCTCCCTTGGTGCTTGGTGCCCTTTGCTCCCTTAGGCACACACCCCCCCACTACGCCCCCCCTGACCCTGGAGCTTCCCGTTCACGGTCAACCACTTGCTGGCACGCCCGCCGCGCCCGACCAAACACGCACACCCTGAACAGGCTCAGCCTCGTGGCTCTTTCAGGTGTCTCCCTAACCCAATCCCTTTGCACCCTCGCTTGTCCTCCCTTACAAGCAAAAAAACCCACACCCCTTTTCACACCCCCCCTTTCAGTGTGCCGGTCCCACCTGAATTAACCTCGCCGCAACTACGCACGCTCTACCGTTCCGCCTCCACTTACACCCCCCTCCTTCTTGTCTTTTTTGTCTTTCTTGTCCACCACAAGCAACGCAAAAGCTCCCTTGAGAATATATTATTCCTGGGCCACTCTCATCTCTCACATTCCTCTCTCGAGACGATCTTGTTCTTCTTTCTATTCATCCCCAACCTTCCTCTCCAAGAGAACAAGGTTCTTTGCTTCGACGTGTGTGCCCTACATCTCGACAAAGATATAGAAAGGGACCGTCGGGCTTGCTTTCCAAGATCCGACTAAACTTTATTTTTCTTGTCAACGACAAGCACAGCAACATCGACATCGAATTCGACTTTGACTTCGACTTCGACAACACATTACGACAACATCACGACACTTCTTTACGACTCTCACATCACTCCCCACACACACATCACCATGGACTCGACACAGCTCAGCATGGCCGAGCTCAACGCCGCCGCCCTGGAGCAGTTTGTCTTCACCCCCGTCAACCGCGACATGATCCGCTACCTCGCCGACGCCGCCAACAACGTCATCCAGTGCGATCCCAACATGATGCCCCCCACCGCCTCCGAGGTGCAGCGCCGCTCACTACCCACCCCGCCCGGCTCGCCCTCGCACTCGCCCGCGCCCCGCGCCGTGCGCCGTGAGGACGGCGGCCTTCCCTCCCTCGAAGAGTTCATCGGCCAGCTCGTCGTCTCCTCCAACGTCCAGGTCCCCACCCTCATGAGCACCCTTGTGTACCTGCAGCGCCTCAAGTCCCGCCTGCAGCCCATGGCCAAGGGCCTGCGCTGCACCACGCACCGCATCTTCCTGGCTTCGCTCATCCTGTCGGCCAAGTACCTCAACGACAGCTCCCCCAAGAACAAGCACTGGGCCAACTACAGTGTTATTACGACCGAGTTCTACAACTTTGGCTTCTCCCGCACCGAGGTCAACCTCATGGAGAAGCAGCTGCTGTTCCTGCTCGACTGGGACCTGCGCATCACCGAGGAGGACCTCTACCATGATTTGGACGATTTCCTGGCGCCCATCCGCGAGGACGTCGCCGCCCGCTACGCCCGTCGCCAGCAGCGCCGCCGCCGCCAGAAGCTGCTGCTCCAGCAGCAGCAGGAGGAGGAGGAGCGCCAGCGCCAGGTCCAGGCTCAGGCCCAGGCCCAGGAGCAGCAACTTGCTCTGCAGGCCCAAGAGGAGGCCGCCATCCTGCGCCTGCGCCAGAAGCGCCAGGAGGAGGACGCCGCCGTCTGGGCCGCCGCGACCGCCTCGGCCGCCGCCAACGGCTACCTGACGCCGCCCCGTCGGTCGAGCCACATTTCCCTGCAGTCGCAGTCGCAGTCGCCCTCGCCCGTCTCGTCCAGCAAGGCCACGCCGGACGACACGTCCGCGATCCTCATGACCATGCCCAGCCTCACCTACAGCGCCAGCACCAGCTCCGCCAACAGCTACGCCTCGTCCCTCAGCTCGTCGCGCTCGCACTCGCGCGCGTCGACGCCGCAGTCGCTGGTCGACCTGGACGCCGCCTACGTCTGTGACCACGACGAGGTCGTCGGCACGCCCAACAGCACCAACAGCACGAGCAGCCTCAAGCGCGAGCGCGCCCTCACCATCAACAGCCTCAAGTCGGCCGCGCCGGCCTACCTGCCCTACGAGATCAGCCTCGAGGAGCTGCGCGACATCCAGGACGGCGGCAACCGGGTCAAGCGCGTGCGCGGCATGCTCGGCCGCGTCTTTGGCTCGAGCGGTGTGCTGGTTCGTTAAAAGTTGCGCAGCAACTTTTCTTTTTTCTTTTGTTTTTCTTTTCTTCTTCTTATTACCCAGCAACTTTTCTTTTTTCTTTTGTTTTTCTTTTCTTCTTCTTATTACCCATTTTTTTGTCTTTTAGTTTCATTTGTTTGTTTGGGAAAAGCGAGGCGTTCCGAGATTATCATTTTCATTTCCATTTTCCATATTTCCATATTTGCTTTGTTTTTTTACCATCGCACGATACTACGTTTACTACGGGAGTCGGAGTCTGAAGTCTGGGAGAAAAACACACAACCAACAACAAATCAGCACGACCAATTAATTTTCTTATTGCATTTACAAATGGCGGATATCTTTGTTTCATTTTTCCTCTTTTATTTCTTACTCTCTTTTGTTATCAACTCGTTAAACACAACAAATCCATTTTATCTCATACACAAACATTACAAGATCCACACTGCATAATACAAGAGACGCAAGAAAACATGAAAAAATGAGCTCAACGGGACAACTGCATCCTTGAACGATAATGGGGGATCTGGTTCCGGAGTCTTGTCTTTTGTTTCTTGTTTTCTTATTCTCGTCTTTGCAGTCCGGTCGCAAACAAATTAGCAACGGAATGGCAGGTCCCAGAAAGCGGCATCACGTTCATTACCAAGTTTTTATTTTATATATTCTTCTTCTACTACTTTTTATTCAAACTTTTCTTTCGAATTCTCCTTTTGTCAATTATTCCCCCTTCTTTGCATAGGTAGTCTAGATGTCCCCTAATAGGGCTTACTATAATTTTTTTTTTAAACGTTATACCTTTTCCAAACTTTATGATTTCCCCTGAACAATGTGTGCCATTCGCAGTGACATTCGTAGCCATCTTCGTAGCCTTCTCATCAGCCACCGGCTTGTCGTCATGGTGGTGTCGCAATCACGCCGCCTCCCCTGTACTTGTAGGTCTGGTGAGGGCGGTGGCTACGAAAAGCTGCGCGTCAAAGTTGAGCAAAACAGACGGCGGCATAGAGGGCATGAACCAGCCCCCCTCTGTATGCGTTGTCCTCTCTGGTCAGACTGGCCCCCCTCCTCTTTTTTTTTTTGCGTCGATCATATCTGCATCGTAGTAAGAGGGACAACAAGAAAGGGCGGCGGGTCATCACTGCCCGTGCTTTTTTGTGCACTCCGCCCGCCCCATGAACCGCCCGTACGGGACCGAGAATGAGAACTGCACCCCCTATTCTTTTACCGCCTCTCTCTCTTAAGCGTTTCAGCCTCCCAGGCGTCTTGCGTATCTATTTATTTGTTTTGTTCGCGGTGCATCTTGTTGATGTTGTCGGTCGTGTTGGTGGCCGAAGGAGTGGCCGCGCTGGCCTTGTGTCTGCGTTTCGCGATGAATTCGCCTTAAAAAACAATAAACAGAAAATCGGTACTCTTAAGGTGTACAGTCTTTTTGTTTCCTCTTATTTTTTTAAGCGTCTAAAATTCAAAGATGTGTACACAAACGAATTAAAAAATATGACCGCTAAACCAAAAAAAAACAAAAACAACAACAAGAACATTGTAGGCAAAAACGCAAAACAATGAGTATGCAGTAAACACACAGACTGTCCGCATCGAACGGAGAATAAAACGACAATCAACAACAGAAATGCGAACATAGGGGGTATGACTAGAGAGCAAGCTGGATCCCGACAACAACAAAAGACGGCGGGAAGGATGCGGGACAAAAAGGACAAGACACACAATACGAGAGGTCCTTTGGTTCGATGTTGATGGCGGAAAGCAACAACAAACAAGAAAGGCAGACGGTGGTGAAGGCCGCAGGCTGTTGTGGCCGGTCTGTTGTGGTGGCCGGGCCCAGCCTTGGCTGCTTGCGATGCTTGGATTTGTTTATGATTGATATCGCTTCTTTTATTCTCCTAATGTATATGTTGTTGTTTGACGGTCTGGGCCAGGCCAGCCGCCAAGCCCGCAGACAGATATTGCTTTCTGGGGGAGGCAAAAAGGGAGAGCAGGCATCGGCGAGCCGCCGTCCACCCACAGCAAAAACAGGAGGGCTGTATCCAAAACGCGTGCCGTCGCATGAATGTCGATAGTGGTTGCAGGAGGGGCGTGATTGGACCAAAAGACACACAGACAGGATGTGCTTCTTTTGCTGCGGCCCTGCACATCATCCCCTCCAAGCCCCTCGTCCTCCCAAGGCTCTCTCTCTTCACTTTGTTGCTTTTTTATTTTTTTCCCTTACCCTTCTCCTCCTGGCTGGTAGGCATAACAAAGAGGCATGGTGGAAGAGATCATTTATCCAATGCTGGCCAGCCCACCCCTCTTTCTCTGCCTCTCTTAATGATATTCTTTGCCAGTTAACGGGCTCATCAATGTGAAGCGGCGGGGACAAGAGCGCTGGAAGGAGGATGCAAAGTGCACGTTCTCATGTTCATTACCACTCTCCGATTTAATGGCGCACCAGCGTACCCTTTTGTTGCTCACAGCCTTGTCGCAACCGCCATCCTTTGGCTCCTTTTTCTTTGTCTGTTTATGCCTTGAAAAGCCCAGCCCGTTGTCGAGAATACAGACGAACAGCGCTTGGCTTGTTCACCTCTTCCTTGTCATTTTATTTCCACCCCCTTGGGCAAAACGGCGAGTTTTTGTCCCCTGCCACCGTTGCACTCGCCGGTAGTTCTCTCTCCTTCTCTACCTTGTAAGGATGTGTAAACCCTGCCTAACCTCCCGTTTCTTTGTCGCCTTACGATCGCAAACAGAAAGTGTTGTTCTGAAAAAAAAAACTGAAAAAAAAACGACAGCGACAAGGCAGTAACGCACCGTTTTTTTGTCATCCTCCTCCGTCATTGTGCATCTTTTTTTTTCTTGTCTGCCAGACTGCCCTTTCTGCCTTTCAGTGCGCCTGCAAGCAAAGCCGCTGTTCTCCAACCACTCAGGTCGTCAACATCTGCTATCTTCTGCAGGGCCTGTCTCACGTTGGGAAACATAGCCTCACCCAGGAGAAGAAAGTTGCAGGTTTGCCCGTGTTCTGCGGGTTATGTCTCCTTCAAAACGGTAGACGGTGCAGGCGCTGCATGTCCTGCGCTGCGCCACAAAAACTCATGCAACGGCCACGCCTAGGGGGACGGACGCAGTCCGTTTTTGGCAGTGGGCTGTCGGCCAGTCCAGACCTCGGCCACGCGGGGACCACGAGAACAGAGTGACCCATTTCAGCGGCCCAGACCGACGATACAGCAGCCATCGCCCAACCTGCCGAGGCCCTGCTGTCGGGCGCCACGACGGAGGGCAAAAGGGGCCAAGGCCGGGCGCACCGGGATCCAAGGTGCTTTTTCTCGGACACGCCCCTACGGAAAGGGAAGAAAGAGCGAACCATGAAAATAAAATAAAGAGAACACCAGGACGTAAGAAGCCCGCGACAAGCCGAGCGTCAAGCCACATCCCACGAGTCTGACTGGGGCGAAACGGTGGGTTTGGTGTGTTTGGCAGGGCAAACTGGGGTCCCCAGGCCTTTTTAGTAGCCCCCAATCTGCCTGTAAAAATGCCCTGGCGTTGACCTAACACAGGCAGATACGTAAGGTGGCGGATGGCAATTCAAACACGAGGACAAATCTTCATTGGTGTAGTCCCGTAAGCTCCTAGTCACATTTTCTGTCGTTCTCACTGTCGTCCTCCTCCGTGTCGTCGTATGTCTGTCGTGGCCTGTGGCGATGTTCCTCCAGTCGTCACCCTGAAGATGCCTCGCCTGCCAGTTGTAAGCTTCATGTGTGCCTGGCTGGAACAATGCGGAGCAAAACGACTGCCGCGCCGTGCACTACGTATCCCTACAAATGCGTCGTGCAAACGGTGTAGCGTATCCTTTGCTACGCTGGACAAGGCAGCGCAGGGCACGGCACACACAAAAACTGTCTCTTGGGCGGGCGTCGTGTCTGCCGGTGGCTGTGCGTGCCAGCTGGTGCCCACCGTTTTCGTTTCTGTTTTTTTTTTTTGTCCCAGCCGACATTCCAGACGGTGACCGTCCGTTCAGGGACCACCTTGACAACATCCAGGAACAGGCACGTGACCAGCTTCCCGAACGACGACCTCTTTGTCTGCCCCTGAGGTGAATGTCAACAAAGATCTCAATCAATTGTGGAATGATATCTCAATCAATCTGATATTGTTTTCCAGATGTCCCTGTTCAGATTGTGATGTTTGTCTCTTGTTCCGCCCATACGAGCACGTTACCTGCCGCGAACAGCCTCAACCTACCAAACTACCAGAGAGCGTCGGTCAAGGAAGCTGGAAACAGGCATCCGGACTGGACATGATTTTTTTCGTCCTTTCGTTCCTACCATACATAATCAAAGGCACAATATGGAGGACGTTGCATAACACCTGAAAGCGAGTAAGTGCACGATGTTTGGCCGTGCACCACACGAGGCTACTGATTCAATGGCCATCAACACCATTGCCTGCCGCGGCGGAAAAGCAAGACCTGGCGATGAAGACTTTGCCAAGGTCTTGGGCTATTTAAAAAGCTGCTTTGCACAACGAAAATGAAAACGAGTCCCGTCCGCGTCCACAAAGCTTGCGCGGCCTTGGTTCTCTTGGGCGCGCGCCAAGTTGTGGTGGCTGCCGAAGCTGTGAGATGTGGGAGGCTTGCCAAGGAACGCCTACTCCGGATTTAGATTCTTTTCAAGTGTCGTGACCAGAAATAGGGGAATATATCACAGAAAGGGAGGAGATGAAGGGAACCGAATCGATTAAATCCAGAACAGAAGCGAGAAACATAAAAGATTCAAGGTGAAGGAAAGTAGCTGAAGACACAGCTGGCCAGGGGCAGCGGGTCCAGACCCATGTGGGTAATGGTTACCGGCAGACGGGGACCGCGATGAGAGGAGAGAGAGAAGGGAATGGTGTGTGTGGACAAGACGGAGTGTGTTCGCGTCGAAACTAAACTATTTTTGTGAGGAAATTGGGGAACGGGGATGGAGACCGTGACTGTGGCGTTCCAAGACAATTGGCCCTTTTATTAGAGCAAGGGACATGGAGTGGCAGAGAGACATTTTACGTACGAAGTGAGGACAGGGAAAATGCACCCATAGTACCTGGCTTATTTTGCATAATTTTGACAAAGGCGAGTAACAACACGATGTGAAGGTCAGGGCATTTGCGGCATCTCTGACAGAGACGAAATGGCCCCCCTCGCCATCACGATAGCATGCAGCTGAACGTTGCCAGTGCAGATGTGGAGCAATCTCCGGGGATGCTTCTCACCCAAGTGAGGCGACTTAGACGAGGTACAGGGACCGTGGACTCCCGTGAGAACTCAATCTGAACATGTGCATGTATCCATGTCATGTGATTTTGGGTTTTGTGTATTGTATGTACAGCTCTATCTGGTTTCCACCTATGTACAGTGTGCCATTGACTTCTCGTCAAGTATCGTCTATGCCGTCTTGGCCGGGATCGGCTTCAACCGCGCCCACTCCTCAATGGTCAGCAGTGGCTTGTCAATGGGCAGCTCTTTCAGGACCGCGTCCATGTCCACCACAAAGGGGTCCGTCGGGCTCTCATTGTACCACGTGTACGCCTTGAACATTTGCGAGATGATGCGGTCCACGTCAATCGACGCCCGCTTGCGCATCGCCGCGCCCATGGCGTCGCAAAAGTCCGACACCGTCTGGTTGTTGCACTTCAGCGTCACGCCCCAGCCGCGCGATAATTTTTCCGCGAGCTCCACCAAGCGCACCGTCTCTGGCCCGCCGATCGGGATGTTGCGCCCGGCCAGGTGCGGCCGCTGCATCGCCGAGATCATCACCTTGGCCACGTCAATGTGGCTGATCCACGACGCCCGCAGCGACGGCTTGTGGCAGTACACGAGCGTGTGCTCGTCGCGGATCGGCGGCAGCGCCCAGCCCTCCAGCAGGTTTTCCAAGTAGCACACGGGCTGGATGCTGATGACCTCCAGGCCCTGGGCGCGCAGGTCGGCGCGGATCGTGCGCCGGTCGTCTTGGGCGCGGATGTCCTGGGATTCGTCCGGCACGGGCATGCTCGTGTTGAACACCGTCAGCTTGACAGACGGCGTCTTCTTGATCTCCTCGGCAATGACGTGCGCGCCCGTCAGGATGGTCTCGGCCTTTTGAAACGACGTCGACGGTAGGTTCAGAAACACAATCTCGGCGCCCTCGAGCGCCTTGGCCACGCCCGCGCGGTCGGCAAAGTCGGCGGCGGCCGTCTCTACGGGCGTGCCGTCGACCTCGATCGGCTTGGGGCTGCGGCTGACGGCGACCGGGTGGTGGCCGGCGCGGACAAGCTCGATGACCTGGGCCTGGCCCTGCACACCGGAGGCGCCAAAGACGACGACGCGCATTGTGTGTGTGGTGGTGGTGCTGTAAGTGGTGGCGGTAACGTAGGTGGTGTGGGTAGGACCACCGTGGGAGGACGTACTACGACGTAAGCAGTGGTTCGATGGAGTAGTGGTGGTGGTCGGGGTCGGGGTCGAGCACGCGAGGAAGGAGCGATGCAAGTGTGTGTGCGGCAATGCGGATATGGCCAAATGGGAAATGTGCAAATGGAACAACGACGAGAAGCAAACACCGGTCGAAGCTTGGTATCGTAGCGTAGGGACTTGGCCTTTTCGATTTCGCGGTTCCGGTCTGTGTTTTTCGATTTCTGTCACAATACGTCTACGAGCTTCCTCTCTTTTACTGTGCACAATACGACAGGCCGGCGACAGCACGGCGTCCTTTTAGAGGTGATGGGGGCGGGATCGGCAAAGATTACCCGTCCGGCGTCTGGCGGGGGAAGGCCGTTTAGTTGGGACGCGGATACAGGATGAAGGGCATCGGAAAGAGGACAGGCGGAGAGGGGAGTCTTATGTAGGAGAGAGAGAGAACTTGGAACACATAAAATATGCATAAAATGGAGGCGGAAGTGTGGAAGTGGGAAGAGCGAAACAGGAAAACGGGGAAGGAAAGAGCCACCAACAAAAGCACAAGTGGAGGAAGGTGCACAGGGGGAGCCGAGATCGCGAGATCGCGAGACAGCGAGCTAAAGGCGGCCTTTTTCTGCAAATGGCCCTTTCTTTTTTCTGGTTTTCATGAAATTCTGAACCTGTTTCGCTGCTTTCTTTTCTTCTTTTTCTTGGCCTTTTCTCGCTTGTTGTCCCCTCTCCCTCGTTTTCCTTCTCTCTCGGAGTATCTCTCCACTTTCGGAGAATGAAATGCCTGGAGGAGATGTCAATCTAGCCAATCAGACTACACAAAATACTCATTAGGTGGAGACTTTGGGGAAGTGGAGGCCTTGGGGAGCTGGGGACGCTGGGGATATGGGGAGAATGGGGCCTGTGCTTCTGGGGTTTGGCTGGGCATTGCCCACCGCGGGTTTTCCGCTGCACTTTCCGCATTTGTTTTCTTTCGATTGCTCTTTCCTCACGACGACAGCGCTGGCTCTTTCCTTTTGTGTCTTTCTGTCCTACGTGCCCCTTTTCTGCCTCTCGTCAATTTTCATCGATCCAAATTTTCAGCTTCACTTTTCTTCTTTTCCTCTTCCCCTCACCCTCCTGTCGTTATCCATCGTGGCGTTCTCAACAACCACCTGTGACCTCTTTTTTTTATCTCGCTCGCGTGGAAAAATCACACTACGCCCCGCATGCTATCAGTCCGGGAGCCATTATTGGAGGAGATAGTCCCTTGCCTGCTCGCCTGCAACCTTTCCCCTCACTCTTTTCCTCGCTTTTCTGCTTCTTCGTTTGTCTCCTTTCCTCTTTCTGCACTCTCCACTCCTGAGTCATTGACTCCGCAACCCCCAGATCGCTAGTGACGCAGCGATGCTCGCCAATGGTTTTCGTGCGGTTCGCCCAGCAGCTCGACACTCCCCTCTTTTCTCCCACCACCATGACCACCACCATGACCACCATCAAAACCACCCGGGAAAACCTTTTGCGGAGTGCGCTCGGGGTCGTATCGTACCCCATAGGGAGCTCGTCCGTTTGGTCGGAGCGGCGGCCGACAAAGGATCCAGGCTCCCTTATTCCATGGAGGCCTGCTCGTCGCCACGCTGTCGAAGAAAGCAAGCCAGACTCCAGTCTCCCCATGCCCGTGCAATTTCCCCACCCCCCGGCTTGTCCCCGACCACGATCCTGGCCCACGACTGGTCCTGGCGGCTTAGCGTGCCCGGCGAGGCCAAATGAGATGCCGTGGATAGCAGAAAAATATGGGATGAAAGTGGTGGAGGGAGGCAAGAATAAGAAAATAAGACCAAAAAGGAAGAAGGCCAAAAAAAGAATCTGACATACGCGAAATAGATAAAAAGACGCCAGAGTGGAGGCTAGGCGACCCGTCCCCAGCTGCTGCGAGATAACTAAAGCACCGGACTCGGAGAGCGATACGGACCTGAACGCCGACAACGCGAGGGCGGTATACGCCATTGAGCCAAAAAAAAAAAAAAAAAAAAAAGAAAGAAAAAAAAAGCAAAGGAGTGTGGTGCGTGGTGCGTGCCACACGTGCGATCCTCCCCTTGTCGCCTCTTCTCCCCACCCTTCTCCATCTCCTCTGTCCCCATCCCCCCAGATTATGGAGCAGTTGATGGAGCGGCAATGGAGCCAGCCCCCAAGGAGTAACCATGGTGGCTCTCGCAGAGGTGGCGCCTTGGCGACAAATGGCATGCCCCGTCACAACACGGACGACAAGATCCATGGCGGGGATGGGCCAGGTCGGTGAAGCGACGGGGGATATAAAGAGCACGGCATCCGTCACCTGGACCGTGTGCTGACTTTTTATGTTATTCTTGACATCGTCACCTTTTCCTCAACTCAACCCCCTCCTCCCCCATCTTCTTGTCGACTACCCCAAACCCTCTAACTCGACAAAGCATACCTCACCATGGCCATCTCTCCGGCCGACCCTTACGAGGTCTCACCGGCCACCAAGGAAGAGGCCGACATCGAGGTCCACGAGCAGCGCTATGAGAACGTCGACGTGGCGCCGCTGGCCGAGGACGCCGGCGACGGCAAGCTGACCAAGGAGATCATCCTGGCCTACTTCGCGCTGTGCTGCCAGATCAACGCCTACATTATGACCCTGCTCGTGCCCGGCGCCATGCTGACGGCCATTAACGCCGAGCTCGGCCCCAGCAACAATTACACCTGGATCACGCTCTGCTGGCCGCTCGGCGCCTCCGTCTTTGTCTCCATTGGTGGCCGTCTCACGGACATCTTTGGCCGCCGCTACTTTATGATCACTGGTGCACTTATCTCTATTGCCGGCACGCTTGTTGGCGCCAACGGCAAGAGCATCCCCATGATGATTGTGTCGGGCGCGCTCTTTGGCGTCGGCAGCGGCTTTCAGGAGCTGTGCTATGCCTGTGCTCAGGAGATCGTGCCCAACCGCTACCGCGTCATGGCCGTCGGCGGCCTTGACGTGTCGCTGGCCCTGGCCTTTTCGAGCCCTGTCGTCGCCTACGCCATTGCCGGCCGCTACCCCAACGTCGGCTGGCGCGGCGCCTACTGGTACCTGTTTGCCTTCCACATGTTTGCGTTCCTCATGCTGGTGCTCTTCTACCGCCCGCCCGACTACAAGACCAAGCACCGCGAGGACGGCAAGACCCGCTGGCAGCTGCTGGGCGAGCTGGACTACGTTGGCCTGTTCCTGTTCTTGGCCGGTGGCGTGCTTTTCTTGTTGGGCATCAACTTTGGTGGCCGCACGTACCCCTGGAAGTCGGCCGGCTGCATTGCGCCTATTGTTGTCGGCTTCTGCTGCTTCGTCGCCGTCGGCTTCTGGTGCGCCTACGCCGACCTCAAGTACCCGCTGTTCCCGCCCAAGCTGTTCAAGCGCGTGCGCGAGTTCGACATGGTCATTGTCGTCTGCTTTGTCGGCGGTATGCTCTACTACAGCATGAACGTGCTGTGGCCGCGTCAGTCGCAGGCCTTTTTCATCGGCGCTGACACGCCTGTGGTGATGAAGGGCGTCTGGGCCATCATCTTCTCGTGCGGCACCTGGATCGCCGGCCTGATTACCGTCTTCATCTGCTCGCGCCTGCACCACGAAAAGTGGCAGCTCGTCGCGTTTACCGTCGTCCAGACCGCGCTGATCGGCTCCATGTCCTCGGTTGGCTCCGACGACGAGACCCAGGCCATTGTCACCGTCGTCATCACGGCGGCCACCATCACCCCGCCGCAGCTGCTCTCGTTCACCATGCTGTCCTTTGGCCTGTCCGACCAGGCTGATCTCGGTGTTGCTGTCGGCCTGGCCGGTACCTTCCGCCTCTTTGGCGGCGCCGTCGCCACCGCCATCTACACGGCCATCTACTCTAACCGCCAGCTCCAGACGCTGCCCGGCTTCATGACCGAGGCCATCAACCAGTCTGGCGTGCCCTACTCCGACTCGCTCCTCCAGGGTCTAATCAAGGCCGCCACCACCAACACGCTGGCCGCCTACGAGAAGGTCGCGGGCGTCACGCCGGACCTGGCCGCCCTGGCGATCGACGCCACCAAGGAGTCGTACGTCAAGGGTTTCAGTCTGGTGTACCTGGTGGCCATTGCCTTTGGTGTGCTGGCAGCGGGTGCGTCGCTGTGCACGGTCAGCACGGACCGGTCCAAGAAGAACAATGCGCGCGCCGTGGTCATGATGAACGAGGTTGACAAGTACCCGACGTCCAAAGCGATCTAAGTTACGTAGTGCATGTCTGATGATGTTGAGAGCAAGGTGCTGTTATATCCCCCTAGTCGAGAATGAATGAATGATATCCAATATCCAATCAAGCCGTTTTAAGTTCGTCGTAAATCGTGTGAGATGAAGGATGATTAGCCTTTCGGCCGGTAGATTCGTAGTCGACCGGTAGTTACGAAGTTGTCGGAGTGTGAATATCCTAGCTCGGGACGGGCCGTACACAATATTTAGCAGCCACCGCCATCGCGCCGGCAATCTTTCTTTAGTCCATACTTCACCTCTGCTCATTTCATTCTAGTACTTGATGTCCAAGATTGAACTGCGATAGACCGTGACATCAAACTGCATGGCTTCACTGGAGACATGATTACCAACAGAATAATTTATGAAGTAGAAAGTATTAGATTGAGATACTGTTTCTTATCTAATTAACCAAATTGGTCCATTCACCCTTTACGCATGCTCTTCGTACTTCTCCGACTTCTCGACAACCTCGCCGTGCTCGTTGTGCAGCGTGGCAACGATCTTAGCCGACATGTACTTTTCGGTGTTGGGCGCGAACCACGTCATGATCATGGCGATGCCACTGAAAGCGATCGTGCTCAGGTAGACGGTGCGGTAGGCGTCCGAGTTGGCCACCTTGTACGCCTCCGTGCCGACGGCAATGATGTTGGCGGTGATGCCGGGAACGGCGGCGAACGCGTCGGCGGTGCCGACCGCCACAGCGGCCAAGAAGTCGGCGACGGACGACTGCGGCAGACCGGCGTTGACGAGGGCGGGAGGCACTTCCGAGGACACCGTTTGCGTCAGACGGTTGGTCAGGACGGTCGAGTAGATGGCGACAAGGACGGCGCAAATGGCGGCACGGATGGAGCCGGCCATGCCGCCAGCGACGCCAATCTCGCGCTGGTTGCGGACACAAATGGTGGCGTTGGCCAGGCAGACCGACTCGTTCCAGCCGATAAAGAAGCAGCCGACGGTCAGCAGGGCAATGGCCAAGTTCTTGCTCTCCGGGGTGGTGGTGGCCATGGCCGCCAAGAAAATGGCGCCCAACAAAAAGACGACCATGCACTGGATCTTGGTCTTGCCAATGGCCTTGGCCAGCATGCCGCCGACGACCTGCCCGATAATGATGCCAAGGCCGACAATGTTGCTGATGCCGCCGAGGTAGGTGAGGTTGCCGTTGCTGTACATGACGGCAGCCTGGGCGGGCCAGATGATGGCAAAGGCGTAGTAGACGCCGGCGCCGAGACCCAGCAGGACACAGGCGGCGACCCACTCGACATTCTTAAAGAGGTGCATCGGAATCAGGGGCTCGCGGAGCGGGGCGTAAATCTCCCAGAGGACAAAGACGATGAGCGTGACGGCGCCAATGACGATAGAGGCAATGGTGCTGGCGGACTTCCAAGGATACACGGAGCCGCCCCAGCTCAGGCCCAGCAGGAACACGACAAAGCCGCCGCTGAAGAGGAACGTGCCGACGTAGTCAAAGTGCTTGATCCAGTAGGTCTTGGTGGCCTGCTCACCGCGCTCGCTGGCGTGCACCTTGGAGAAGGAGGGCGGGAAGTAGAAGAGCATCCAGCAGACGAGGGCCGCGGCCTCGATGGCCAGGATCAGCCAGTAGACGCCGCGCCAGCCGACGCTGGGGCGCTGGATAAAGGCGTAGGCGATGGACGGACCCACACCGGAGCCGGGGAAGGTGAAGCAGTACAGGAACGCGTTGCCAATGTAGCGGTAGCGCATCGGCACCAGCTCACCCATGACGTAGTGGAAGGACAGTTGCGTGGCGCTCGACAGGCCCAGCAGGACGTTGCCACCGATGAGCACGGGGATGGTCTTGGCCGTGGCGCAGACAATGGCGCCAACGACACCGAGCACGCCGCCACCAATGAACCAGTAGCGGCGGCCAAAGATGTCGGAGAGACGGCCGACCAGGGCCAGGCCGACGGCGAGGACAGCGTTGTAGACCAGGGAAATCCAGATGTAGCGCGGGTCGGGGCCCAGATCGTCGTTGATCTGGGCGAGAATGGGTGCGGCGTAGCCAAAGGAGGCCACGGCGCAGCACAGACCCAGGCCGACGGCAAGCATCGAGCCCAAAAAGAAGCGGCTATAAAAGTAGCCCTTGGGCAGGTTGGTGAGGTCGGTCTCGTAGCCGATGACGGCCTCGGAGGTGGCCGTCAGGGTCTGGTGGACAGGGGAAGCCGTGTCGAGGCCAGTGGCGTTGTCACTGTCGACATGGTCGTGGTGCTGGAGCTCCGCCGACGGCTTGTCAGAGGTAGCCATGATGTGTGATAGACAGAAAGAAAATTAAAATAATAAAGAAAGGAAGAAAAAGCCCAAACTCAGACGAGTATAAGGGAAGAAAAGGAAGGGGATGAGAGTTCATGAGTCTGGGGAAAATCAAAATTGGGCATGCAGCGGGCAGGGGCGATGCTCTTTATAGTTTTCTCGTGTTATCGTTTTCCTCCTCACGTCCTCGTGTCTATGTTGTTTCCTTTTTACAGTCTTTTCTTTTTTTCCTTTTTTCCTTTTCCCGCCCTGTCAGACCATCTTGGGGGGTGGGATCGTCGGCCTGTTTCCACACTGCTGGGTATCCCACGCGGACTCCCCCCTTCTCCTCTTTCCTCTTGTTTTTCTTTTCTTCCCCATACTCTCCATACTCTCCATCCTCATGCTTCTCCTCATTCATCTCCCCACACAGACCTTTGTTCGCCTCGTGCCATGTGCCAAGGAGTCATCGATTCGAGCCAAGACACGATGGCTTGCGTTCTGGGCCTCGCAGGCATATGTCGTAAAGGGGCGCCAGCAAGTGGATAGAACGAGCCTGGCTTCGTGCCAGCTCCTACGGTCAACTCCTGCTAAACATGCAAAGCAACTCGACAAGGAGGGGTGATTCCACGCAAATGATTCAGTCGGAGTAACTTGACACTCGGAGAAACGACGACGATCACCCCCTCAGACAGGGTATCTCCAATGGCAAACACTGCACACGCTGCACTTACTGCATACTGCATCTAGGCGCCCGGAGGATGCGGATGACTCTTTACTCCTCACTCATTGTACGCGGTGGCAAGGACAAGACGAAAGCCATGGCATGGGCATGTTCTGTCTATCTTGTGTGCACGCTACTCCACAAAACAGACACTTACGACGTAAGTGACCAGCTTGGCCGCCCTGGGCGCCACCCGCTCTCGCTTGTGGGAAAGGGGGGGATAAAGACGAAAAAAAAGAAAAGAAAGTCTAGGCAGAGATGAGCTCCGAAATCCCGAGTCTCCGTCTACCGCTCACTACTTCACGGCAGATCGAATCCGGGGTAACAGCAAAACATGATCGTAGAGTGTGGGGAAGGGGGCAACTGGGGGGACGTAGACGAAGGAGAAGAGGAGAGGAGGAGAGGAGGAGAGGAGCTGTGTGCAGGACACACAGGATCGGGCAATTGCCACGACAAGGTCAGCCGACCCGACATGCCTAGCGGGCGCCTCTTTTTGAATGAAAAGGGAAAGGGAAGACGAGCAGCTAGGAAGACGATAATAAGAACAACGGCCACAGAGAGGACGAGTTCCAGCTAACGACTCTGTCGAGACAACCAAGAAGCTAAGCCAAGAGCTGCTAACGTGGGCTGGACAGACCGTGCTGAAAGAAAACGAAATGGAATCTTCGTCGAGTGTGCTGCAAAAAGAAAGCTGTTTGGCTTGTCCTTGACTCGCTACGCTGCGGCAGACGAGCATTCGTCGTGGAACGCCTCTTCACCTTGCCATTTCTCCGCATTCTCGTCGGGCCATCCATCGTGTTGCGCGGCGCGGCCCTAACGAGTCAGTACTAAAACAAAGACATGGCCAAAATCATGGAGAAAGGGCGCGCCGGTGGAGATTGGAGGGAGGACCACAAGGTAAAAGAGGGGGAATGAACCAAAAATGCGGAGGACCGTTCGCTTCCCCGGAAGATGCTTTTCCACCGTATCCTTGTCCATTTGACGGATGCCGATACCCTGGAGAGGCTAATAAAGTATGGTCGAAAAGCGTCACTCTAATTTTACTCCAAGCACTTGTATGAGGATGACAAGCGAAAGCATGACAAGTGATAAAAGGAGGCATGAAAGAGATTATCATTTGGGGAGTTATTTCGCAAAGAGGAATATTTCCTTGAAGAAAAGGATGATACTGAAAACGACAAGAGCAAAGGGATTGGAGTATTGGAGAAAGTGAGGCCGTTCGTTTGATAGCTGTCTTTCTCTTAAACTTCCCTCGCCATCCAGATCGACTCTCGTCTCCTCATTTCGGATCCGAGAGTGTATTTGTCCGGTGTGTCTGACCCGTCGTGTCTCCAGGTCGGCGTCTTCCGGGGTTGTTCCGTGTGCTGGGTATACCGGATTATAATCGCATCACGTTGTGGACTCACGTGCTTGCTCATGTGAATAACAACAATCAATGAGACAAAGTAAATATTCTTACTTTGAAAAGACTGATAACTAGATTGTTTTCCTTCTTTTCTTCCGCAGTGGCCAGACCACGTTGTTTCATGGACGGGCCACGCCAAGGGGCCGACGTCATGGTCTGCGTGCCCGCCAATGGCTACGCGCCCAGCACCCTGCGCCCGAGGGGTCATTATCGCCAATCAAGCTGCAACGGCCATCCGACTGCGACACAAAGCCTGTTTTCGTGAAAAAATCCAGGCGAACGACGTCAAAGAAGGGACGATAGGAAAATCTCGAGAAAAAGTCAAAATTGCATTGACGGACAAAGAGCATCCAAACAATCAACTTTGTTCGTCTTTGACGATGCCGTTCATTGTTGTTTGTTTTCACGACAAAGACCGCGTATCAACTTCATTGTCCTATTTTGCTCTCTTTATGTCCTGTTCGTCAAAATAGGCAATGCTTTGCATTGCAGAATAGCATCGTCCTCGATATAGTCGACCATTCAAAATTATCTTCTCGTTTTTATCCATCTTGACATTCTCCCCTCAACAACAAGTATTACCATCTCACCAGAACTATACGACACAAGACACTCCACGACGATCAAAATGATACCATCAATACGATGCATCGCGGCCACCATGTTGGCCGTGACAGCACAGATGACTACCGCCTCAATAAGCAGCACACAAGCACCCACCGTCACAGCTCAGACCACGCCGGATCCACAATCACCGGACCGGATCGCCATCCGCAGCGCGGCACCGGCCGCTGCCACGACCGTCACCGTCGCCGCGTCCTTGCCCAGCACCGCACCCGAGTACGTCTCCGACCAGCTGTTCATGTCCGCCATTCTCAACAGCACCAACTTCTTCCGGCGCGAACACAACGCCACCGCCGTCGTCTGGAACAAGACCATTGCCGCCTTCGCCGCCAGCTACTTGGACAATGACACCGACTGCACCTTTGCCCACTCGGGCGGGCCGTATGGTGAAAACATTGCCGTCGGCTTCCAGAGCGTGCACGGCGCCGTCGACGCCTGGGGCTTGGAGAGGAGTCTCTACAACTACAACGACCCGGGCTTCAGCGAGGCCACGGGCCACTTTACACAGCTGGTGTGGAAGGCGAGCACGACGGTCGGGTGCGGGCGGAAGCTCTGCGGCGGCAAAGCAGCGGGGAGCAAGAGCACAGGGTGGTTCCTCGTGTGCGAGTACTGGCCGCGGGGCAATGTGATTGGGCAGTTTGCGCAAGAGGTTGGGCGGCAGACGAACGGGACGGGCGCCGACAGTGGTGGTGGAGACGACGAGCCGTCGGTGGCGGCCGGCCGGCCGTCCATGGGCGGCATCGCGGCCGCCGTCATCGTCTTTGTGATGATCACGGCGGCCTTTGTCAACGACATACGGTTGACATTGGCCGATCCATGACCCTGACGATAAGCTAAATCAGAAGAACATAGATGTACGAAAATAACTAAATAGAATAAAGACAACACTGTTCACCGCTTCTCTCGAGAAGGGGGCTAACTGCTTTCTTACAACCTCACCTGCACACCGACTGCAGCCCCACACCTCAACCCCCTGTCGTTCAGAAGAACTGCAACAAAATATAAGGGATAGAATAAGAGAGAGAGTTGTCAAGGTCGAACGTCTGACTGCCCACTTGGTGCAAGGCCAGGCCCATTGGAACAAAGCGTGGTACCCGGGGTTGTGACCGGGAACTAAAACACAGAGAATCGTTTCTTGCAGAGAAGAATCGCTATCGACATCAAGTCAAGTGAACAGTCACTTGCACCCACACCTCTGGCACCCTGACTGCACGGCAACGGCGAGGGCGTCTCGATCTTTTTGTCGTTGGATGTGAAGGGTTCTGTTTCTTACCTTTTTTTCTTTTTTTTTTAAAAAAAAAATATATATATATATAGAAGGGAGAAGAAAATGTCTGATATTGTATATTTCTTTTTTTAAAATAATAGACAGACATAAACAACCTCACCTCGACTCGAACTCTCGCCTCGCCCCAATGTGTGACCCCCGCCCACGGGTCCGGTCTCGGGCATTCACAGGGCCCTCCATCTTGCAGCCGCCCCGGCACGCAATCCGTGTCGTTCGGATCCCAAGTGTGGGGGACGCGAGACGGAAATGGACAAGTATTGGGAGGCGTGCATATGCGCGGGGGCCTAACCTCGTTGTCTGGTTTCCCTTTATTCCTTTTCTTCTTCCTTTTGCTCCCTCTTCTGGACTCACAACGCACACATTTACTGCATTGTCTGTCGTATTTTGTTGTTCTTCCGTCAGAGGCTCCGTGCACAGCTGCGACCCTTCCATCCCATGTCGTCCCCTCTTTCGTTCCCTCCATTTGTTACGTCTTTTATCTCTTTCATCTGCAACTCGCTGTGACTGCCACTACGGATGTCGGATCGCATCCCCGTCCTGCACGCCAATGGCAAATAGCTCCCGCTCATTGGATGTCTCGTCTCGCCTTGTTTTGGAAGACACATCTTTTCACTTTCTTCTTTCTTGGGTGGCTGTTTTTGTCTTTCTTTGTCGGTTTCAAGGTGTAAAGCACACTGGATTTAGACTCTGGATGCTTATGCAACACAAATATCTGACAAAGGCCTTGCTCCTGCCTGGCTCTTTCCTGTCTGGTGCGATTCGGCTTGTGCTCCGTCGTGTGCATGGCACCTTCCTCAATCGTGGGCAACCACACGGACTTGGCACCGCTGAAAACACCCAACCAATTTGCACTTGTCGGGTTTCTTAAACGATAAAGTAAACACACAAGCGGTTCTCCCAATCGCCAGCTCGTCTTGTCAAAAGGCGTAGTGAAACGAAGCAGAGGGGACAGTATTACTCCGTAGAGAAACACCATTTGGACAGAGCCTCCATCAGTGGCTCTTGTGGGCGGAGGTACCCACTTTTTCAGCCCCGTCGCGACTGCCTTTTGGTTCAGCAACCGTTTTGCAGTGCATCGCTCCTGCTGTTTTCTGCTGGTTGGCGGTCGGTCCCCCTTGCCTTTCCCATGTCTCTTTCCTCAACAGCTCTGCACTTTTGCCCTTTGCACCTTTGTCCTTCTGTTTTGCACTTTTGCACTTTTGCATCTCTTCAACTTCAAATTTGCGCATCGCGAGCCTTGCATCCAGCGCGGCCGAGTTGTCCACACACCATTCACTCTTGAAAGCAATTGGATATTTTAGTGAGTACCTCGCCCGGTCTCGCTTCATCTGCATCGGAAACGAACCCTGGCTTCCAGTTCTCAGCCACAAAGACCGAAATACGTCTCTTTTTCCGTCTCCAGCTTGTCCCTTTCTTCCATCTACTGTCTTTGCTTTTCTTTGTCTCCAGCCTGCGTCTCCAAAGTCCCCGGCGTTTCAAAGGCAAAAGCCACTAGCTCGCGGGCTTTCCTTATTGCGGAGCCAGCAAAAGCATAGCTCCGTGCTCTGCCGGTGCTGTCGTCGCCACGCCGTTTGCCAGCTAACGAATCCAAACGCCAGGCAGATCATCTCTTACGTTGGACCGACGCAACTTGCTCTGTGCCTATCTGCCAGGAAGCTCTCGCAACGGTGCATGCACAACCTGCCAGCCGCACCACCACACCACCACACCACCATCCGTCGGACAGACATCCCATCTCCGCGTGCGCCCTGCCTGTCAATCCTCGATTACGCAGCATCGGCAGCAGCCTGTCTTATTCTTTCGAACATTCCCGCGAATCGATCCCGTGTCTGTTTCGTCCCCTTCTCTCTTTCTCTCCCGCCAAACAGTTTCCATTGCGAGCGGAAAGCTGTCGATTGCCTGGCAATTTCTTACATTTTCTACGTGCCGCGCCCCCGAAGGCATCGAAGCCCTGTACGTCACCCAAACCCATCCCGTTCATAAAGGCGGCTGCCATCGCATTGAATGCTTGATCCTTTGCCGATTCCCGTCTTCCCTTTCTTCCATTTTTGTCGTTGGCATTGTTTTGCTGTCGAATTTGCTGTCATCTGTCTGCAATTCCGCCACCTGCATCCATCGCGTCGCCCTAGCTCTTGCCCAACCGGCTGCTTTTGAAGCTCCCCTATTCTGTCCCCTACCCACCTTGCTGACCCTGGTATTTTCGCCCTACTTTCAGCCTCGCCTCGGCCATCGGACGACACCATTTCTTCATCTCTTCCATCCTCCATCCTCCCTCCTCCATCCTCCGTCCCTCTTTCCCCGAGACGACATGCCGATGCGCCCGCTCGAGCCGAACCTTCAACATATTCATCGAATCTCGCGTGCCGTCTAAGACCGGACCGACACTTCCATCCTCTTCTCCCCTCCTCGGTCGTGTCGATTGTCGAAACATATTTTATCCCGCCTTTGCCAACATCATCCTCGAACTTCCTTCCCCTCCTCCCGTCTCATCCTTAGTCACGCGACACGCCACGAGAGAGACTGTGTCCGTCATTCACCATGGACGAGAACCTTGAGGCGCACACGCCTACCCCAGGCTACCTGGCGGCCGCTGCGACCTCTTCCCACGATTTCCTCGCGAGCAACTTCTCCATCGACACCATCTCGCGCGCCACGTCGCCGGGCCTCCCCTCCTCTGTCAGCCCCGACGACGATGGCAAGAAGCGCCATCGTCCGCGCACCTTTAGCTACTTCAGCCAGCTGCCCTACCCCGTCGAAGACGAGTCCGAGCGCGACGCCACCCTCAACCTCATCCTCAAGAACCTCTACATTGCCATCAAGGCCGAGGACTTCACGCCCGGTGCGCTGCACTGGACGCGCGAGCTGCAGGGATGGCTCAACCTCAAGTTTGAGATGACACGCGAGCAGCGCGCCAGCCTCGCCCAGCTCTACTACCACCTCGCCCTGGCACCCGGCCTCGAGACCACGGCAACCGACCGTTTCTGCCGGATGCTCATCACCCTAACTAAGAAGCGGCACTACCTGCGGCCCGGCGAAGACCTCACCCTCGACTGGCGTCCGTTATGGAAGCAGCTCAAGAGCATCACCCTGCCGAGCGAGACCGCCGTGCACCAGTCCGTCCAGGCGCGAGTCTACAAACAAGTGCTGCGCCTTTGCCTGCACGCCCAGTCGTACCTCGACCCCAGCGACCGCCGCGAAATGCTCGACGAGATCCTGCCCTACTTTAGCACCTCCGACATGTCTAACGCATTTATCGTCATCGGGCTGATCACGATCATGGTGCCCACGGCGCCCGCGCCCCCGACCGCCTACATGTCCCAGCCGTCCGACTTCCTCCCCACCTACTTTCATATCTGGTCGCTCGTCAACCGCTCCAAGGCCGTCGACATCTCCTTTGTCGACATCCTCTCGCGCATGTCCCGCGACTACCTCACGTACCAGCACGTGCCCTTTACCGCCCACGGCATCTTCACAAGGGAGCAGTCCGACCTCATTTTTACTGCCATCCTGCGGTTGACCGAGATCCCCGTCGGCCAGGCCAACTCGCCCTACGTCTCCACCCTGGACTACTCGTCGGGCCTCGCCGTCTTCCTCGACAAGGACCGCAAAAAGTACCCCGTCCCCTACATGGCCGCGCGCTGGATCGTGCACGCCCTGTCGCCGCTTTGCCTGGACACGCAGGACGATGCCGGCTCGACGCCCGCGAGCAGCATCCTGACCGGCCTCGAGGGCTTCCTGGAGTCCATCGACACCTTCTTCCACCCCTCCAACCAGGGCGCCTGGACCAGCTTCCTGGCCCAGTTCACCCATTACCTGGTGGACATCTTTGTCAACCGCTGGAACCGCGAACAGAGCGGCGAGCTCGACCTGCCTGCCGACCGCCGCCTGACACCCGAGGTCAAGCGCCGCTTTGTCCTAGCCCTGCGCGATGTCACGTTTATGGGCCTGTTCGCCAAGAGCCAGAAGACGGCCGGCTACTACTACGTCACGCTCCAGTCGCTCGCCTTCCTCGAGCCGGGCCTCATTCTGCCTGGCGCCCTGCAGCGCTTCTACCCCAGCTTGCAGGGTCTTGTGGAGGTGCACCGAACGACGGCCAGCTTGTGTGGCCTGCAGGTGATTGCACACACCATGTCGCGCGTCAAGGGCTTCCGCGGCCACATCACCGCGCTGCTGGCGCTCGCCCTGCCCGGCATCGACGCCAACGATCTCGGCAAGACACAGTTAACTCTTGCCTTTATTCAAACCGTCGCCTACAGCATACCCTTTGCCTCCCTGATCAACGACAAGGACGCCGACGACGGCATCTATGACACGGGTCTGGCCATGCAGTGGGTCCGGGGCGAGATGGATCGCTTCGAGCGCGAGGGCCAGGACATCCAGCTCGACTACGACAGCGAGCTCACGGACGAGGAAGAGGCCCGCATTGTTCGCTCGTCCACGGCCGGCTTTGGCGAGTTCTTGATTACTCTGCTGGGCAAGATCTTTACGCTGGTTGAGAACCTGCCGGACCTGTCGCATTTCCGGTCTGGTTCGCCCGAAGACCACGTGATCAACTCCTTGCCGTCTGCCCTGACGCCCGTGTTTGCGGCTCTGTCGCCGGAGCTGTTCGACATGGCCGTGGAGAAGATTGCCGCCTTCGTTGCATCGCACGTCGTGCACCAGGCCCGCGACTCCATGGCCTGGATTGTCAACGCCCTGTGCCGCGTCAACCCGGAGAAGACGCTGAAGGTGTTCATTCCCATGTTGATCGTAAACATCCGCAACGAGATTGACGACAACGGCGCTGCCTCGGACCGCAGCAGCGGTGCCGACGTGCTGCCGCGCGACCGAGCCCTGGTGTGGTACATTAGCATCCTTAGTATGTGTGTTGTCCATGTCGGCAGCGAAGTGCTCAAGTACAAGAAGGAGCTGCTGGACATTGGCGACTACATGCAGGACAAGTGTCGCGGCCTGGCTACCATCCATATCTCGAACTACGTGCACCACCTGCTCATCAACCTGACGCACACCTACCCCATTGATAACCACATGTTTGAGCCGGACGTCATCAAGGGCGGCATTGGCCTGCAGCACTGGGGCTACATCACGGCGCCGTCTGACCTCACCATCAAGTGGTACCGGCCCGCGCAGCCCGAGGTCCAGTTTGCCGCCGAGCTGTTCGAGTCCCAGGTCATCAGTGCGAAGGAGAAGATGGAGGCTTTGATGAGCGCCGACCCGCCCGTCAGCCGCAAGGGCAAGAACAAGGAGTGGAGCGACGAGCTGACCCGCGCGCTGTCCCGGATCCGCCAGGTCATTTCGGGTGTGTCGCCCCTGTTTGAGACAGCGCGCGCCTCGACCACGACGACTGACGGCCGCGGTGGCCTGGCCAAGGACGGCGATGTCGATATGAAGGATGCGTCTGCGCCTCCTGCCACGGCCATCGTCGGCATCGAAGGCAACGACCAAGACACGGCGATCGACGAGGACGTGGACCCGCTTGCCGAGGTGGCCTCTGACGACGATCTGAAGCGCGAGTTCTCGTACCCGTACGGCTACGTCCTCGACCGCAAGAGCGTGTTGTTTGAGCGCATCCACGAGCTGCGCGAGACCATCGGCTACCTGCTTGCCCGGACGCACCGTTTCCTTGTGGCCTTCCAAGAAGACGATGTTGCGTGCTTCACAGACCTGTACACCACCTACCGGACCTTCATTACGGATGTCGGCTTTGAACGAACGTCGCGCCCGCTCGACCGGCTGTTGCGCCTGTACCGCTCGAACATTGCCTCGTTCAAGATCAATGGTCTGCGCAAAGCCTACCCGCGCCCGCTCCTCGTGAAGCGCGCCGACGCGTACCAGCTGCAGCGTGTTAAGTACAACACGACCTACCGACTGACGAGCCAGCTGGACAAGCAGCTGCTCAAGGACCTGGCCCAGTCCTGCACGTCCGTGTACGCGGATGTGCGCCGGGCGGCCCAGTCTGCGCAGGAGTCGTCGCTCAAGGTACTGATTGGCAGCCGCCCCGTGGTGATTCCCATTGTGCTCCGCACGCTCCAAGAGTCGCTCGACAACAGCGACCACGACCGCATCAAGGGCGCCATGTACACGCTGTTGTTCACGTCGCTCGTTAAGACGATGATTCGCGACTGGCGCTTTGGCCCCACGCTGATCCGGCTGTACATCCGGTCGGCCGACGTCGACAAGGCATCCATCCAGCAGATGGGCGCGAACGCGCTCTTCCCGCTGCTCGAGTTCGGTAAGGCGTTCGAGCGCATGGTGATTGTTAACGAGGCCACGATCGCCACGATCACACCAACCAGCAAGGCCGACCTCGAGGACAGCGCGCAGAAGATCCAGAAGCGCCACTCGTTTATTTTGGAGCGCCGGCGCAAGGTGGAACAGAAAAAGGCCGAGCTCGGTCTGGAGCTGATCGAGATCGCCACCAATTCTCACTGGAAGGTGGCCAGCCGCTGTGCCGTGTTCGCTAACAACCTGTGCCTGCGCTTCGACACGCTCGCGCCCTCTGCCTTTATCGACCTCGCCGCTAAGGGTGCCATCAGCCAGCACCCGACGCTACGGGCCGGCTACCAGAACGCGTTTGCCAACATTTTCATGTTTTTGGCGCTGCGGTCCTGCTACAAGAACGACTACCGCAACTACCTCTTGGACAACGAGCGGATGGACAACCGGCTCGAAATCCAGGTCCCGGCCAACGGCGGCGATGCCGCGTGGATCAACAAGTACCTGGACTCGTTTGCGATCCACGCGCCAGAATCCAATGGTCATGCAGCGAATGGCTCGAGTGCAGTGGCCAATGGCGACGACAGCAGGTCCTACTTTGTCGACTCAGACTACCCTGGCTGGCTTGTGTGGGGCAAGTCGTTTACTGGGTACAGCGCCGACCCGACCATTGTGGCGGACCGCTACGACGCTGTGGGAACGGCGGCCCGCGAGCAGATTGGCAAGATCGTGACGAAAGACTGGCTCAAGCAGTACTTTGATTTCATGAAGCAGGAGCCCCGCGACGCCAACGCCGACCGCTTCAAGGTGCGGTACGTGTCGATGTTGTCGTACGTGTTTGAGCTCGTGCACAGCGGCGTGGCTACGGTGACGTTTGACGAAGTCAAGGAGCTGGTCCGCGGTGTGTACGACGACGGCTCCGACCGCCATCAGCACCGCGCCACGGCCGAGATCGTGGCGGCGCTGCTATCGGTCGGTCCCGACGAGCCCAAGGCGTACCGCGACCGCGCGTGGACGTTTGCGGGCCCGCTTCTCCTGGACATTATCAACGACAAGCTGACGCCGGAGAACCTGCACTACTGGATGACGTGCGTGCACATGATCACGGGGATTCGGGATCCTCGGCGGGCGCGCGAGCTGGTGCTGGGCCTGGGCGCGTTCCGGCTGGACATGACGTCCAATGCCGCCTTCAAGGAGTCGTCCAAGGTGACCCTGCTCGAGTTTCTGATCAGTGACGCGGGCTGGCACTTCCGCGGGGAGAAGCCGATCGTGTCGGACATGCTGGCGCACATTGACCACCCGTACAAGGCAGTCCGCGAAGCCGTGGGCCGCGTGCTGGCGACCATCTTCCGCACGCGCTATCACGAGTCGTTCCCGAATGTGGCGGCGCTGCTCGAGCAGAACAAGGCGGCGTCGTCGGTGGGCATCCGTCCGTACAAGGCCACGAGCGAGTTCGCGGCGACGGTCGCCGAGGTGTTCCAGCGCCTGGAGGCGTGGCGCCACGAGCGCGTGCCGGGCCAGCAGGAGCAGAGCAGCTACACGTCCGGATCTAAGACGGTGTTGACATGGCTCGACTGGATGCTCTCGTCGCAGGAATGCACCGAATTGGTGCAGTTCTTCCCGGAGCCGTTTGTCGACCAGCTGCTGCACATGATGGACGTCAAGGAGGACCCGGAGCTGATGCGGCTGGCGTACCACGTGTACCGGCACCTGCCCAACATCCCGCTGCGCGAGGGCGAGGACGACGCGTTCATCCGCAAGCTGATCGACGTCGGCCGGACGGCGCCCAGCTGGCACCAGAGGCTGCGCGCGCTCATCAACATGCAGGTCGTGTACTTCCGCAGGTTGTTCTTGTCGCGCCCCGCCCAGCGCAAGCTGCTGTTTGATGCCGTCGGCGACATGCTGGCGGACGCGCAGCTCGAGGTGCGCGACTCGGCGGCGGCGACGCTGGCGGGCATGATCCGGTGCTCGCCGGTGTCGATCCGCAACCCCATCATCCAGTCGCTGATGCGGCGGTTCAAGGAGCAGCTGGAGGCCAACCCGATGCCGAAGAGAAAGCGGTCGGTCGCGTCGGCTGTGGCCGACAGCGAGAGTGGGAGGGAAACACCGATCGACACGAAGCGCCAGGTGATCCGCCGCCACGCAGCCGTGCTCGGCCTGGGCGCGCTGATCGAGGCGTTCCCCTACGCGACGCCGCCACCGTCGTGGATGCCCGAGGTGCTGTCGCACCTGGCGACGCGGACGGCCAACGACCCGGGCGTGGTGGGCAACGCGACCAAGTCGATCCTGTCCGAGTTCAAAAAGACGCGGCAAGACACGTGGATTGTGGACCAAACAGTGAGCCCCTCCTTTTCCACGAGTTTCCTTATTTTATTTATGTGCTCATGCTAACTGTCTAGTACTTTACACCCGAACAGCTGGAAGACCTCGAGGGCGTCCTGTGGAAGAGCTATTTTGCGTAGATGGTGTGTTCTTGTGTATTATGTCTTGTATTCGTTTTTGTTTTTTCAATGTCCTGGCTGTTTGTTGGATCCATCTGTTTTTTGCATGCTTTTTGAGTATCGTTGGCTCTAGAGGAAACGTTTATTACAAAGTTACATGGAGTTGGGAGGCGATAGAAGAACGATTCAACTCTTGCATCATAGTCAATTTTTGTTTATGTCTCATCTTGTTCGTTCACACGTTCACAATGTGTTCTCTCACTATTATTCTCTCACTGTTGTTCTCTTCTCCTTCTGAGGCTTCCTGGTGGTCGGCTCGGTTTGGCTTGGTCTGCCAACATACGTCATTGTGCAGATGAAGATTTCGTGCGGTGTTGGGCATTTGGTTAGCGCCTTAAACTGCCCAGCCGAGCCAACCTCTAGCGCAGTCGGGTAGATTTACAGGGGACAGGCTGAAGATGCGATCCTTTTCCATCGACGTCTCTTTTCTCGCCAGTTTCTTGGGCTGTATTCCGTGAAAAGCTTTCACTTTTTCATCATCGTCAGATTGGCTGGATCGGGCATCGCCAATAAGCCAGGCCGGGACAGACGAGACAGACACGGTCAGGCACTGCTTACCAGACCCAACGCCCACTGCAACGTCCACTAAACCCCCCCGCTAACCGCTCTAATTAGTGGCCACCGGCTCGGCAAGTCCCATTTTCAGTTCATCGTTTTGGCCTGGTTTTTTCTTTGTTTGTTTTTGCCCCTTTTCGCGAGTACGTGAAGTGGCTTTACCGTACGATGTACGACGTATCCTCTCGTTCAATCGTGCTCAGCCTCGTGCAAAGCAGGGCACCTATCCTGCAGACACCCACGTTGAGCATCAGCCACGCAGCTAGAGACCACCCAGGAAAGAAAGGCTACACACGTGACTGTGCCGCAGTCTGCACCGTACTTGCCTCGAGCGGGCGCCCTCTTTGTCTCACCCTTCTCTCCCTCGTATTGCTTTCTGCACCCTGCTTAAGTGAGATACGTGCCGATGCCATGCTCTACCGCTGCCGCATGCACCTCTGCGCGAAGAAGACAGCGTACGACGTATTAATACGACGTACGACGTATTACTTGCACGTTGTATTACAGCGCTCCACTCGCACCCACAGCCCACACGACACACCCCTGCACCTCTTCTCGCAGGCCTCTCTTGGCTCTGGACCACTCGCTCCTTCCCCTCCAGCTCTCCTGCCCCTCTTCATGCCCTCCTCGGCCCTCCCCCATCCCACTGTCTCAGTTCTTGCTTTGGGCCTGTATCGCCCTTTTGGTGTCGTCATCGGACCAAGCTCTGGGCTGAAAAGACGATTCGACCACTTTTCTTCCCCCCCCCAACTTTCCATCTGCCGTCGGCGTTCCATCATCCTTCACCTGCCAACAGTATTCTTAGACCTTTTACAGATCCTTTCGAGTCTGTATTCTGTCTACCCCTTTCGCCTCTCGTGTGCTGATCGTCCACACCCCTTTCAACATCGCATCCTAGCAAAGCACATCGGCGGGCTTCCAACTTGCAACCCTTGCCCGACACCCACAGATACACAACCTACGCAGCCAGCAACATATCCTCCAGTCCCACAACCTCCTCTAGGTGCGACTACCACCTGCAACTACCCTTTCCCTCCAGACAGAACACACCATGTCGCGGGACCACGACCGCCGCGACTACGAGCGCGACCGCGTCGTGTACGAACGCGACCGCGACCGCCGCGGCGATGAGCGTGTTCGCTACGAAGACGACGAGTACCTGGCCTACGACAACAACCGCCGCCCCGCCCGCCGTGCCTACGACCTAGACCGTGTCGAGGGTGGCCGCCCGCCCGTCAACGTGCCCATCCCGCTGCCGATCCGCCGCCGCCGGGACAGTTCGGCCGAGCGGCGCGAGCACGAGTACGAGCGGGAGCGGGAGCGCTATATTGAGGGGGAGCGCGAACGTGGTCGCGACCGCGAGCGCGAACGGGACCGCACCGAGATTGAAGAGATCCGCATCGAGCCGGGCCGCATCGAGGTGGACGACGTGGAGATTGACCGGCGCCGGCGTCGCGCGTCGTTTGAGCGCCACGAGCGCGACCGCCACGAGCGTGAACGGGACCGCATCGTCGAGACGGAAAGCATCCAGAAGAGAACGTTCCGCGAAGACGAACGGCGCGGGCGGCCCGTTGTCTACGACCAGGAGGTGGACAAGCGCGTGGTCCGCGACTACAGGCGCAGCGAGATGATGGTTGGGCGGTCGCCGTCGGTCTCGTCCGAGGGCTCGATCACGTCGGTGCGGACGGGGCGGTCGAGCGGCGGCATAACGCTGCGCAGCGAGCAGGGCGCAAGCAAGAGCATCGGCAAGAGCGAGTACCCCAAGAAGGGCAAGACGCGGATGCCGGCGCGGCTGGTGTCGGAGCAGGTGCTGATCGACCTGCACTATCCGTTTATCAAAGAGGTGCGTCCAAGTTCACAACCCCCGAGCCCCCGTAACACTGGGCACCGCTGGCACGGGCCCAGCTAGGGTCTATATGTGCTGTATTATTATGCACTGTACAAGGCACTAACATCAAACAGGGCAACACCCTGGTCCTTCAGGTGGCTCTCGGCCAGGACAACATCGATGACGTCCTCAAGCTGAGCCGCGACTACAAGAAGAGTGAGTTTTATTTACGTTTGTCGATCAAGAAACTGTTCATTGTTTATTGTTTATCGTTTATTGTTTATGGTCATTATTATTGTCGATTTACTCTTTTCCCTTTCATTATTTTTAATCCCTTGTTCTTATCCTAACCGCCACCACCACTCCAGACGAAACAGACATCATCGAGACCAAGACGACCAAGGTCAAAACGTCCGGTGGTACCGTCATCGAAGAAGAGCGCCGCCGTGAAGAGGTGTTTACGACCCCGGCTGTACACCAACCGCCTCCAGTCCAACAATACCAGCCGCCACCGATGCCGCCACCACCACCACAGATGTATCAACCCCAGCAGGTGTATTACACCGCGCCGCCCCCGGCCCAGTACGAGTACGCCCCCGTTGTCGTCTCCGCCCCCGACCCCGTCGTCGAACGCGCGCAGGGCTACAGCACGACCAACATTCACATCCGCGACGCCTCGCCCGCCCGCAGCTACACCACCACGATGCCCTCCATGAACGAGACGTCCGTCGCCCTCGTGCGCACTACCCGCTCCCGCTCGCGCGGCCCACCGCCCGGCATGTCCATGGCCATGGCGCCCGTCATCTACGATGTCGGCAGCCCGGCCGTCGAGGTGGTGGACGAGCCCCTCGCCGTGGCGGTGGTGGACAACCGCCACCGCAGCAAGAGCCGCCACCGGCACCGGCACAGCCACAGCCACAGCCACAGCACCCACCGCCGCGCGCGGTCGCACTCGCACGGCGGCGATGGTGCCTTGTACGCCCACTTCCACGACCGCCGCGACCGCGACCGCGACGACCGCTACTATGACGTCACCGTCGACGACCGCTACTACCGGGAAGAGCGCGACTATCACGATGCACCGTCTTCCGGCCGCGAGCTGGTGCGCGCCGAGCGGCTGAGCACGGGCGAGCTGGTGCTGTACCAGGAGCAGGTCGAGCGCGTCGAGGAGCCGCGGTACGGCGTGCGCATCGAAAAGGACAAGAAAGGTAGGATGGCCATCAGCGTGCCCAAGTATCACTAGGTGCGTACAGGGGCGCTGCCCCTTTCTTCAGTGTCAACGCGGGAAAGGGGGTATATTGTGGCTAACACTTTGCAGGTCCGCCGCCGAAGCTGGTGCGTGCCATGCTGGCCACGCTGACGTGATAGGCTGCATTCGGGGAGGTTATTATCACTTTGATCTATTTGGGAGTCTCATGATGGCCTTGGAATGTTGGAGATACATTTAGAGGGCAGAAAACTGGATATTTGGTTTGGTTTTGTGTATTTTTCTTGGACACGATTTTTGGACGGACATTTTGCTTTTTGGTGGATCGCTTGGTATCTTGCTTGGACTCGGCCCCTAACGACGAAATGACATTTACTATGTTTATTCTTTCTTCCTCTTCCTTTTCATCTTTACACCGTATGTTCGTCTTATTTCAATTGCTATTACTTCTCTATTCTCTTGTCTTGTCCTTCTCTTTATCCCTCGGAATACGCGCCTCCGCCCACCTCCTCCGTCAACTTCACGTGACGCTGATGTGCGTCTGATGCACCGCGCCTTTCCATGGTCCAACAACCAGCCCCCATGTCGATGATTCCACACAGTGAGCGCCTCTCACGCCCGGCAAGCCTCCAAATTGGGGAAATGGCTCCTAAAATACCAAAATGCCCAGGTCTCACCGCAGTTTCTAGGCTTCTGGGACGCCCTCCTTGGATTCACATGCCGCTATTTTTAACTTTGTAAGATGCCGATTTGAATTGATCCAACACACAACCGCTTCTTAGTCACGTCTGTCTTTTAACTACCAACTCTTTCTTGAATTGTTCTTTTCTTCATTTTCTCTTTCTGAGTTTTCGTTTCATCTCTTGTATTTTGTGTATTTATATTTCTACAGTATTCTTGGTCACTCACATTTGGACGAATCCCGGTTACGCACTTTCAGGACGGGACGACACTACGACGACATCAACCGGCGGAACGAACACACTCTCGTTGTGCGCGAGCAATCTATTTCAATATCGATCCAGGCGTGCACTTCAACCGACAGCAAAGACTGCTGCGAAACCACCTCGCTAGGCAAAGATGACCGCGGGGGGAGTTGCTCCTGCCCCAGGAGGCGGCTCGGGGACGGGGTCGCCCCTGCCGCCGCTGCACCTGCCCTGGGTGTCGGCCGCCGCCATGGTCGTGGTCGTGCTTGCCTTTTTCACACATCGTCGGCGAGTCAGGAGGAGTGGACGCGGTGATGAAAACAAGAGCTCGCTGCCCTCCTTTCTCTCCTTTTCAAAATCCGACGGCAGCAACAACAGACAACGACGTTCACCATCCTCCTCCTCCTCAACACCACCAGCATCGTCTCTCGTCGCATCACTACTCGCCACCGTCGCCTACTTTGCGGCCGCTCTCGCCTTAGTCGTGCTCGTGCTCGCAGCCATGCACTCGCTCCGCCAGTTTGCGGCGCATGCCGCCGTTGCCTCGTCCGTCGCCGGAGGACTGGCCTTTGGAGCGTCCATCCCGTCGTCGTCGTCTGCTACGTCACCGGCTGCATCATGCAACGCCACTGCCCAATGGCCAGGATGGGCCTCCATCAAATATGCATTTATTTTGTGCGTTGTCCGTTCCTCCCCCATTCCCCCATGCCATTGCTAACACGGTTCCCTCATCCCAGTGGCGACAGCTATACGCAGACGGGCTTCAACTACTCCATCACGCCCGCGCCCTCCATCGGCAATCCCATGGGCAACCCGCCTTACCCCGGCTGGACCGCGAGCAATGGGCCCAACTGGGTCGGTTATCTGACCACCAAATACAACGCTTCGCGCCTCCAGACCTACAACCTGGCATACGGCGGGGCCACCGTGGACGGGGACCTCGTCACGCCCTACGCGCCCACCGTGCTCTCCTTTAAAGACCAAGTGCACAGCGAGTTTACGCCGGGCTATACTAACCACGGTAACAGCGACACTGATGTGAGCGAGACGCACCCGTCGGCACCCAACGCTCCTGCTTGGCAGGGCAACGACACACTCTTTGCCATTTGGATCGGCATAAACGACGTGGGCAATTCCTACTACCACGGCGTCGACGGCGAGAACGGCACCAAGGCCCTGAATGCGCGCATTTTCGAGGTCTACGGCGACATGGTCGGCATGCTGTACAACGCGGGTGCCCGCAACTTTGTCTTCCTCACGGTACCCCCCGTGGACCGCAGCCCGTTGGCCACGACGGGCGGCGATGCGACCGCGCAGGCCCTGGAAAAGGCCGACATTGCGGCGTTCAACAGTCTGCTCAAGGATGGACTGGCAGCGGAGCTCAAGTCGCAACACGCCGACAACGCCAACGTGTGGGTGGTGGACACGGGCGTGCTGTTCAATGCGGTGCTCGACAACCCGGCGGCATTCCCGCAGACGGCGGGCCTGAAGAACACGACGTCTTTCTGTGAGGCGTATGGAAAGTAAGTCTGCGTGGCAGGAGATGCTTCACGTCGAAAGAATGAATAAACGAATGAATCGTTGCTAACGTAGCCTACAGCGGAACACCCAAGCCTGATACACTCATTCGCTCGTGTGGCGTGCCAGTCAACCAGTACTTTTGGCTCAACAGCCTGCACCCGACGTACCCCATCCACGACGTCGTGGCGGAGCAGGTGGTCAAGTCGCTGGAGGCCGGTCCGAACGTGTGCTCGAGCGGGAATGAGACCACCAACTACAGCATCACCATTACGTTCGACAGCCCTTAGGACGTGCTGTTTTTAGTCTATATATTAATTCTCATTTTTTTGTGAACAATGAAAAGGGAGAGCAAGAAACGGCTCAGGGAAATATTTGTATTCAACAATGGGACTGTATTACGGACTCCGTCTACTACAAACTGCAGTCCGCATTCAGCGTGTTGGCAATTGCAAAAGTCAAGCAGCCGTCCAATATCATTAATATTTTGATGGGAGGGTTCTTTCCGTCTCTCCTTTATTCCCTCCTTGTGGGTCGTTTCTTTTCTCATTGTATTTAGTTTACGCCCTCCCTCTTGTGTTGTTCCTCAACTTCCCTTTCTTCTTGCCCATAAATATCGCCAAGTAAAAAGTCCCAACATCAGACACATGACGGAAGGAATATATATATATATATTTTAACGACGGATGCCATACTTAAACCAAATCGAATGGCGTCGGTTGCATAATCACGACAATCACGATATGCCCATCGCCGCGCCCAGCGCGCCTCGAGGCGTTGCGCCGCGACGCCGTGGCGCCGCACCAGCGCCGCCGCCCACGACGGCCAACAAGCGAGCGCGACCGCCTACGGCCGACAGCTCGCCACTCGCCAGCAGCCCTCTACGTCGCCCTACGAACGACGTTATCGTCGTCTCGGAAGGCCCGCAACGGTCCCCGAACAACCGTAGCCGTACGACGGTAGGGATGCCTCCGGGCGTGCCCTCCACGCCGCCCGGCCGCGACGCCGTCCCTGACACCATATCGCTCCCGAGCAAGACAACCACCGCACGCGCCGCCCAGCCGGCCGTCACTCCACACACCACAAACATCCCCGAGGACGTCGCCAGGATCTGCGGCATCGCCGACGGCCACGCCGACGCCCTCGCTGCCGCACTCGTTATCGTGTACGAAGCCGACCCCCTCACCGGCTCGGCTGTCGACACGATCCTATAAAAGCTCTTTTACACCGTCACTTCTTAAGCACTCCACGCCATCACGACGCCGCCCCCGACCACTACGGCCGCGCCGGCTACCGCCACTAACTCGCCACCTACGTACGCCTCTAAGCTGGCTACACAAACTACCCCCCTATCATAATAAACAAATAACAACCGCGGTAACGCCGATACCATAGTAACAAAGCCAGTATTACGCGAGGAGGTTATCCTCTATACTAACCGTATAACGTCACCGCCGTTATACGAGACCATCGTTAACGCCGTTAAGTTAACCGCCGGCGACCGCGTACAGGCCGTCGCCGTACGGTAACTCCTAAGCGGCGACAGCACCGTCGTTGTTCTAGGAGGGACGGACCGGTGGTTCGTTAAGGACGTATCCTGGGCCGATGACATCGGCGCCGACGTTACGATCACTGGCCCGAAGGTGGTCCTCCACAACGTGCCAGCCGACACCCTTCTTCACGAACCCTACAACCTACGCACTAAACTCAACGCGCCTTGCCTTATCTTACAGACGCGTCCTATGATCCGCAGGGACGGCCCGCCGGCCCGCTTTGGTATCCTCTGCCTCACTGTAGCCACAGACGCCGACGCCGCCCTTCTCCTACGGTAGGGCGTTATCCTCGGCTACCAACTGTTCCGTGCTTCCCCGTACCGGAAGGACACTCGACCGCAAATCTGTTACCGATGCCAGACGTGGGGACAACCGGGGGGGCACCACTCCCGCAACTGCCGAAAACCGCCTCGCTGCGCGTACTGCGGCAGCAGTCACGACAGCCGGACCTGCGACGCAGTTCAAGACGAAAGACGGTGCCCGAACTGCCGAGAGGCCCACCCGGCCTTCTCTCGCACCTGCGCATTCGCACGTGTTGCCACGGACGAGGCCCGCGAGGCCGCCGCGGCCACGCACCGACCTCCACCTGCCCGACCAGATACAAGTTACGTACGGTAACTAACGGATTAAAGGGACGGCGCCACTACGGGCTGTGCTGACCGGAAAATATATATATATTATACAATTCTTAGTTAAACACTGTATTTAGCTACCTAGCACTGTGATAGTTTTTTCCCCGGGAGGGTTCTATCTAGCGAGCCGCCAATAGTCAGGAGTGGCTGAGAAAGGCGAATAATAATAATAATAATAATAATGGGACTGTATTACTGTCATTTTCTCTCCATTATTAGGAACCACAAGCGGGTTCAAATCTGCAACCATCCTTTCCATCCTCGCGTTTGATTGTCGACATAAGAAACCGGTTGTTGTTTTCGATTATCCTGTCGACACTATCTTCATCCGAGGTGATTTCAAGGCACCATGTCAAATATCGTCTGCATACCACAGAGGCTTACACAGAGCTCTCCTCGCGGCGGACCTTGTCCGAGCCGTTGGAACGATTATCAATGAGAGTGCTTCCGCTTCCGCTACCGCCACCCCGACCCAGCCGCGCCCAGACACGGTTCGTCAGCTTCTGGTCCAGCTGCGGCAAGAACAGGCTGTACAAAAAGAAGGGGACTAGTACCACCAGCGCAAACAGGAAAATAAAGCGCCAACCGTTGGCCGCCGCCGTCAGCTCGGCCTGGATCGTCGCCTCCAAGATCGCGTCCGTCATGCCCTTGACCTGGTCGAAAAAGACGCTGGTGCTGGCTCCACCCTGCGTGGCCGTGACGGCCGCAAATAGGTCGGGCAGCTCGTCCTGCGGCAGGCCGGCAGCGACGGCAGCGGCAGAGACGTCGGCCCCCAACACGTTGGCAAAACGGATGCCGTACTAGACTGTCAGTGGGAGAGCGCAAGGGTAGGAGAGAGGGACGAGGACTTACAATCGTCTGGAAAACAGCCAGGAAAACAGCAAACACGACACTGCGCAGGGCTGCCGCACCGCCGACGGCCAGCCCCATGTCGCGCCGGTGCAGCTGCAGCGCGCACGCCGTGTGGCTCACCACCATGCCGTAGCCCTCGCCCAGCGCCGACACCACAAAGAGGGCCACCATCAGCGCGTGGTTGCTGTGGTCGGCCGCGTTGATCGGGTACAGCGCCACCATCTGCACAAACATGGCCGCCACCATCTGCCACTTGACGAGGCGGGGCCGGACGATTCCTAGGCCAACAATGGCCAGGATCCAGCCGCCGGCAATGCCCGCCGGCCACACAGACACGTCCCAGCCGAGCTGCATGCCAGCTTCCATGTAGACGGTGTGGAACCCCGCGGTCGACGCGATGGGGACGAACCACAGGAACTGCGAGTTGAACGAGCACACAGCAATCCAGCTCCACGCAGACCACTCGCGGACGACGTAGCTGGGCACCGCGGTGTAGGCGTTGCCCCAGTGGAAGGTGTAGAAGAGGTAGAGAATAAAAGCAATGCCAAAGGCCGTGATGAGGGCAATCGTCTGGCCCGTGAGCCAAACGAAGGCCGAGCCGCCCCAGTAGGTCGGGTAGGTCAGCAAGGCAATAAACAGCGTCATGAACACCAAACCAAGCCAGTCCCTGCGCGGCCCGTTGTGTGTCTTGGCGTTCAGGGCGTCCATCGTCGCCTCGTCCTCGGCCTCGTCCACTTCGTCGACGACGCGGTGCGGGTGGTAAAACACAAACAGCCCCACCGCCGACACAAACGACAGGATCGCGTTGATCGAGTATACCCAGCGCCAGCTGTCCTCCGTGTGCAGCATCAGCGCCGTGCTGATGGCCGGGCCCATGGCGTAGAGCGGCGCCAGCAGCGAACACGACAGGGCCACGACGCCGAACCGCTGGCGGACGGGGACCAGCTCGGCCAGGGCCAAAAAGGGACCTTGCACCTGCAGACTGGTACCGAGACCAATCAGCAGGGCCAGACCCGACACGGCCGTCGGCTGGGTGGCCGGAACGCGACCACTTGCCAAGAAACCGACAAAAGCCAACACGTTGCAGACGATAAACGGCCAGCGGCGGCCGACGTAGTCGGTGAGACGGCCAAAGAAGAAGCAAGCGGCGGTGTGCGAGAACATGAGTGTGGGGAAGGCCCAAACGGTGTCGGCGGTGCCAAGGGCGGCGGGGACGGCGCCTTGCAGCTGGTTCCAGGAGACGGTGAGGCCGAGCATGGCGGCATAAAAGCCAAAGGAGGTGGACTGCAGAACAAGTGTGTCAGTAGACATAGCGCGTGGCACAGATTTAGAGAGATGACAAGGAGAAGTGCCAACTTACCACAAGAACACCGTAAAAGCTCAAGGACCGAAAAGGCGACGACTGGACTTCGTTGGGCGGCGAGATGCTGGCCAAGGGCGTGATGCCAGCACCGGCATCCTCGAGACACTCGGCCTGCCCAATGACAAACGGCCCGGCCGTACTGTAAGCGCCGGACGTCTTTTCTTCTAGAGTGGTCATATCGGCAGTGTGGTCGTGTTGCGATGTTGCTGTGATGTGTGTTTTTTTTGGTGGTTAGAGAGCGTATAAGATGGATATTGGCGTCTTCGTTGACTTGTCTGCTCTTGGCGAGAAAGAGAGAGATGAGAAAACAAGAAAGGGAGAAGCTGCAATCTCATAAGACATTCCACGGGACTTTATATACCTATACTTTGAATTCGATTTTCTACCTTTCACCTTTACTCTTCACTTCAGGAGATAGTGTCTTTGCTGACACCCATCTCCTGCTCGGAAACATGGACGCATTTCTTGTCGGCCAACCTCGACGATCGACATCGACTTATATCTTGTCCTGCAAGCGACGGAGAAAACACCACACAAACAGCAGTGCTGAAATATCGTCTTCTGCCAACATACAGTTTTTTTTTCTTCTTTTTGTGTGCCTTGCCCTCTTTGTCCTCTGCCAAGTCGTAGCCCAATTCGACACTGTACACAACCACTCCCTTCTCCTCCACTGCCTGTCTATTATGTTAGTTCTGTCGACCCCCTCCTGTTACATCCACCTACCTATCCTCTGTGGCCCGGCAAGAACTTTTCCGACATTCAGTAGGACTTTCGTTTGGGTTTCTTTTTTGTTGAAATAAGCGGACGGAGTAGACTATGTTTACACAATTTACATTCTCCGGGCTGGGGCCTCGATCCCAAAAGCCATAGACTGGCAGCGTCCCTAGGACCCATTAGTTTCCCCAGTTCCTACCTCGTAATTGCTCCCTTTCCCCACGGGGTTGGTCTGGGGAAAAGGGGGGCAAGGAAGGCGGGAGGAACCCGAGCGACCTTTCCCTCCAAAAGTGGGCGTTAAGACGAGTTTGATATGGGATGGGGGAAGGGCTGAGACCAAAGTCCATCTCGGCATAGGAGGAGGCCACCACCCATCCAATCTACACGCGTAATCTTCGGGCAGCATCCAGGCCCACGGTTTACAGTCCCTTGCAAGCTTACGCCGTATGCTCGTAGGAAAAAGCAACGGAATGTATATGTAGATGACTGAAGTTGGCCAGGGTTGCCTGGGGTTCGCCGAAGCTGATTGACAGCTGTCTCGGGGAAAGAAGAGACACGCCGTCGATAACCATTATGTGCACGGAAATGTGAACCGAAAGCAGCGGCTGATCTTTCTGTGTTCAAAGTCGAGAGAAACAGGCACAAAAAGAACATAAAAGGGCGGGACAAACAGCACAAACGAGACTAACGTTTGCTAAGCTTGTTCTGCAAACCACGTCGACGTCGGTCATTTTTGCTAGTACATGTGTAGTCAGATAGTATGCCAAGGGCCGGTTTCTCTGGCAAGTGTAGACAATGTTCTATTCATTTGAGAGTGGCAGTAAATGTATACAGCCGTAGGCTGTGTAAAGCAAAACGTATATTAACAAAAGCCTTTGAAAACGACATGCGTGCAAGTGAGTCAAACGGGCACAGCCAAGAAGTTCTGCTGCAAACACAATCCAAGAACACACACAGACTGGTCTCCTCCAACGAAGCAGCTCTCCCATAGCCTCTGCTACTATACCTTTACCGAGATTCTTTAACTTTGTGTGTATTTGTTTTCATGTCGGTAGACGCTGCCGAGATTGCCTGTCCAATATAAAACCTCTTGTCGAGCCTGACCACTCAAACCAACTTTTGCTGTATCGGGAAGGCTGATCTTCTTTGTCTCGACGTTCTCGTCTTTGTCCCCACACATCTAGGCTTGGTAAAGGGTCGTGGCAGACACAAAGTGGAACATGTGTGGCATCAACCCTCTTCGGCCGCATTTTCCGATGCGGTCGGAGAAGTATCTCACACACGTCTCGGGGCGACAATTCCATGTCTCTGGGAGGCTTAACGTCTCGTATAGTTTCCGTATTTAAAAGAGAAAAACAAAAAGTCTTTTTTCGATAGAAGTCCGAAATTCATGTAAAAGTGCACGTCTTGCCAGTCAGTCTTTACTCGTTATAGTCCACCCAAGCGTGCCAACAGCCTTTCACCAACTGAGCATCACGGGTATTTATCACAGCCAATGCCTCGTGACTCTTTGAATGTCTGACAAAACTCTGACTGATTGAAATTACGACTGTATAACATAGCGGGATCATTCCAGCCACATCAAAATTTCTTCTCACACTCCAAATCGTAGCCGTCTCCTTCTGCTATCCACGATGTCGTCGGCGGAAATCCACCACAGAACTGCCGAAGTGTGAATGTGGAATGTGGCTGACGGGTGTGGCTTGAAAAATCTGGCCAAGACCAGATCCAGGTCCACACGGGCCGTCAAACTCGCATTTTGGGCTGTAGCGCCGTCCCACCCGCCATGGGGTCCATTGATCCCAGACCCCAACAGGTGGTGTCCACAGGCGTGCCCAGTCCACATTGGGCAGGAGCCATTTCAATGCGACGGTACCAACGCTAACAAAATTGCAGGGAAAGAACAAATGAGAAAAAGAAAAACACAATCTCTCCACTCCTTTTCGCCCCGGTCGCTCCTGTCGTTCCTGTGCCTGTGCCTGGCGCTTGTCCGCCCATCGCCCTGTCGCGATCTTAAAATTAAGCTTCCTTTTTTCTCCTCTTCCCTCTTTAACCTTTTTTGTGTCTACGACAGCGTTCTTCCCACGGCACGCCCACTCCTTTGCGTGCGTCTCGAACTCGTCTTTGTCTGTAGCATCCCGTTCTCTCAATCGCCTGCAACAATGTCCGGCGCCTCCGACAACTAGGATCTCTTTTCCACGGCGTGTAGCCTCTCTGTTTTGCGACACAACGAAAAAGGCGCAATTCAAACGACTCGTTCAAACTCGACGACACTCTTTCGTAACGACTCTCTCTCGACGAAAACTCATACTCTGCTTCTACTCGGCCGTCTGCGACACGCGCCCCACGTTCCTTCACGTCAATCGACCCGTTATCCGCATCTCCTTCTGACCGGGTTTCACGCTCTCTTCCCGTCTTTTCCTTTTCGCTCTTTTCTCTCCTTTTTGCCTCGCTTTTCCCGGTCGAACCGGATCTGTCGTCGACTTTATCTTCTTCGAATCCTCGCGTTTGCAAAGTCAATCGCTTCGACCCTCTTTACTTTTGCTTCTTTCAAGAACAACACCCCTCCCCACACCCGCCATGCGATCGTCAATACGCGCCTGGGCCTCGGCCCTCGCGGCCACCGTCGCCGCCTCCGCTGCCACCACGTCCGTCCCCGTCACGCCCCACGCCAGCTACTCCTCGTCCGTCGGCGTCCTCGGTTGCAAGATCAACACCAACCGCGTCGCCTACTGGCCCATGTCCGTCGACTGCAACAACATTTGCGTCTCGCTCTCCTACGAAGGCCGCCAGGTCTATTTGTTGCGCATCGACCAGTCCGGCGGCGCCCACGATGTCAGCTACGACGCCTGGAACTATCTGATTACGGGCAAGTCCGCCACGGCCGACCCCACCGCCGGCGGCGCCGTCGCCATGGACACGGAGAACGTCGACGCGTCCAAGTGCGCCGGCCTCATCAACACGTCCGGCTCAAAACTTCCCCTAAGCGCGGCCAACAGCATGAACTTTTTGAACAGCTGCCTCGAGCTGCAGGCGGCCGGCAACACCAGCTGGGTCGCCAGCAACTATGTGCTGTACAACATTTTGGACCCCATCTGCACATACGGCTACAACGAGGTGTGCACCCTCACCGACTGGCCCGACCAGAACCAGGCGACGTGCCCGGACACGCTGGGCAACCCAGTCTCGCTGACAAGCCAGCCCGTGTACAACATTGAGTACCCGACGGGACAAAAGGTGCTGGCGGGTTCGTCGGCGTCGTCGTCGTCAGGCGCCACGCCCAACACGGCCAACGCGGCGTCGTCCGGCGGCTGCGGGAACGTGTTCCAGTGCCAGCCGCTGCTGTTCTGGGCGATGGGCTTGTGCGCGATGCTGCACTCGTTCCTCGGCAGTTTATAGCTGGCAGTGTCTTGGGTTCTTTTTTGGGATGTCTTGTATTTTCATGGATGATATCACGGTTCGGTGTTTTGCTGTTCTCGTTTTGTTCTCTTTTTTCAGCCTGCGTTTTTGGATATCCCCTACTGTTCTTCTTTTTCTCTTCTTTCAATCCTTCAGCTTCTTTTCTTCTCTTCTTTTTGGCCCTTCATATTGGCTACCATTTTTGAAAGCATGGCATTGGGCCATTTTATACTTTTACATAATTTTCAGGACCGAAGACGATCCTCTGGTACATAATCTCAAAAGCAATACCTTCTTGATGGAAACACAGCGATTTCGCTGCAATACGACATTGAGAGTGCAACTGACTCTCATCCCAAGTCTCATCTGGTCCCTGGTGTCTCACTGTCTTACCCAACCCTGCGTCCAAATTCCACGTGGATGCACCCTGCATACGCCACTTGTCTCTCGCTTCATTGCCGAGAATTCCACGCGGACCACATTGTCGTTGTCTCTTACAATGATTTTTTTATACCACTCTCTCGTCAACGATCGCATCGCAAGATAGGATGAAGACATCATTTACTAATTCTGTCTAGGACGGACTATCAAAACAAAAGAAATCAAACGGCGGTCCTATCGAACGAGCGTACAAAATCAAACACGGAGCAACGCAACAAGGCCAGCTGGAACCATTCCCTTCCTCCTTCACATGACACGAGAGATCAAAGCATGAGACCACCCTACTGCACAGGCATGCCGCCCGGCAGCGTCGTCATCCAGCTGTCCAGGTCCTCGCGCACCTGCACCTTTTGCGTGCACTTGTTGGCCTGCTCAATCGTCTGCACTTTCAGCGTCGGGCAGTTGATCTTGTTGGCAAACAGGTCGCTGTTGCAGTTGGTGTCCATCGCCCGCTGCAGCGCGTCGCCCTTCCACCCAAACACATAGTCCGCGTGGTGCCCGTACCCGGACTTGTCGCCAAACGACCACACAAACGGCTGCGTCCCGTCCGCCGGCCACTCCGCCTTGTTGTTGAAGGCGCGCGTGTCCCAGTACGTCTCATAAAACACCTGCGGGACCGACACCGGGTGCGTCGACGGGCATGCGCTGCCCGATGGGTACGCCGTGTGGCTCTGGTGGTCCGGGCTGTCCAGGTCCTTGCCGTTCCAGCACGTCGGGAAGCGCACGCTGGCCATGATGCCCGCGGGGCACGCGCCCTTGGGGAAGTCCGTGGTTGCGCCCGAGCGCGTCATGCTCGACTGCAGGCACGTGTACGTGAGCATAGGGTACTTGCGGATCTGCGCCGCCGTGCGGAAGCTGGGGTCGCCGACGGTCATGCGGAACCCAGGCTTGAAGGCCGTGACCTTGGCGCTGCCCGTCGTCAGGTAGTACACCGTCTGGCCGCCCGTGGCCGCATTGAAGCCGAGCTCGTTGCCAAACGTGCTGACGCGGCGGAACGTGCCGTTGCGCGCGCGGAAGAAGAGGACGGCCGTCCAGTAGTTGGAGAAGTCCTCGACGGGCGTGCACGACGTGCACGACGCCGTCGTTGGCATGTCATGCACGGTGTAGTCCATGGTCGAGTTGAAGGCGTTGCCGCCGACGACCTGGTGCAGATGCGGTGACGGCGTGGTACCAGGGTTGACGAGGCTGTGATGTTAGGGGACGAGCGGTACAAAAGGACGATATCAAAGGAGCACTCACGGGTCAAGACGCTCAACGACAAGCTGCGAGCACGAGAAGCGGAGGGTCGTAGCGGCCTCGACGGTCGAAACGGCCGCCGCCGTGGCGAGAAGAGACTTCCAGTACATTGTTAACTCGTCTACTGGGTGTTCGCCTGTGGTGGATCGATGATGGATTGCGATGATGATGACACGCGGTGATCGAACGAACTCGGTTTTCTAACCCTGTCCTAATGCAGAGGAAGCAAAATCAGAACGAGGAAGGGAAAGAAGAGATACAAAGTGAGAAAATGGGCAACCAGGGGATATATCTGGGCTTCACAGGTGACTGCCTGTGCCCCAGTCTCGGCCTCTCGTATATTCTCGGCTTCACGGTTTACAACTCATATATACGGCTGCGAAAAATAGAAACAAGAAATCATAGATAGAAAGAGGAAGCCCGCCTCATGGCAAAATCGGCAAGTGTCTTTCTCTGTGTATATCGGTTATCACCCAGTTTCCTTACGCTCTTCCTCCTTCCTCGATCCTCGTGGCTTTGTTTTGCCCCCGGCAGAGTCAATATCAAGTTCGGTAGTCTACCAAGCTATCAGATTCTTCCACTCATATATTGGTCAGTCTTAGCGCCTTGACGTTTACACGTTCTAGTATTTTTCTACTTGTCATATTATGGCCGTCGTCCTTTCACTGTACATATTCTCACCAACATCCATCCCTATTATAAAGCACGATGACGGTTGTCAGCGTCAGCGAGACCAAGGCAAAGCAGAACAATACTCCGTGCCCAGAGCAATATAAAAAAGTCAAGGTCGTCAACCGGGCGGACGAGTGAACCAATCACGGTCGCGTTGGGCAAATGCCGACCCCATCCCCCATTCTCCCACATTTTGACGGGTATAATCGAGATAGATTGCTTTCATGGGGCATGGGCACGTTTTCCCTTTTTCCTCCACGCTCGACCATTGCGTCCGCTCCGTCTCGCCTCTTCCTGGAGGAATGCCGTAACTACCGTGGATGCTCCATTTCTGATCACACGCGCCCAGAAACTCGATATCCATTTTACCAGGTGCTGCTTCCATATTAAACAGTGCCTGCGCGATGCATGTGGGAGAAAGAGGAAGGGAGAGGAGGAGGATGGACAAGACCTATGTCTCCTTCCTTTGGTCCCTTTGACTCTCACCTTCTCAACCCCCACCCATCCTGTGAAGACGTGACTGTGCCGAGACCGCGCCTCCCTTCTTGGGCACATTTTATATATTGGCACTTGAAAGCGGCCCAAAATCACGCACATGGAAGCGAAAGGCAAGGAAATCGTCCGCATTTTTTTTGTTCTTCTTTCCCTTTTGTTCGACAATCATCTCTACTTTACCCTTCTCGGCCTTTCTCCAGACTTTTCCCCGCAACCAACAGCAACAGTGCCGTCCGGGGAAATAGTCCACGTTTCTTGGCCCTGCATCTCAACATCTGTCTACGGGAAGTGACTGAAACGAAAATACTGTAATAAGTATCTTTTTAACTCATGGCTCTTTTCTTGATTTCTATTTTGAGAAATAGAAATGATTTGGTTTTTTTTGGTTTTTTTTTTTGGTTTTCTTCATAAAAGTTGGAAAGCCCCTCAAAAATTAAAAAATTAAAACATTAAAAGGAAAAATTAAAGGGACCCCGATTATATTTTAGCTAAATATTTATAAAAGTAAACGTAGAAACCTGTACAAATGAAACACATCGAAATCAAATAAACAAGATAACAAATCCATACGCCTAATACGCCACAGTAAAAATCAAATTGCGATCTAATTCTCTCGCCACAGATAGCATAGTTTTCACTTCACCGTAGCTTTTACACCGTTTTCGAGAGCCCTTCCTGCAGAGAGCTCACGATCTCATCCACAACCTTTCTTGCACCATTGTCATCACCGAGCCGGCTCGCCGATCCAAAGACGCCAATGTCCAGGTGGTTGTCGCGGACAGCCATCTCCACATCGACTGCGTCCTTATATGCCTCCCGGACACGGTTTGCGTGGAGAACAGGGTACGTTCTGGGTGCTGGGGTGTGAGTCTTGTCTGGGTCGTTCACCAGCTTGAGAGATACACCGGATGGCTCCGATTCGCCCGTGTTGTTCACATCGTCCGGGAGGAGGAAATTGACAAACGAGTCGACGGTGACGCCCGTCCACTGCTGAATTTCCCAGAGGCTTGCGGTGAGTGGCGCAGCTGTGAATGGTGAGAGCGGCACCGCCAATGCGTGGAGGTCGGCCTGGATCTGTGCGGCAACGTCGGCGAGGCTGCGTTGCGATGGAGACCGAACGAGAAGTGGCACGAGACAGAGCGTGGGGTAGGCGGCCAGGTCGTCGTCACCTGCGCTCTCGTCCCGGTTGGCTAAGTAGACGCCAAAGACGACGTCGTCCTTACCCTTGTTGGCGGACAGAGTCTTTGCGTAGACGGCAAACACGAGGCTCTGAAGACCAACGCCAAGCCTTGCTGCCATATCCTTGAGTAGAGACACATTGGAAAGAGCCGCGGGACGGTAGCACGAGGCACTGCCGCTGTATTGAGATCCCTGGGTGGTGGCAACAGTAGAGAGCAGGTTCGCTCCGGCAAAGTACGCAGACCAGAAATTCTTGTTGTTCTCTACAGTCGCTGTAGATAGTTGGCGAGACAGCGATTGTTCCCAAGCCATCGACGAAATCTTGGCAGCTTTAGTCGATGGAGAGCGGAGAAGCTGCTTGAAACGGCCGAGAAGAGTCTCGAGACTGACGGCATCGTAGAGTGCATGGTGAATGCGGAGTGTCAAGAGGAAGGAGGAACTGTCGTCACTTGTTTCCGAAACGACCAACAGAATTGCAAACGACGGATGAACCAAGCCGTTTCCAAGGGCAGGCCAAGCATGGGTGGCCTTGTCTTCATCCACAGACGGTGGTGTTTTTGAACGTATGGTAACCTGCAGCAAAGGGACGGTTGTATCTGCGCTTGTCGTAATGAAGACAGTGCGCAGGGTCGGGTGTTCAGCTACCAGCTGGGTCCATGCATCGTACACAATTCGGGGACTGAGCTTGACGGAGGGATCGTTTGACGTGAGGCGATAGTGGAACGCTGGGAAGAACACATTTCCGACCGTGTTCTGCCAGACGCTAACCATGTGGACTTGCATGGCTGTGGCGGGCAAGACGATCTCGACATCGGCCAGAGCAATGCTTGCTGCGCGCAGGTTCTCTTCGATTTGCGCAGGAGATACAACGGTTGATGGTGTAACTTGATCGCTTGAAGAATGTGCCTGGATCTCCTGCTTCTTTGCGGCAGCCATGGCGGCCATCTCTTGCACCGATCCCGCGGCTAGGAGCGCACGTACACCGAGCACAATGCCCTTTGTCTTCTTCAGGAGGGTGCTCACTTTTATTGTGCTAATGGAGTCGAGGCCGAGATGGTACAGCGTCTGGCCCGTTCGTTGGATGGCGCTCTCGGGCGTGCCAGACGCGGTCGACAGCACGGCGCGGATGGCCAGCTCGTCATCTGTCCACTCGCCGGAGTCCTCAAGCGGAGCTTCGATTGTTGCTTCCTGTGGGCCACTCTTCTTCTGCACTTCTTTAGACAACTTCGGCGTGAACGGCGGAAGGCCACAGATGGATATACCGTCGCCGTCAAATGTGAGGATGTTGGCGGGATTGCTTGAGGTGGAGGATACAAATGACTGGACCATAAAGCGCAATGCCACGTCAAGCTGATGGAGCAGTCGAGTGGCTCCGTGCCGTGTAACGTACGCTTGATCGCAGGCCGTACGCCAAACGATTGTATCTTGGTTCGAGTCGGCGTTGTGAACCAGCTCCATCTCGACACAGATTGGGTACTCGACGTCCGAGGCACCACCGATCGACTTCATGATGGATACACTCTCTCCATCGTCTTGATCCTGATGCATGCGCTTTTGAAGGATGAAGAGAGAGTTGAAGATGCCCGATTCCGAAGAGTTGTCACTGCCAGCTGCCCTTTTGATGGCGCGCTGAGCCTTGCGTAGAGGGTAGTACTGGTGCTCGCCAATGCTGCCCATGTTGGTCTGCATGTACTGAAGGAGCTCGGATGTCGTTCCGTGCAGCACGACGCGGACCGGCACCGTGTTCATTGTCGGAAAGATGGCGGCCTCGTCCTCGTCGGCATCACGACCGGAGAGAACAACACCGAACAAGATGTCAAGTGAGCCCGTCAAGGATGCCAGGACGGCGGCCCAACACGCTTGGCCGATGACCTGAACACTGGCGGCCTGCTGTCTGCTAAAGGCCTGCAGATCGGCGGCCGACACAGACGATGTTGATTCGAGACGGATGACTGTCTTTTCTGGATCTTGCACACTGAAGTTCGGAGTGGTAGTTGTCTTCTGCACATACGTTGGCTGGGCACCGTCAAGGAAACTCTGCCAGAAACTGTCTGCTTGCGGTCCAGACGACTGCAAGATTCGTCCGAGTTGGCCTATGTAGGCGGGATCTTCACTTGGTGTGGAAGGTACAGCATCCTCCGGGTGGTGGTAGGCAGCCTCGACTGTGCGGTGTAGTAGATCGAGTGACCAGCCATCGTAGAGGGCATGTGCGATGGAGAGAATGAGGTACCAGCGGTCGGTGTCGGTTGTGTGAACAAACAACAGTTGGAATAGGCCTGACTCGCCTTCCCCGTCTATGGCCAGTTTCCTGACGTAATCGGCAACACTAGCCAGTTCGTCTTTGCTGACAACACTGCACTCGCCAATGCACTTCATTGACTTCTTGACGGCCTGGCAGTAGGCAATGTCGAAGTCGGGACTGTCAATGTTGAAGAACACAGTACGCAGGATGGCATATTTGGTGACGACGGATGTCCACGCGGCCTTGAGTCGTGCGACATCGACGCCCGGCGCGATCTCCGAAATATCGTTGTTGAAGTAGAGCGCAAAGTTCGACTGGATCATGTCGGCCACCATGGCTTCTTGCAGCGGTGTTGGCGGGAGCAAGTGGGATATGGAAGAGAGATCACGGCCATTCTGGGTGAAGTATGCACGGAGCTCTGCAGACGTAGATGCAATGTTGGCTTCTCCAGAGTTCGCAGAGGTTGAAGCATCTCCGTTCTTGCCCCCATCGTCTTTGTTGGCGGCATCAATCATATTCAAAAATGTAACAATGGTCTGGCCGCGGACAAGCTGGCTGTTGGTCAGACGGATTCCAGTTGCGCGCAGGCGCGCTGACAGCTTGATGGTATCAACACTGTCGAGACCAAGCTCGAGGAGAGTCGTTGTTTCTTGGATAGCAAAATCAGGCACGCCGGCAAGAGAGGCAATTGCCCGCCGGAGTTTTGAGGACGTGTCATCCCAGACAAATGTGGCTGTGCTTTCTTTCTTGCTATTTGTAACGGGAGTGGAATTTTTCGCAGCTGACTCCAGTGGAGCAGTTGTAGAATTTGCCGTGATAGGTGCACTACCGTCATTGCTTCCAAGAGCTAGCGAAGAAGGAGCTTCTGAAATGGCTCCCAAGGCAGATTCAAAATTGTCGAGCACACTATTGAGGCTTTCCGAGTCTGCAATCCCGGCCTTTGCGACCAAAAAGAGGCGAAGCGTGGGTGAGGATGAGGTTGAAGTCAAGACAGCTTCCAGAGCGAGGGGATAGTCGGCATGCACGTCGGGCTCCGATTGCGTCCACAGGTCCCCAGTGGTCGCGTTGGGCGCGGTAGCCTCGTCGCTAAACTGGAAGGAGAAGAGGACGTCAAAAAGCGGCTGGCCTGCCGAGCACCACTTTTGGATGTCCCGCAGCGGTGTTTGCTGGAAGGGCAGCGTGGCGATGCTGAAAGCGTGGCATGCCTGTGCGAGTGTGGCCCATGATGTGTTGAGCTCGGCAGTCGGTACATAAAACGGCAGGGTGTTGAACAGCGGACCCACAACCCCTTCGGCACCGTCGAGGTCGTCCATGGTACGGCCTGAGAGAACGAGGCCGAGGGATACGCCGTTTCCAGTGCCACCATACACGGTATTTTGCAAGACAGACACCCAAAGTGCCTGAACGAGCGCTGCATGTGTCACACCAAGGCTGACTCGAATATGCTCAACGGCAGCAAACGACAAGGTACGCTCCACACCGACGTCTTGCAAAGTAGCAGAGTTCTCCTCGACTAGAGGCAGAACGGGTTGGAAAATGCCTCGCTCTTTGAGATGGCTCTCCCAGAACGAACGGCTGCTGGTGTGGTTCCGGAGCGGTCCATGTACTAGGGCATCCAGGAACGTCGGGTGTTCGGACGATGCGACAGATTTTCCGTCAACGTTCTTGTACGCGTCTGACACTTGGTCGAGGACAAAGTCGAGACTTGTTGCATCGTAGAGACCGTGGAAGATGAGTAGAACAAGGGTGTTTGTTCCACGCCATGCTACCGACACAAGCTGAAGTGGGCTGGCAATCTCGTCGTCTTCGTTGGCATCGACCCATTTTGTGTAGATTTCTTTCAAGGCCGAGTCGATATCTATATGTTCGCTCAGGTCCAACTGTGTCCATGGGAGGGAGGTGGCATTGGGCTTGAGTGCAACCTGGACGAATCCATCTCCCGTGGCAACAAAGCGTGTCCGCAGCATAGCGTTGTTGGCAATGACGGTGCTCCAGGCATCCCTCAGCCTCGCAACGGAAGTAGCTTCGTCTAGCTGGAAATGGAAAGCGTTGAAGTAGGTATCTTTGTGCTCCGGGCCGGAACGCGCTCGAGAGATGATGCCTTGTTGTAGAGCCGAGCATGGTGCAATGTACTCGATCTGATCCGAACTAACCCCGAGAGCCTGTGAGACCCGTGTGCGGTTGCGATGCTGGCAAGCGTCGACCAGTAGCTGGGCCTCAAGAACCGAACCAATTGTAGACGATTGTTTCTTTTGTGTGTCGTGCAGCACCGCGACAAGATCTCCCATGTTCGGATGTGCTAGAATGGCCGACGGTGTGGCTGACGGCAGCCCAGCCCGCTTAAGTGCGCGTGCAAAACGCAGCACGGAAACAGAGTCAATACCGAGTTCGAAGATGCTCGTATGCGGGGCAAGACTATTGTCATTGGAGTCGAGCAGGGCCAGCTTATGCAGAACTTGGACGACAATCTTTCCGGTTGGGTGTTCAGACAGCGGAATTGTAGTGGTGGTGTTCGTCGACACCGCAACGCCATTCGTTGCGGCACCCGTCGTGCGCATGCGCTCATCCGGCGTCAAATTGTTGAAGAACCGCTTCAGCTCTTTACCATCAGCCTTGTTGTTCGGCGACAACGGGATAAATGCCAGCTGTACGACATATGTCGGCACCATGTAACCTGGGAGCCGTTCGCGGCAAGCCGCCTGGACTTGTTGAGAGAGAGCGGCACTGTCGGACGTGTCACGGTTATTGTTTATGTCATCAACCACAACAAAAGATACCAAAAAGTCCTTCTTGTTGTCCTCGTCGCGAATCACAAGCGTGGCCACATCGCCAACGCTGGCAACGAGACCGAGACGGATCGCGTGGTTGATTTCACCAATCTCTAGACGTTGACCACGCAGTTTGACTTGGTCGTCAGCACGGCCCAAGAAGTCAAAGCAGCCGTCGTGCAGCATACGCACAAGATCACCCGTGCGATAGACACGATCTCCGTGGTCTTTGCGGTAGGCGGATCCATCACCATTCAGCGCGGGGAAGCGCTCGTTGGTCAGCTCGTCGCGGTTCAGATAACCCTGGCCGACCAGCTTGCCGGAGACGCACAGCTCGCCAACACCGCCACGCAGGACGGGCGTCTGGGTTCCAGGTCGGAAAACGAGCGTGCCAACATTAGGAAACTGCCGGCCAATGTTGGATGCGCGCCCGTTTTGCGGCACTTGCGGGTACGACGTGACGCCGATGGTGGCCTCGGTCGGGCCGTAAAAGTTGTGCACGACGCCCGTCGGTCCCCAAGGGTCGAGCATCTCCTGCTTGAGCGGCTCACCACCGGTGATGAAAACTCCGCGGCAGAGGCTGGGCACGTCGCTGGGGTCAAGCAAGCGGCCCAAGCTCGGGGTTAGGTCGATGTGGGTGATTTCGAGTCGCGAGATCGTGCCCGCCAGGTCCTCCAAAATGAGATCACGCGGAGCGCCGACCAAGGTCATGCCGACAGACCATGTCCAGTACTGCTCGAGGACGGCGACGTCAAAGTGGAAAGAGGCGAATTGCAACCAGCGGGAGGTGTCCGTATCGTAGTGATTACGGAACAGCTCTTGGAAGGCCAGCATACACTGCACAGCGTTTTCGTGGGTAATGGCACAGCCTTTGGGGGTACCAGTAGTGCCAGATGTGTAGAGACAATAGCAAACATCGCTGGGTGCCGTCCGGCGGCGGTCGCTGGAGAAAGTTGCGGAGTCGGCGACAGCTTCCAAAGAAGCCTCATCAATGGCAAGGACCTTGACGCCTGCCGTGATATCAGACAATCCACCCGCGGAGACAGGTTCTACAGCCCGAATCACGTCTGTAAGGAGCAACGGCGCTCCCGCGTCTTGGAGAATAAAGTCTTTGCGAGACGAGGGTGCACCGGGGTCCAGGGCCAGATAAGAACAGCCGGCTTTGAGAATGCCCAACATGGCAAAGAAGGCTTCGGGGCATTTGTCGAAGCAGATGGCAACAATTGACCCAGGCTCCGCATGTTGGGATACAAGTCTAGCAACCTGGTCGCCGCGAGTATTGAGCTCACGGAAGGTCCATTCTTTGCTGACCGGCACACCACTAACACTCTCGTCAAAGGCCGTGACAAACTGAAGGGCTGTCTTTGTCGGTCGCCGTTCAGCCTGACGCTCGACGAACTCGTGAAGTAGCTTCACGTCCGATGGAAGCTCGCGGGAGCTGGGAGGCAGCACACTGTAGAGTCCGGGATTTAGCGCCACGAGGTCGTCTTCTCTACCGTCGGGATAGGATGCAAGGTGGTCGACGATAGCATTAAGTTGCTCCAAGAGAAGGAATGCGTGCTCGTTTGGAAGAATGCTGGTGTCAAAGGTGATTTGGTACAGCAATGGCTTATCGGACGACTCCGAGATGGCCTCGATGGAGATGGGGTAGTCAACAATGGCCTGCTCGTCTGCAACGATCCACGGATAATTGTCGGAGCTAGGTCCGCTCTCTGCGCTTTGGTAGACGAGGAGTGTGTCAAACAACCGGGCATCGGGTTGGCCAAGCCATCTCTGAAGTTGGCGCAACGGAACGTGTTGAGACTTGTGCAAAAGAATGTTTGCATCCATCATCTGCTCCACCAGTTCCCTATTATTTGACTTGTTTTGAGCGACGACTGGAAGAGTAGAGATGCACGGGAAGAGGGCACGCTCAGTTGCATCCGTGTTGCGACCCGAGAGAACAGAGCCAAACACGACCGAGGCATCGCCCACGTAGGACGAGAGGATTCGAGTCCATGCGGCTTGAAGGACCGCGTGCATGGTAAAGCCAGCGTTTTGCACGGCAGCCTGTAAGCTGTTGAGGGTCTGTGACGACGGCCGTGACAGAACCCCGTGCTCGGGTGCTTCTTTAAGGGGTGTCAACACAGGGAAGCTGTTGACAACAGTTTGTGCGCCCTTTACTTTCCATAGACTAGCAAGGGATGAAGACGGGCCGGCCAGCGAGAAGACCTGGTGAATGATGTCCGAGACCACGAGGTCGGTTGATGGAGTATCCTCTCGTTTTGCCTCGTTCCCATTTTTGATGAACCCGGCGACGTCGTTCAGAAGGGTACGGAGGCTTGCTGCATCATACAATGCGTGGTGGATGGCCAAGTGGCAGGTTACACCCTGGCCACCGCTGTCTTCTACAATACCCACTTGCCATGGTGGAAGCTGCAGGTTGTTGAGAGTTTGGTTGGTTACCTCAGCTTTCCATTTGGCAAGGTCGAACTCCTGACTTTCTTTGACAAGGAAAACACGGGACTGGTCTGCCATCGACTCCGGGGAAATTTGGATCATGGCAAATGGAGACAGGCTGCTCAGCGCCTCATCATCGCTGTCGCTCGCACCATCCATGCTAATGAAGCTCGTCCGTAGCATCGGAATGGTGGAAGCAGCATGCTTCCACGCACTCTCCCACACGGCACCACTGAGGTTGAAGGTATTGTCCTTCTGCTGGAATGTGATGAAGTTAAAGTAGTGTGTTCCCTTTGACCGAATAAATTCGGTGAGTAGGCCAGCTTGTAAAGGAGTGCAAGGAATAACAGCTTCAATCTCATTGTCAAGGTAGAAACCGTTTTTGTCAAGCACAGGTCGAGCAGCTGCGCGAAACGCGGCAAAATCCAGAGTTTGCGGTTCAAGGGGCAAAGGTGATGCTGCGGAGGCCGACGAACTCGGAGGTGTGTGCACCACGGATGTGTCCGGCGTTAAAAGCTCGGAGCCGTTGGAGGCCGTGGTGGGCCCTGTGGCCGGGACGAGTGGCGGGGACAGGAATCCTGCCAGTGCCATGCAGCTGGGATGCTCCATCACGTCCACGGCTGAGACTTGCAGTCCTTGCTTGCGAAGGACAGATGCCACCTGCACGGCGCGGACACTGTCGAGGCCGAGACGATAAATGGTCGTGTCGCGCCGGATGTTGTCTTCGGGCACACCGGCAAGCTGGGACAACACAGCACGGATGGTCGACTCGGTCTGGGTCCAGATCTCGCTAGATTTTTTGAGATGGTCGTTGTCCGGGTCATCGTCTGCATCGTGTCTCTCTGGAACTTCTATTTCCAAGTGCAGACCGTCAAAGCTGTCTTGCAGAGACTTGGGAAGGTCCTTTCGTCCCGGGATGTGCGACGATGAGAATTGTAAGAGTGTTGTGAGAAGTGTGCCAAACAGCTCAACAACAAGCGGTGCTGCTTCTGGCGTAAAAATGTGTCTTTAGATAACTGTTAGTCACATTTCATTTTTTTGTCTTTTTTTCCCCAAAGGAAACTGCAGTAAGGGACACGTACTTGTCAAAGTGCAGCCGACCTTCAATCTTGTCATTGTCGTGGTCGGGAACAAGTTCGAAGACGATCGGGAGCTGGTGCGGTTAGTTATTATCCAGCAAAACTTGTTTATCTCCACAGCAACAACTTACATCCATCTCACCGTCATCCTGCTCCAATGTCCACACTGTTTCGTCGAGTGGCCGTGATGGCTGTTGTAGCAGCAAAAGACTGTCAAATAGTCGCCGGCCGTTGCTGTGCTGTCGCTGGATCTGCCTTAAAGGCGTGAACTGGTGCAAAAGTAGGTCCGGGTTCAGAGATTGGAAGTAGGACAAAAGGTCCCGGTTCGACTGCAGGGCGGAAAGGTCGGCACGCACGGGCAGCGTGTTAAAGCATGGAGCGACCAACAAATCCACGTCTTCGACAGCGACGGAACGGCCGTTGAAGACGTTACCAAAGCAGACGTCGTCCGTCTGCAGAAGGATGCTCATGGTACGGGCCCACGTGGCCTGGCAGGCGGTCAAGAGCGAGCAGCCCAGACGCTTCACCTGGTCCTGGATGCTGGACAGAGGGATGTTAAGAGACTGTGTCAGGATGCCACTCGCATCATCTGATCCAACCGGTTTGTTTGCAATCAACAAAGCCGGCTTGTACCCAGAAAGATGGTTCTGCCAAAATTGCTCCGTTGAAGGTGGAAGGTCCAGGGCCTGCTCGAGGAATGCGCTGAACTGCGGCGCCAGCTTCAAGATTGGCGAGTACCGCTCTCTGCTAATCTTGTGAACAACTTGTTCCACCTCCCAGAGAAGACGGCCCATGGCTTCACCGTCATAGACGGCATGATGGCAGACAAAGGACAAGTAGGTTGTTTGCCCGTCTTTGATAGTAGCAAACGAAACAGGTGGTTGGAACGAGTCGACCGGGATGGTGAGCAACTGTGCATGTTGTTCGACGAGGGCGTCAAGGCTGTCCGTTTCAGACGTACTCAACTCAAGCCAAGGGGCGGCGTACGTATCCAGGACAACTTGGGCGATAGGGTACGCCGCGTGGTCTGTCGTCACAAAGCACGTTCGCAAGATATCTTGGCGGGCGCACATCTCCTTCCAGGCGTCTTGCATCCGGTCGCCGTGCTTTGTTAGACGGAAGAGCATGCGGTTGACATACGACTTGCCCCGTGTCGGCGAGACCAGCATGGCCTCCTGCAGCGGCATGCATGGCAAGGCAGGCCTGGTCGAGGACAGGCCTCGCTCTTCGAGGTTGAACTGTAGTTCGGATAAAAACTGTGGGGAAAACACGTCCAGCGTAAAGCCTGATGAAGAAGTGTCCGAGGACGCCTGCGTTGTTTCCGTCTTCTCCTTGATCAGCTGTGCCAACTGCACGACTGACATGTTCCGCAGAATATCAGAAATGGCTAGGCGGTTCTTGGACACGGACTCGCTAAGACGCCGAGCGACGTGAATAGCGGATAGAGAGTCGAGCCCAAGGCTGGCCAAGGGCGTCCAGCGGCCAATATCCGGTGCATCCGTCTTGAGAACATCGGCCACGATGTCACCGACTTGTCGCTCAAGGTCAGACCATTGAGTAGCGTCGCCATCGGCACCTTCATCGGTCGTGCTGGAATTGTTTGCGACTGCCGATAGCTGTTCCTGGGACAAAGCTCGGAAGGTGTCGAAAAGCAAAGCTTTGTTTACTTTTCCAGCAGGTGTCAGAGGCACATTTGCTATTGGCACCAAGAAAGTAGGCACCATGTAGATTGGCAGCCGAGACTGCAGCTCGTGGAAGAGAGACGCCGTCAACTCGTGGCTGGCTTCGATAACAAGGAAGGTGGAGGAATCGGATGAGGTGGGTACAAAGAAAGCGGCCAGTTGCTCATAGTTGGTCTCGGACGACTCATCTTGGCGAACAAGAAGGGTCACCGCTTTGGACACGAGTGGTGACGCGCAAAGGACGGCATTGATTTCGTTGAGCTCGATGCGTTGACCGCGCAGCTTGATTTGGTCGTCGATGCGGCCGGTGATCATGAGCGAGCCGTCGGGCAGCATGCGGCCAATGTCACCAGATCGGTAGAGCCGACCGTAGACGGGGTGCTGAATGAACTTTTCGGCTGTCAATGACGGCAAACCCAAGTAGCCCGCGACGACCTGGTCACCACCAAAGCAGAACTCGCCGACAGCTCCAAGAGGGACTGTCTCGCCGCTGTCGTCGCCAATCCGAAGGACAACCGTTGACGTGTTCTCAAAGGCGAAGCCAAGATGGCGAATGGTATCACCCAACGCCATCTTCTTGACAGTGCAAATGTTTGTCGTCTCAGACGGGCCATATCCTATTTTGTTAGAGAACATAATTTTACCAAAATTGAGTGGGAGAGATACATACCTTGGAACAGCTGCTTCGACCAACTAGTGGCCACCCGTTCTGTGAGTGGCTCACCGGCCGTGACAAGAAACTCGACGGAGGGTGTATTTTTGGGGTCGACCAGTGCGGCGACCGTCGGCGTCATACTGAGATGAGTGACACCAAAGAGGCGGATGACACGCTCCAGGTCGGCAAACAGCACATCATTGGTGGCCGAGCACAAACACAGTCCGTAGACCCAGCTGAAGAAGATTTCGAAAACGGACACATCAAAGGCCTGCGAGCACGACTGTAACAGATGTCCACCATTCTGCTCAGAGACAGGATAGATCCGCGAGAGAACGTCGAGGTTGCTGCAGATGTTGAGCTGGGTGACGCAAACGCCCTTGGGCACGCCGGTGCTTCCCGAGGTGTAGACGATGTTGGCAACCCGTGTTGGGTCCACTGGGATGGCGTCGCCTTCGTCAAAGTCTTCATCGGAAAAGAGACTGAGATCGGTGGTTTGCAAGTCGAACACGGGACATGTGTCAAGGCTAGAGAGGTCGCTCGTGGCCCCAGTGTCAGACAGAGTGCAGCGGACACCGGCCTGTTCGAGGATAGTCTGTATTCTTGCCAGCGGCGTAGATGGTAGCAGAGGCAGGTACGCACAGCCAGCCTTGAGAATGCCCAGGATGCCCGCGTACAACAGAACAGACTTTTCCATGACAATGGCCACGGCATCGCCGGTTTTTACGCCAAGTGACTGCCGCAGACAGCGTGCAATGCGGTTGGCGAGCCAGTTGAGCTCATCAAAAGTGAGAGTGCTGCACTGCATCGAGCCATCACCGCCGTCTTGTCCGTCTTCGAATGATGTTGCAAAGCAAACCGCAGGCCGGCTGGGGGTCCTCTTGGCGGTTTCTTGCACGAGACGAGCCAGGTCAGGAGAGCCATCGAAGGAACGGTAGTCCATGTTGTGGCGGGACTGCAAGACTGGTGGAATCGCAGTGTGCACGGTCGAAATCGCCTCATCGATGTTGTCGACCATGTACTCAAAGACAGTAGCGTATTGTGCCATGAGGTTTTCCACCTGTACCTCTGGGAACGTGTTGGCGTAAAACGTTGTTCTAATTCGGAATGTACCGTTGCTGTGGTCATATTGTTTCGTCTTGGGCTCCACCTCCCAGAGCAGTTTTGTTTCCAGGTAGTCTTGGTGGTCAATTTCGCGAACCATTTCATCCCAGTCTCCATGGCTGTACATTGATTCCTGGTAGACGAACAAGACGTCGTAGAGGGGCTGGCCCGGACGGATGCCGGCAATCTTCTTGATTTCGGGGAGCGAAAGGAACGCATGCGCCAACAGGGCGCGGTTGGATGCGTGGATGTTCAGGAGCAGATCACGGATTGTCCGCATGCGAGACAGGTCCGCGCGGAGCGGTACGGTCTGCAGGCAAGGGCCTATGATGGACGTAATGTAGTCCACGGGGATGGTCCGGCCCGACGTGACCGTACCCAGAACGACATCCGGCGAGCCAACAAGACCGCTCCATAGCCACGCCAGCGCAGCCTGGAAGAGGGTTTGTGTGCTGCATCCCACGGCACTGGCCACGCGGTCGATCTTGGCCTTGTCCACGGCTTCGCCGTCGGCCGTAGTCAGTGTCGTTGTTCGTGTGAGGACTTGCCCCGTGGTGTCACGGCGCGGGTTCAATTCCGGAAGGGCGCTCAGTTGGAACGCATTGAGGGTCTCGGCCCAGAAGCGCTCGACTGCATTCTGCTGGGCTGTGGTGATTGTGTGGTAATATTGCACAACAGGAGAGTAGGGCGTGATGCTCCACACGGACTCGCCTCTCAAGAACGAATTCAAGCCATGGCGGATACGATCCAGGGACCAGCCATCGTACATCGCGTGGTGCATGTGAAGAACAACGCGAGCCTCTTCGGCTTGATCGAGGTCAGCCTCTTCAATCTCCACATAAAATGGCATGAGAAGCTTCTCTTCTGTATCGAGCTGAAAGTCGCGTTGCAAATGCTTCACCGTTCGTGTTTGGTGTTCAAACTCTTTTCGGCGGACGACCTGCACAAACCGGCCCTGGTACTGGACAAAGCTGGTCCTCAGTGCCTCGTTCTGGCCGATGTGCCACGAGAGGGCGGAAGCAATTTCATCGGGATCCATGGTCTCTCGAATCCCAAACTCAACCCAGTTGCAATAAGCCCTCGGATCGGCCAGCGTCTCGGCCAGCATGGCGGCTTGTATTGGGATGCATTCCATCACGCGTTCGACATCGTCTGGTGTGAAATGGTTCCGAACAAGCGCACTGTCGGCGAAGAGTGCAGCTGTATCAATGATATGGTTTTGCTCCTGTGCTTCCATCGTGCCGGGTTCTTCTGGTGTGGACTGTTGTATGCGCACATGCAATGCTGCGAGCGTCTTTGACTCAAGTACATCCACAGCACTTACATGGGACAGACCCGACTTGCGAATCGAGGCGGCAAACCGGATGGCTTTCAATGAATCCAAGCCTGCCGCGGCAAGTGGCGTTGTGCTGCTGATGGTTGAGCCCAGGACTGATCGAGCAATGTCGTGCAGCTCGCGATCGAGGTCGTCCTTGTACTCGGCTGGGGGAGGTTCTTTTGTTTGATGCGTGTTTGACTCTGCGTACTCGCTGGAAAGCCGTTTGCGGTCGACCTTTCCAGATGCCAGTCGAGGAAAATCGGGCATGAGCACAATGTCGCCGGGGATCATAAAACGCGGCAGCCACGATCGGCACGACTCCAGGATGCCCTCTTCCAAGCCGTTGGATGCCGCTTCGGGAAATGCCTTGGGCCCGACGTCGCAAAACGCAACAAGAATGCCGTTGATGACAGCCGCGACGCTGCCGAGACAGCCACTGGTGCGCAGGACGGCCTGCTCCACCTCGCCCAGCTCGATCCGCTGGCCGCGCAGCTTGACCTGGCCACCGGACAAACGACCAGAGCACTCTAGGATGCCCTCTTCGGTGATGCGGGCCTTGTCGCCCGTGCGGTATAGCCGACCATATTGTTGGGTGTCAATAAAGGCTGCAGCTGTCTGCTCAGGTCGGTTAATGTAGCCACGTGCCAGTTGGTAGCCCCCAACAACCAGTTCACCGACCTCGCCCAACGGAACGATGCGCGGGTCTCCTGAGGGCTCTTTGTCGCTCTCGTCACCCTCGTCGTCCGGGATGGCCAGGATATAAGCCGACACTGTGTCCAGCGGGAAGCCAATGTTCTTCACAGAGGCTGCGCCGTCCAGCGCCGGTTGCAATGTGCTGTATCACCAGTTAGCTTACACTCTTCGTTTTTATCAATATGCATGGATGTTGAGAACTCACCAGTGGATGGCCGCCTCTGTGGGACCGTACATGGCCCAAAGAATGCTGGTCTGTTCCGGGCCGGCACCAAACTCACGGATCACGGGCTCCGTCAGCATCTCGCCAATCGTTAAAAGCAGACGCAGTCCTGGTGCGTTGGCTCGGCTCTGCAGCAAGCTGCCCGCCACTTTGGGCGTCAGCTCGCAGGCGTCCACGTTAAGTGTCGTTATTACAGCCGGCAGATCGTCGAGCATCTCGGCTCGGCTGCAGCAGACGAGTGTGGCGCCGCGGAACCAGGGGAAGAAAATCTCAAAGACAGAGACGTCAAACGTCGGTGCGGCAAACTGAAGGAAGCGGTGGAAGCCGGGCACGTGGCGGTCGTGGGACAGCAGGCTCTGGGTGGCCGCACCGTGCGGGACACCGACGCCCTTGGGTGTGCCGGTCGAGCCCGACGTGTACATGACGTAGGCCAAATCATCGGGGCCGACGGTCCGAGGCAACACGGGCGGTTCTGGCGTCGCCGGCAATGCGTCTGGCCCGTCAAACAGGTGCAGCTCGTCGACAAGAATGACCTGCAGAGACTCCGTCACGTCCGCCGGAAGCTTGGCCGCCATGGCCGAAGTCGTCAGCACGACATCGGCGCCCACGTCGCCCAAAATGAAGCGGATGCGGTCGGGTGGCGCGTCCAGCTGGATAGGGCAAAAGGCACCGCCGGCTTTGAGGATGCCCAGGAGCGAGACATAGAGCTCCGGTGCCTGCGGAATCAGCACCGGGACGACAAGCTCTTTCGGGGCCGAGGCCGACGAAACGTCCGACACGTCCGACACGGTTTGCAATCGGCGGCCAATCTCGGCAGCCAGAACACCGGCTATTTGGTGCAGCTCGGGATACGACAGCGTCACATGCGTGCCGTCTGGAGCCCGGTAGTCGAGCGCCGGTGGGTCTGGCACGGGCTCAGTCGGCGGCGCACTGGCCGCATTTTGATCTGATGCCGCCGCTGTGTCGGTGCGCTCACCACCCTCGGCGCCGGAAACCAGAAGGTGAAGCAGCTCCGGCCCCGGCAACTTCCGCGGCTCCGGATTCAGAATCGAAAGTTGTTTGTTGTCTCCCATATTTGTGTGTCGTGTTTGGTGGCGGATGGGGTCGTTTGCCGTGTATGTCAAAGCTCAGCCAACGAATGCACGGCTTGTAAATGCGTGTGTCGATGTCGTTTGGCGTTGAAAGGCTGCAATATCGCAAGTGAAGAAAAGAAGCAATAAAAATGCGGCAAAATGCAAAACGTAAACAAAAGCCAATAATGCGTGCAACTCTAGGATGTCGACAGCATCGTGGTTCGTCGAGGTGAAGTCGATTTGGGAGGTGCTGGTAGCTTAAGGCGTGCTCTCAGGGTGGAGAGAGCATGTGCCAAAGCTCCAGGGGTGAGGCTCCAGGTATGGATTGAGGATCTAGGATGTCAAGAGAGGAGCTTGCATGCTGGAGCCCTCTCAAACGAACCACTCCACTGACGAGTTTCTGGGTCTCGTGTTGACATGTAAAAAAATATGGCTGTCACCTTTTTAGTGGTGATGCATTCTTGCTTTCTTTCTCCCTTTTTTCTCTTTACGCCGAGCATAGCTCCAATGGGGCCCCTAAACGGGTCGCAAATCCGACTACGGAGGTAAGTGCGAAGGGTGGTTCGGAAGAGAGCTTTAGAGGGAAGGAGCAAGTTCGACCACGCGCGTTGTAAGAGGCAAGAGCGTGTCAATGAGAGCACGCTCTACAGGTCCACTACTCAAATAGGAAAGCGCCACCAATGTGTGTGTGGGTTGAACAACCTGAACTCTTCCATCTCTGTCCTCTCCCCAGGTCTTTTCGAGGTGGAAGCACAGCGGGCGTGGGCAGCTGCAATGCAAGCTGCGCTTAAGCTATCTGGCCTATCGCCGCAGGGCGACCCAAAGAAAGGGCACGCGCGGCGATGGCCTGTGGCCCTGCATTTCAGTTTGGGGAACATGCTGTGAGCTGTTCCTTCCTGCTGCAAGGTCTTCATGGCTCTTTCCTTTTTTAGAAGCGCTCCTTCCAAAACGCAAAAGCATCTGTGGCACATGTCCGTTGGCACTTCATGCCCGTCTCATTTATTTGTCTTATTCGTTTTTTTACTTATTTCTCATGTAAGAGAAAGGCCAGTGAGCCCCCGGTTGTCACCATAAGTCCTAACAAAAGCCAGAAACACGCCCACTCCGTTGCATGCCACCCCGAGAATAAAAGCCGACCCGTAAAAATGGGGGTCATCGTAAAGTAATAGAGATGTGGGAAACGTTGGGGAATACGTCGTACAGGGGGCAGGAACGATGGGCAAGAAGGCGCTGGTCAGTGAGCAGGCTGCACAGTAGCTTTTGATTAGCGTGGGGTGCACTTGCCGGGTATCTCACAAGTATCTTACAATTACGTTGTGAACAGGCAGACGCCGTTCCTTTCTGACGGCTTGTAAAACAGGGCAGCCAGCCGGATGCCGCTGGAACACTCGCAAGGCTCGGAATGCGGACGGTAAATGGCCAATCGTGTCCCATAAGAAGCCGACGACAAGGTTCTGTCAACTCATCCCGCGCTACGCAAATATCTGTCCGCCAAGTGGAGTGAACGGTGTGGGATATCACAATATCACGATGGGGGCTACAATTTGTTTTCTTTTTCTTTTTCTTTTCTTTTTTACGAGAAGCGAGGCAAGCGAAGAATAAACCCAAAGGGGCAATGGGTGAGAACAGGAAGAGAACCGCTGAGTCTTAGCTCCGAGTTGGGTGGAAATCTGTTGAAGCACGAGTAAGATCGAGAGAAAGAGAACAGGACGTGCTCAAAACGCCACCTAAAAAAGCAAGAAAACATGAGAGTGTTTCCACAAACGACCGGAGAAAAGACACAAAGAGAGGGTGTCTTGGACATGGACGCCGATGAAGAAAATGAATGTGAACACAGCACATCGAAAGTCACATCGAAAGGCGTGGGAGTGCAAATCCGAGAGGGGGCGAGCAAACAAGCGAGGGATGGGGGGGAGTGAACCAAGTGATTGCGCCCCTCTTCTTTCCCATCAGCATCCTTGCCAGGCCCCGGGCCCCATCGCATCGACGACGTGCTAAAGATGGCCCAGCCCAGAGCCTGGCAGAGCCGACGACTAAAAGTGCGGAAGAAGACCAGGGCCGACTCCAACCGGGAATGGCTTCTTTTTTTTAGCATGCATCGGCGTCGTCATACGTGGATCGCCTACGCGCCTAGTGAGCGCATATTTTAGTCTTTTTACATCCCCTTTGTGTTTGCTGAACTAACCAGGCCATGTGAAATGTGGTGGGCAAAGCCGTCAGTTCACTTTCTACGACGTGGTAAAGGGAAGCAAGAACAATAACCAAGCTCCTTGCTCATTCACCAACGTCAAGGCAAGAGCATTATTACACTCAGTATTGTTGTCCTCTTTATGATCTATTCATTGTCATATTCAACATCCTCTTTCATGGGTACGCCAGCATGAAAAAATGAAGCCATGCCAAGCCTGAGCCCCTCCTCGAGAACAATCTCTTACTCCCCCATTCAACACGACGTAATGCAATCACCTATTTTCGTTATTTCCTTTGGTCATCGGCGAACAATAAAGGAAGAAGGAGGAGTGGTCCCTGGCCTGATGGGATGCAAGATGCGTGCAATCCCCACGCCCACAGCACGCCTCTAGCTCCATGCATGTGCCGTTTCGTTTTTCTTTTCGTCTTCCTTTTGTTTCTTTTCATTCTTTTTGTTGTCCGGTTGGGCCATTGTATGCTTTCTTTTTCGTCAAACAGGCCTCTCACGGTTCACGACTGGCCCCATTTCCCCTCCCATTCGCTTCGTTTACCTTTTTCTTCGCTCCCCAACGCCTCTTTTTTTCCATTTGATGTCTCTCCCCATCTGCATCCCACGCGCACGCAGACACCACACGACATCCACACCCACCACGACGCCCGCCCCCCTTACATGGGAAGCTTGCTGCCTATACGACGCCCGACATCTTTCGTTTTCTTTTTTTTCTTCTTTTCCCCCCTTTTTTGGCTTTTATCATCGCCGTAGCGAATGACCATGCTTCCTTTGAAGCAGTGCTTACTTTTTGCTCTCTCTGACTGGCTCGGTTCCCATGCGTTCCTTGTGATTTCTCATTGTGTGACAGGCCACGAGCTAAGCAAGGTGCGGCTGTCAAGCCCTTCGATGCGGGATGTGATGCGATGGGATGCTGCTGGCGCGATGGTGTTTGTGCATCCTCGTCCCCTCGTGCGCCTCGTGCGGCTTCCGATCCGCCATCACCAGACGATGGATTTCATTTCCGACCACTCTGATTTGCTCCAGGGCTTCCAGGGCTATTGCCGAGCTGTGAACTCCGACCGAATGACAACATCTGCATTTCTGCTGATGCTCTCAGGGCGTTAAGGTCCGCTTCGTGAAACGATGCCGTGAATGACGGACACCCTCCCGTCGCCCTCCTCTCCCCCCCCCCTCTTCCCCATTGTTCTTCTCCTTCCAAGGATCTCATCAAGTAGTAGCAGGCCCGGTCCGTCTCAAGTTGCTGGGCGGGATAGTTTTCCTGCTAGTTAAGTGTGGCTGGTGAAGTCTGGGCCATATCGTTTTTTGTTGCATATTTTCCGTATTAGGCAATGCACCAACACTGGCTGTACGTATGAAAGCAAGCCAGCGTTGGGTAAACTTTTATGAAATTCGTAGAAATGTGTCAAAAGTCTGTATTTGCACGATGAATATGAGAAAATATTATCTTGAATTTTTACTGAACGATATTGGTCAGTATGACTTGGCTTTTTTTGGCAAAAAAAAAATAAAAAAATATTTGTTTAAATAAATATCTGAAAAATAAAACATGAACTAAAATAATGTCAAAATCCAAGAATTTTACTTCAAAATCCTAGTTGGTACCAAAAATCGAGTCAACAATCTCGCCGGAACGCGTGGCCAGGACAGATAGCAGTGTGTCGCTCAACTGTAAATATTGTTAGCATGAGAATCCACACCAAGATAATAAGTGACGTCAAAGATAAGCGTCTTACCCCGTGTGTGCCTTCGCAGCAGCCTTGCAACCAGACACCAGAACCAGTCGCAATGCGGCCCGGGGCAAACTCAACGTGGTAATCGCGGGCGACACCGAGCACCTTGGTCGTAGCGACGTTCGACGCAGTCGTATCGTTTACCTCCCAGGTGCCGATGCCATCGTCTGTGTTGCTTGTCGCCTTCGTAGGCTCTTTTTCTGGGAGAAGCGGCCACAGGCCCTTGAGCATAGTCACATGGCTGTTTCTCTGGTAGCCAGTGGCCGCGACAATGAGATCGACGTCGAGTGCTTCGGCCTCGGCGGAAGCGCCATTTCGGTATGGCTCCACGAACAGGCGTAGGGAGTCCTTCTCGCTAGACTCGACACGGGCAACTTGGCTTGCGCCCAGAATGCGGTGCGGCCACGCCTTCTCGTCTGTTCCAAGCTCACGGCGCTGGTGGTACATCCGCTCATAAAGAGCTTCGATCAACTCGAGTCGAACGACACCGTAATTGGTCGGCCGGGCATCTGCCAGGAGGTTCTTTCTGTAGCTGGCCGGCTTCGGGTACAGGCTGTCAATGTACTCGGGGTTGAAGATGGAGTTGACGCTAGAAAGAGATCAGTACGTTGCTCGGGTCAATTTGTGTAAAAAAAAAGGTTTAAAAACTTACAATGGAGAATCATCGCTGGGACGCAGAAACTCAGACCGCATCACAAGATAAGTCTGTGAGCTCGGGTACAGCCCCTGGATGTTGTTGAAGATCTCGGCTGCACTCTGACCAGCTCCAACAACAGCCACACGGTACGGGGCCTGCGGGTTGTTGAGAATGGCCGGCACAAGGTGAGCGTACTGCGATGAATGGATGACGCGCGGGTGGGATGCCGGCAGACACGCTGGCAGTGATGGCTTGCCACCGGTGGCCATGAGCACATTCCGTGCGCGGTAGACCTGTTCACCACCAGACGTGACATTTTTGGCAACGACGCGGAAGGTAGAAATAGGTTGCTGTTGCACTTGGTTGTCCGTTGCTTCAAAGTCGACGGCGACGACCTCGCTGTCGTAAATCACAGAGTCGTCGAATGAGCTTGCACACCAGCGGAGATAGTCCTCATACTCAGAACGAGCAGGGAGGAAGGTGCCCAGGTTGGTGAACTCGACAAGTCGTCCGTTTTCGTGGAGATAGTTTGTGAATGTGAAAGCCGAGCGCGGGTTCCGAAGCATGGCCAGATCCTTGATAAACGAAATCTGCATTTTGGCTCCGGGGAGGAGCATGCCGGCATGCCAGGCAAACCGATGCTGTTTCTCCAGAAACAAGATCTTGGGGGCCGTCTTGAGCGTTCCCGCTTCAAGAGCGTCATGGACAGCCACGGCAACGGCAAGACTGGCCGGCCCAAAGCCAACACAGATCAAATCCTGCACTTCATCGGGCACAGCTGGCCGGAGCCGAGACTGGTTGGCTGTTGAGTGTTTTCCATTTGCGCCGTTTGTGCCATTCACGACTTTGGACGAGTGGCCGTTGGCGTGGTGGCCGTTCCCAGTTGTATTGCCGGAGGTCGTCATCTTGCGTAGCTGTTGAGATTTGGAGACTTTTCGGATGTGAGTTGTGTTGATGTCGAAATAACAATGAAGACTTCCTTTTCAAGGATAATAGCTTAGGCGGCACAAGCCACACGTTTTCACCTGGTACCGATATCCCCGAGAAATGTAGCAGCGTCGGGAAGACAAGCTGTTAACAGAGGAGTGGTGTGGCCTGGCTGTGTTGATCTTCATTTCACGCAACCTTTGCGTTGGCTGATGTGCTGTCTTTTTTTCTTTTTTTCTTTTTTCTTTCTTTTTGCGCGTGCCCGATGGACGCCCTTTCACAACTTTGTTGCTTCCTTGCATATTTTACAAATGCTATTCTTGTTCGATGCTCTCTCTGACGCTAGCTGCTTTGTGGTGGTCTTGAAGTAGCTAAAGAGCTAGGGAGGGTGTGGTGTGGGGGGTGGCATGTCTAGCAACGCCGCACTGCGAGAAGGGAACAGAATAAGACTGACCAAAGGTACAGGCGGGAAACGAATAAAGCCACTGCGTAAGAGACTTGTGTGCGAGCTTCTGCACTCCAGATTCGATCTTGGTGGGATGCAACAGTCATCGATTGAAAGGGGGGAGAGAAAGGGAGGGGGTGGTAGTTTAGCCATGGCGATGGATGCCAGGCTACAACACGAGGAGCAATGCGTACTCGGTCGATGGCTAATGTGAAGCGGCCACCGGTCTAGAAGTCACTGTTGCTGCCTCCCAAGGTGGGATGGAACTCACGAAGTGGGATGGGCAGAAAAGCCGCAGAAAACACACCATTTCCAGGTGGGCATTTCGGAAAAACACAAAGGCGAGGCCTGTGTGTTTGTACGTACAGACATGCTTGGCTGGTGTACGCATTCTCGTATGAGGAGCGAAGATGCTGCGGCCGGGGCGGCAATGACGATCCCTCTGCATCCTCTCATCCTTTTCTCACACAGAGTACATACGAAGTACACATGTCACTCGAATGCACTCCGTAAGACGCCCCACACGGTAAAGTCCATACAGCTGGTGAGACGTTTTCCTGCTGCTCTTTCACGAAGCAAGCAAGTTGGAGTCTGGGTGGAGCGACCCAAAGGTGGATGTCGCCGGTGGCAGAGCGGCGGCATATGGCTGGCCACCCTCGGCGTTAGCTCTGGAGCCGATGACGCAGGCCGCATGGTGAGCTGGTTTTCTCTGTGTGTTGTCGCTCACGTTCGAGATTTTCAACGGCATTCACCCCTGCTTTTCCTCTCAGGGTAGGATGATGCCCGTGCCTTGCTTGATGGGCCGCAGACTTCCGAGAGATCCCTCAGGGTGGAGACAGACCTCGGGAGCCCAGAGGCGATGTCGGCGTTATCTCTAGATCTGATAAGATGTGCCGAGCTTTGGTTCCAACAAAAATCAAGTTGGCCCGCGTCGATGAAGAGTTTTCTGCACATCGTGGATTTTGGCTGCAACGTAGTCAGTTTTGTGGTTCTGTAGACAGGATATTTTCGACACTTTGGCAATCCATTCGGAGCTTTCACAGGGGTAGGAGCTATTGTTCTTCTTAGCCCAGCGGCCTAAAATACCAGTCGTCATCCAGAAGAACACAAAAACTCCGTTAATTCGTCCTCTTCCAAGAACTTCCTTTGTCGCATCCAACATTGCGTGTCGATCGCCACGTAAATCGAAATCAACAAATGTCCGAATGAGGAAGCTCGAAAGGTACAAGTAGGATACTTCTTTGACCTGTTTTTCTTGGAACCAAGATGATCTGATAAGATGTCATCCGCCCGTTGATCCGTGAAAAAAATCACTCGCAGGACGTGGCTCACATGCAACGCGTTGGAGCGACTTCGGAACGACCAGCCGGAAGAGGGAAGAAAATGCAAGTTTGGAGCGGTTTACTGTTGCAGTGCAGGCGACAAAGAGGAACGCAGGCCGATGCACAGTATCACCGCCTGTTCACAGCAGGGAGTTGCCGGAAGAAGACACGCGTCTCTGTGAGGGTGCAGCGGATGCCACAGCAAAGGCGCGTCGAATACCACGCCCGCTCTTCTGTCTCTTTTGATCGAAAAGCGCATCACCAACGACAACAGAGTGGCTTGTCCATAACGACGGATCGCACAAGAGATCCTCGAAGCACGACGACAATAAGAGCCATCCCACTGATTTGAAAAAAGCGACGGTTCTTTGGCAAAATTGGCGGTGGGCGATTGAGAATCTGCTCGACAACTGGCATACAACCGCGGGAAACGCGGCGAGACAAGATGTGGCCCGACATCGACGTCGATTCGAAGAAGGCCTCAAAGGCGCGGTCGCAAACCCTGGTGGTACGTGGCGATGATGGTTGAGGGGAGAATTCCTTCTTCGTGCCCCAGCGAAATTGACGTCAACAAAAGGCACGACATGGAAGACGGAGGAAAGATGGCTAGGCCACGGGTTGGAAAGGCTGGAAAGAGCGATCAAGACAGCTTCTTGTGTTCGGTGTCCGGCAACTACGATCAACTGCGATTGAGTAGCCCTTCGTTGCTTCCTCTTTTGTTTCGCGTTTGGCAAGTGCCACCTGCATACGCAGCTGTCGCGCAGCAAGCGACGTTGGACAGGAAAGAGCAAACGGGCAATATGGGCAAGTGCGAAGCCTTCTTCGTGGGACAACAGGAAGGCACAGCGAAGGTTGGGCAAGTGCAAACAACAAGGCGAGGCTTTCAAGGAAGGCAGCACCGACACCAAAAAGGAGAGGTTACCCAAGGCTGTGTCGGATGCAGTTGTCGCGTGCTGTGGTGCTACAAGTATGTTGTGCAGCAGAGTTTGCGTTATGCTCAGTTCCTTCCCCCTTTCTCTTCCCGCCAAGAAGTCACACAAGACAAAGACGGCGACAACCAGACTTCAGCCAACCAGACTTAGCCAACCAGCGACAACTCTTCATTGCTCTTCAATTGCTTCTTTTGGCCCGTCTTACGCTTGGCGGCATCTTCAGTTCGTCGAAGAGCCAAAAAAAAAAGCGTTATGTTCGACCGTTTCGCATTCTCCCCTGAGTAATACGAGTGCGTTTGCCAAGAAGCATCGCAATTTCGACAGGGGGGTTCGGCTGTGTTAGTGTGCTGCCAAAACGGCGTCCCGCCAATGACAATTGCTTCTTTTTTCTTTGGTGTATTACTCTCCAAGAACCCCCTGGACGACAGGCTCGAGGCAGACACCAGCGCGAGCAGCCGGGTAGTCAAATACTTTATTTTGTGTTTCCCAGGTTGTGGGACGTTTCTTGGCGACATGGGGGAGGACCGTGAAGGAAGGGCAGAGGAATAGGGCAGAGGCAAATGCAGCGGCAGTTGTCTGTCTTAGTTGAAATGGGTGCAAGAGGGGGGAGACTGTCTTCTTGTGAGGTTTTTTCCGGCTTTCATTCTCTATCTAACGGTAGAAACGGCAAATGGCATCGTTGAAAGCCCTCTTCAAAACATCGAGGAACCGCCGACATCACCAGGTCCTAGAAACGCCAGACGACTGCCCACTCGCCGATATGAACCTTCCCGAGGTTGTGCCTGACTCGTCTCTCGAGGCGATGCAGGCCAGCCATACCCAATATCAACACGGATGGGACCATGGCGAGAAAGAGCCGAAGTACACCGTCGCCGCCGGCGACTACAAAAGCGACCCCAACGCTCCGAGCGTGCATTATGACGCCGGCCTCATCCCCGTCCATTCAGTACATTCATTCAAAATCGACGATACGGGTCATCTCGTCCCTCCAGGTAGTGCAGGTGGCTCATCAGGAAGAAAGACAATATGCGGCCTTCGACCCAAGATATTCTGGCTCCTGCTCGGCATCGGTCTTGTCGTTGTGATTGCGAGTGTTGCTGGTGGCGTGGGCGGCGGCATGATGGCAGCTCGGTCGCGGAAGGAGAATGCCAATGCGCAGGCATCAGCGACGAGTCCCATTGCAGTCGACAACAGGTGAGAACCTTTTTTTTGGTGAGCTTGGGAGATTCCACGCTAATGAAGCAGCTCTTCAACTGCGACGACCACCAAGAAACCACACCCAAGCGGCACTGGCGCGGGAGGAGCATCGGATGGTGGTAAGTCCACCGACGGGCCGGCCAACTCGGCGGACGCATCGTCACCTGGGGGGAATGCCAGTGGGAAGGCTACGGACGCAGATACGTCCAAGGCTGCGGAAACAGCGACGGGAAAGCCTACGGACACCAACCACGAAACGGCGAGCAGCCCGGCCCAAAAGACGGTAACCACCGGGACGACCGTTGTCAGCACCACAACCAAGCAGCCCGCACCGACACCGACAACGCCGGCCGAAACGACGACAAGCAAGGCCGCAGCGGCCACTACGACGACCAAGACGCCCGTGTCAGCGGCTCCCGCGCCGGAAACCACGTTCCTCAACAACCAAACCTTCTCTCTGACGGGGTTCGCGTTCCAGGCGTTTTCCGGGTCGGACTATACGGGCAAAGTGTCGGACGTGATCCGCGACGAGGGCTTCCTCGATCTGTCGTTTTTGTCCAACAGCTACGTGTGGCTGCCCAACGGCGCCGACTGCTGCATCACGTTCTGCAGCGACGACACGACGGCGGTGGGCTGGTGGTGTGACGAACGGCGGCAAAAGGATTCGTCATCGACCTTCCCCCGGGTCTGGATCGGGTGCGGCTCGGCTGCACACCAAGAGCATGCTTGCTCATAGGCGGCGTTTGTCTGGATTCTTTGGATTTCTTTTTGTTTTGGGTTTTCTTTTGTTTCACTAATTCCATTTAATTTTCCATGCAAATGCTCGCAGGCCAGTGGTGCTTTCGTATCTTTTTGTTCATGCATCTTTATGCCTCCTTTTTGCTACCTTCCCTCACACTACCCTCCGCCACTCCTTTTTCCAGGTCGAATGGCGTCGTCGTCGACCGTCCCCGCGTCTCGTCGCCCTCACTCGAGTCCTCGGGAGGCGCATCCACTGTTGCTACTGCTGCACTGGCTTCGGTGTCCTCCTCGTCATCGCCTGTATCTAGCGACGACTTCATCCGCCAGCCGCCGCGGTAGCCGAGCCAGCGCGTCTCGTGCGGTCCACGCACAAAACAGAGGGCCAGCGCCACCGCGACAAAGCCAATCTCGGCATAGCCGCTGTACCGCCAGCCGCCCATGGCGTACAGCTTGTTGCAGACGGCCGTGCCCATGAGCATCCCGAAAAAGCCCGTTACCATAAAGATGGTGTTGACGCGGTTGCGCGCCTTGGGCTCAATGGGCACGAGCTGCGTGCGGCAGGCCGTTTGGCACAAAATCAAGCCCAGATCGATGAGCACGCCCATGATGACGGGGCCGGCGAGCGAGAACGTGCCGACAAAGGTGCCAATGACAATGCCGGCCAGGGCCAGCGACAGGCCGACGACGCTCGCGTAGATGGCGTGAAAGTGCTTGAGGATGTAGTGGACGAGGTGGGGGTTGATGAAAAAGGGCGGCATGCCGATGAGGGCAAAGAGGCCAATGTCGATGGTGCTGAGAAAGAAGGGTGTCGAGGCGAGGTGGAAGGTCAGGGTGGTCCAGAAGCCGACGTACGAGGCGGAAATAAAGAAGCAAATAAAGCTGGTCTGGATGAGCAGGGGCTGGCGCGTGGCGATCTGGACAAGGCTCCAGAGGATGCGGACGTAGGAGATGCCGTCCGGGTTGGTGGAGGGGTAGTCGGGCAGGAAGCAAAAGAGGATGAGGAACAGCGTGTACTGGATGCCGAGGGCGACAAAGTATATGGTGCGCCAGCTGGTGAACTGGGTGGCGATGCCGGAGAGGATACGGGCGAAGAGGAGGCCGGTGAAGAGGCCGGCGAAGATGACGGAGATCATCATGGCGCGGCGCTTGGGCGGGGCCAGCTCAGCGACGAGCGGTAGCATGACCTGGGGCGTGACGGTGGTGATGGCGGTGAAGAAGGAGAGGATGCGGAATGCCGTGAAGGAGGTCGTCAGGCAGAGTCCGAGCCACTACATTGTTAGGGACAGACTGGACAGCCGCATGGGAAGACGAAAGACGAAGGAGAGACATACAACAGTGGCTGTGAGAAAGATGAGGGACAGGGTCAGTGGCCGTCGCCGAAAGATGTCGGCCAGTGGGCAGATAAAGGTGATACCAACGGCGTAGCCGGCCTGCATGAACGTTGGCACCTGGCTGGCCGTCTCGTAGGAGATGTCAAAGTCGTCGGCCAGGACATTGAGGATGGGGTGGTTGTAGTAGAGATTGCTGACGGTAAACATGCCGGCCTGTCTGTCAGTCTCTGGCGCGTCGAAATAGATGCCACTATTACTTACAAGAGCAAACAGGAAGCAGAGACCCCAGCCAAACTGGGGCGGCGCCTCGGGGTCCCAACGGCAATTCTTGGGCACGTAGTCGAGCTTTTTGAGCCATCCCAGAGCCATGTTTGGGTGCGGTGGTGATGATGATGCCGTCTGTGTATCTCGCGATGTTGTGTCCGCTGTCTCTACTGTTTCTATTGCTTCAATGACCCCCATCTTTTTCTCTAATATCGTCACCGCCTCGGCCGGGCCATCTTCGGTAAGAACTGTCTGTATCTGCGCCGGTAATATCGTCGCCACTGCTGGCTCGTTGTTTGTGTGTTCCGTCATTGTGCCAGATGACGATAGGAGACAAAAGATAAACAAAAGAAAAAGAAAAGGTCAATTCTTTACCAAATATTGAAGATAATTTTAAACCTTGAGTCCTTTAAAGAGCCCCTCCCCTCGGATTAGCAATCGAACCGTCGCGACTTCGGGCCACAGCGATCCGCGTGCTTGTTGTGTCCCGATAACGCCAACGTCCGTCCATTGGAGCTTGTTTTGCGGGGGTTGGCGGTGGAGAGCTAGGTCCAGGCCGGGAATACAGTACCGGGCGCCCTTGGAGAAGGTTGTGTGTGCGTGTTTTGGTGCTGCGATGCGGAGAAAGGCTACATCAACTCCACAATAGCAGCATGGCGTTTCTGGAGTTAAGCATATTACAGGTCTTGTTTTCTTTGTCTTGCTTCTCTTATTGAACTTCCGTAGTTTTGTCCTTCCGTCGTCTCATCGTAAGGCTAGCCTTGAGACAATGGCGAAAACAAACACAAATTGGCCTATTCTCAAGAGGCGACTATGTCATAAGCGCGTTCAGTCCGTGTTTACCTACGAGTACGTTCCTTTGTCTGTTCTTCTGGGACAGCCTAACAACGAGGCTCATCGCGAGGCTGGGGCCAGCCCGACGCAGGGCATGCCCGTCTTACACTGAATAGTGCCCCACAGCGACCTGTCTGCCCGGGTTTATTAGGGCTTGGCCTGATCCTGGCTTGGTGTGGCCATGGGTAGGGCTGTGGTATGGACTCTCTTTGCCATAACATGGGGAGGTGATGGATGTTTAGATGTCAATAAACATCCCGTGTCACACATCTTGATTCCATGTTTGAAGAGACCCTTCTAGCACACTTTCGCCAAATGATTCTTCGAAGAGAATCACTGATGGATCCTTTGCGACGGAAGCCATTTGGCCCTTCCTCCCTATAGTTTTTCAATTGCCGAATGTCAAGGGCGGCTTTCTTTTCCAACCATGCCTTGACCTCTGGATGGAGTTCTTCCTCGATGTAAAGGCCCTTCTCTTCCAGATACGTTGTGTACCGGTCCTCTCTCTCCCGCCGTCTGCGCACAGCTTCGGAAAACACACCGCCGACGGCCTCGTCCATCTCGAAGAATTTGGCGAGAAATTCACGCGGCAACAGGTATGGGCGGACATATTTGGGGGAAACAGAGAGGAAGTACGTGAGGATCAGATGGTAGTGGTGTCGAAGAATCACAGAGACGGGAAAGTCGAGGTTACGAGGGAGGTCGGGCCCCCATTCGTCCACGAGTGTCTGGTATATATCTGTTGGTGCCAGATCAAGCGACGGTGTTGATGGCGAGCGCTCCATCCACGCGGCCGCCTCGTCGGCCATCGATTTCAGCGTTCCGTAAAACAAGGCATATTTTTTCTATAAAGCTGCGACGCAATATAGCATGGCGAGTCACTGGCCAGCCAGGTAGGCGGCATGAAGAACTGCTGCGGAATGGTCCCGCTCCACTCCCAGTCGATGACGGCCTGGATGTTGAGATCGTCGTCCACGAGATGTTGTACCAGCGGAAGTCAGTGTGCGCCAGCACAAATCGATTTGCATTGCCGCTGTTTGCCCGGCTGCCCGTGGCAACGTCGATGATCCTGGCCTTGAGGTCGTGTAGCGCATACAACTCCATTTGCGACAACCGCAGCGGACCACGACCTGCCATGGGCAGCTCGTAGGCCTCCTCAATCAGGCGGTACTGGTAGAGAGACGTAGTCCGTCGTGGTCCGAAATGTCTGTGGCCGGGCTACGGCTCGGCGGCGCTTCAGTTTCTGCAGCTCGTTGTACTCAATGCGCAAGAGGTCACCTATGACAGGCTCGGCTGCTTCGTCGTCCACGGGGCTGCTGTCGTCTGGGTACAGGGACCCTGATACGTCAAACTTGAGCTGGCGGAGCTGGGCTAGAATATCGATAACCTGCGCGTACAGGTGCACAACTCTGTCTTCTGGCTCGGCGATGAACTTCCATAAATCGATCGCTGGTCGGTTCAGCGTCAGGTTTGCTGAGATCCTCATCGCGCCCATAGGCGTGAACCCGTGCCATGGGGATCGTCGTCTTTTGGCGTAAGTAACTAAGATTTGCGTCAATACGTTGTTTAACGAGAGGAAGAAAGAGGACGGACCCGTATCCCAGGCTCCGGACATCGTACAATCCTGTGATTGCCAACTTGACGGCAGTCGTTAACCCTGAGTCTTTGAAAGCTCGGTGGGTTTTTTTGGTTTTTTTTTGCAAATTGGAGCTCTATTCTTTGTTTTCAGATGCTCTCTCAGGAGCGGGGGGGGGGGGGGGGGGGGGGGGGGGGGGGGGGGGGGGGGGGGGGGGGGGGGGGGGGGGGGGGGGGGGCGGTGGCNNNGTGGGTTTTTTTTTTTTTTTTTTTTTTTTTTTTTTTTTTTTTTTTTTTTTTTTCTCTTCCACACCCACCCCCCCCCCCCCCCCCCCCCCCCCCGGCAAAAGCTGTTGATGACCCGGCCCGTCAGCCCTGTCGCAGTGTGAGCAGGGATGGCAAAGCCACAAAGGATCGCTGTCTGTCGCTCCCAATTGCAACCTTTCTCTCTAGCTCGGACACATCGGCCCCGACACCTCCCCCAAATCCTGTTTCACCGCAGATTCCACAGCTCTCACAGCTCTTTCTACACAATCTCACCTCGCCTCGATCCTCGCATTTCCCTTTCCTATCTCAAAGATAGGCTGCGGGATTTGGCATGAGCCACGATGTCATTATATGAACTTGATTGCCTCTGCATTTTGAGATTTTGAGCCCTCTTTTTTTTCCTTTGTTGCCCTTTCACTGGAACCTCACCAGCGCACCGAGATCACTTACAGTAACTCTCCAGGTTCACCCACCACACCAACTTCACCATGTGGCCCTTTGCCGAAGCCTACCCCGAGAGCAAGGTCGCCGATGTTGATGGCGAGACGTTTGACTACATTATCGTGGGCGGTAAGCTGTCTCTCTTCATTCCACTTTTAATATGGTCTGGCTACTGACGTTTGACACGACAGGCGGCACGGCTGGCTCCGTGCTAGCGTCGCGCCTATCAGAAGACCCGACCGTCTCGGTCCTGCTCCTCGAGCGCGGGCCCCTCAAGGACGTCTTCATGTCGCGGGTGCCCCTCATGTCGCAAAACTACGTCAGCTCCTGGTCCACGGGCATCCAGGACCGCTTCTCGGAGCCCATTGCCGCGTACAACGACCGGCGGTTGCAGCTGGCGAGCGGCGAGGGCCTGGGCGGCACATCGCGCCTCAACGGCCTGCTGGTGACGCGGGGCACGCCCGGCGGGTACAACGAGTGGGCCGACGAGCTGGGGATGGAAGGCTGGGCGTGGAACGACGTTGAGCCGTATTTCGCGAGGATGGAGACGGCGCTCGACCGCAGCGACACGGACTACCGCGGGCAAAAGGGTGAGCACATGCCGAGGAACGAAGGATTCTTTCGACGAAATCACTAACACTGCGTCAGGACCTATGGTCAACAGAACGACCGACCGCAGATACCGGTTCTATCCATAGTACGTGCTTCCCAGAATCCATTTAAGAAGAGCAGAAGCTAACACGCCCCCGACAGCTTCGAAAAGGCGTGTGCTGCCGTTGGCCTGCCCATCGAGAGCGACTGCAATGCGCCCACGGCCAGCGCTCAAGGCTACTTCCGCCTCGACGCCGCCGTCTACCCGGACGGCACGCGCGTGTCCGCCTACCGCGCCTACCTCAACAAGCGCATTGCGCTCGAGCGCCGGGGTCACCTGACCATCTGCACCGAGGCGCTGGCCACCAAGCTGGAGTTCAACGACGGCGTCGTCGTTCCGGACAGCGACACGGCCGAGGTCAAGGCCACAGGCGTCTATGTTGCCTCGGCTCCGACGGGCCAGGCCGTAGGCAACCCCGTGCTCGTCAAGGCACGCCGCGAAATTATTGTGTGCGGCGGCGCCTTCCGGACGCCTCAGCTGCTCCTGCTCAGCGGCCTCGGGCCGCGCGACCACCTCAAACAACAAAACATCCCCTGCGTCCGCGACTTGCCCGCCGTCGGCCAGCACCTGTCGGACCACTTTGCCATCCCGCTCATGATTGAGCTGCCCGTCGAGGACACTTTGCACTCGTTGGTGGACCGACCCCTCAGCGTCGGCCTCCGCAGCTTTGTCGAGTACCTGGTGTACGGCTCCGGCATGGTGTCGATGCCGAGCAACGCGACGACCATTTTCGCGCGCACGTCGGCCATCGACGAGACGACGTATCAGACGAGCAACACGAGCGCCGCCAACGACGCGGCGCAGCCGCGCAACGTGCCCGATGTGGAGATCATGGTGATCCCCGTCAACGCCATCAACCTCGAGGTTGCGGGCTGCCCGCCCCATGCCGCGACCCGCGGCCGCGCGTACCTCACGCTGTACACAGCCATGGTGCAGCTGCGGACCACGGGCCGCCTGGAACTGGTCTCAGCGACGGACCCGCAGGCGCACACGCGTGTGCATTATCCGGAGCTGGTGGACGACAATGACGCCGGCAAGGAGGATTGGGTGGCGGTTCGTCGTGCCGTGCGTTTCACCATGCGTCTGGCCGAGGAGTTCGTCCAGAACTCGGGCTACCCGCACAAGCCAGCGGCGCTTATGTTTGGGCCGGGTATGGACATGGACGTGCTGCACGGCGTCACCATGGGTCGCCCGGGCGAGAGGCAGACGACCGCCGCCGAGACCGTCGTGAATGAGGCGGTGGGGGCTGCCCTACCAAAAGCTGAGCTGGCACCTCTCGACAAGACGTGGAAGACGGTGACGGACGCCGAGATTGATGCCTACGTCCGCGAGACCGGCCAGTCCAGCCTGCACTTTGGGTGCTCAGCCCGCATGGCCAAGACGGCACAGGACGGCGTCGTGGACGCGCAGCTGCGGGTGCACGGCGTTTCGAACCTGCGGATCGCGGACGCGAGTGTGTTCCCGCGGATCCCGAGCGGGCACACCATGGCGCCGTCGCTGATGGTGGGCGAGCGGTGCGCAGACTTTCTCAAGGCCGCCTGGGCGGGGCAGTAGTTGTGCGTAGGCAGGCAGGCCTGCCGTAGCCATCTTGTATCGTTGCAAATGTCGGATGTAGTCTCTATTGGGTATATGAAATAATAATCGTACACGTACATTCTTTGCATATCTTCTCCAAGGTCTCTACCTCATCTCTGCCGCACCGTCTTTGTCTTGCGCTTCTTGAAGACAATCCCTGTGTCCGATGACCTAGTATTCTCCTCGTCTGCGTCGGCCGGTGTCTCTGGTGCTGCGTCTAGACCCGAACCGCTGCCGCCCTCAGCCTCCTGCTTGATCTTTGGTGGTGATGGTGCTGTATCAGCCGGTTTCGACGCGTCGGTTGCCGCCGCGCCGTCTTCTTTCTTGATGTCCTCCTTTGTCTCTTCTTTTGTTCCGCTTGTCTTCGCCGTAGATTCGTCCTCCTTCTTTGGTGGTGGCTTCACCAGCGCGCTGTTCAGCAGGCTGTCCAGATCCCCACTGGCATTCCCACTACTGCCGCCCGCCGTCCGCGAGTCCCGTCCCCATTGCCGCGGCCGCTTGAACAAGCCCTGGACCGCCGCGTCCAGGTCGATCTTTTCAAACTCGGAGTGGCCGCCCTTTTGTCCGCCCTCGTCGCCGTCGTCGTCACCGTCTTGCCCGGAACCGCGTGGCCGTTTCCGCACGCCGACCGACCGTGTTGCACCTTGTCCTTGCCCACCCACTTTCTTGCCGTCCTCGTCCTCGACGGCGACGACCCTTGTCTCGGTCACGGTCCAGTCGCCGGCCATGGCGAGTTCGGGGCGAAATTCGTCGGGAATGCTGACGCCGAGCTCGGCCAGCTGTTCGAGCTGTTCGCGGGGTGGGCCACCAGAAGAGGGTGCATTGTTTTGTGGTGGCGGCGGGGGAGGTCGTGGTGGTCTGGATGTCGGCGTCGACGAGCTGCCCTCCCCACCGACCAACGAGTTGAGCCGCTCGACCTCACGCTTGGCCTTGTCCTTCTCGCGCTCTTCGCGCTCGTGGTCGCGGTGCAAGTTGCGCAGGGCGCGACGGACGGCCGACTGGTGCCTGCCGGTGGCCTCGTGGTTCGCGCGTCCGAGCTTGGTGTCGGTCACGTACACCTCGCAGTGCTTGCACCAGTACTTGGGCGTCGACTTCCAGTAGTCGGCCATCGTGGGTTCTTTGGCGGCGTCTGTGTTGTCTTTCGTTGTAGTTTTTTTGAAGTAGGCAACAACTTTTTGGACGAGATTCAGAAGCTCGCCTGGTAAGGCGTAGCTGCAAATTTTATGACATAATCGGTCACATGACCACGCGTAAAGAGCTGCGCGTAGCATCGCCGCCACCAATTGCGATCTCTCCTTCTTTTCTTCCCTTCTTTCTTCTGTTCAACTTGCTCAAATTCTCACTGCACGTTACGTTACGTTTCATAGACAGCCAAGCTTTGTGATTAATTATACTTTTTGATTTGTTTACTGACGCGAGTGCGCCTTTTCTATCTACTCGTCTTGCGACAAGTGCGTCCTTCTAGTCGACTTGTCTCCCATCGCCAAACCCAAACCACCCCCATCTATCATTAAGCTACAGAGAACAAGAGCCAAGAGGACGAATGCAAAAAGGAATGAAAAATGTCAAAAAGACATGAGGTGAAAAAGCAGAAACAGAAACATGTCCAGTACCCTATCCCATATTGATGACCCAATGCCTATTCCGGCCCAACCAATGTCCCGCAGTTTGAAAATGAATGGAAGAAAAAATGAAGGAAATATTCGTTTTCGCGTGATTGTTTTTTTTTTCGTTCTTTTTTCGTTTATTGCCGTTTGCACACCTCTTCAGTTGTTTACAGCGCAGGCACTGCTTACAAAATCAGGTAGGCGGCGGCCATGGACATGACCAGAGCGACAAACGAGCTGAGACCGACTGTGGCACGCAGAGCGCCGCTGGTGCTAATGGGCGACGGCGAGGAGGCCGGAGAGCTAATCTTAGCGCTGCCCGAGGAGCCGGCAGTACCGTTGCCCTTAGTAGCAGACGTCTTGAACGAAACAGCAGTCGTGACAGCAGCAGCCGGGGTGGTAACCTGGACCTGGCCGTCCGAGTACTGGCTCACGGGCGCACCAGTGTTAGTGGCAGCCGGGGTGGTAACCTGGATCTGGCCGTCCGAGTACTGGCTGACGGGGACACCGGTGTTAGGGTTGGCCGTGGTCGTGGCCTGGATCAGAGCACAGGGGGTGGTGTGGCCCTGGATTTGGCCTGGGGACATGGTGTCAGTGTTTGTTTGACGGGGAGGGGGCAAAACAAGAGCGAAAAAGAGAGAAGGGGTTGGGACCCACCATCGTTAATCTGGCAAATGGGGACGGGGACCGTGGTGGTGATGACCTGTGGCTGGCCGTCGGCAATGGGCTTGACAATGGTGGTGGTGACAACCTGGGTGGCGACAACCTGGCCGTCGTGGGACTCGCTGGCTCCGGGAGCGCTGCCGTCGCACGACATGGCAATGATCTCGACCGGCGAGCACTGGGCCGCCCAGTTGCGATCGTAGAGGTTGTAGAAATCCCCCGACTTGCACTGCCACCACTGGGTCGAGCCGCCGAGGGCGAGTGAGTCGTTACCACAGACGGAGAAGCCAGCCGTGTAGATGGCACCAGCCTGCGGCGGGGCATCGAATTGGAATTGGTAGTTAGAGGCAATGTAACCTGTCCGGCCCTTAGCATCGGTCAGGATGCCGTCGGCCAGAGTCAGGAGCAGGGCACCGTCGCTAGAGCAAGTGCTGCGCTTCATGTGCTGGCGCTGGTATTGTTAGCAGGGGAAAGCGGACAGTGGTGAGGAGAGGGTGTAGGACGAGAACTTACAGGCTCATCACGCTTGGCGTTCTTAACGACGGCCACGGTGATTTCGAACTGGCCGGAGTAAGCGGCGTTACAGCCAGCCGGGGCCGAGGCTGTGGGGGCGACGGCCGAAGTGACACCGCCGGCGAGGGCGCCGGCAACGAGCGAGAGGAGAGCAACGGTGGACTTCATTGTGAGAGTTGAGGTCGGAAGGTGATCTGATTAACCGGTGCTGGGAATGGTTGCGGTGGTGGTAGTCGCAGAGAATAACGATGGACGAGTCCCAAAAATGAGGTTCAAACAGAAAAGAGATGATGGTACCAAGCGAATGCAGATGGTCAAAACTCCAAAGCGAGAGAGACGAGAAGAAAAGAGAGAAGCTTAATGTTTTGTAAACAGCGAGTGTAAACAAGAACGACGAAAGGGAAACGGATGGACTTTGTGTATGAGCGAGAGATACACAAGGGAGGAAGGAGCAAAGAACTTTAAGGTATCCAGGAAGGAGACAAACAAGAGGCCAGAAGGAAGAAAGGGAGGAAGAAGGAGGAAGGCTAGAAGGAGAGGGAAGGAACGACAGGGAGAAGGGGGGGTTCATATAGGCAGGCCATTCCCTCGCCGGTTCCTCTTTCTCGGCATCTCTTTTTGTTCTCCTATTTTCTTGCGTTTGTCGCCTTCGACCATCGAACCATGTGGATGGGATGCTGGACTCTGTCGAGTTTCTTACTTCACTTGTTGTTCCCAATTGTTGGCTCGGCGTGGGGTGTAAGTCGGGATGGAGCCCGGCTCCAGACGCTACCAGGCTACATGCTAGGAAGGACCACTTAAAAGAAAAAAAAGATGGAGGCAGGGGTGGAGCTGCACAGGAAACAGGTCGTGGGCAGGCGAGGCAGGTAAAGTGGTTGCAGGTGGAGGCAGCGGAGGCAGCTACGACATGTTGTGTGCTCCTGGCCACGCAGAGAGAGGAGCAGAGAGGAGAAACAGAAGGAGCGAGGGATATCTTCACGCCCAGGGGTGGTGTGGGTGGTGTTGTGGGCAGGGATTTCTCTTTTGTTTTCAAAGAGGAAGGAGTGAACGGGAGCGAGCGGAGCAACAAGACATGGCAAACGGCAAGAGCCACAGCGAGTTCGTTCATCCTGACGTACGACGTATCCGGGCCACAGTTCGTCGGAAGCCCCTCGCTTCCTCTTTTACCTCATGTTTTTGTTCTTCTTCGTACTGGCAAAAAATCTTGCATCTCCACTCGAGGCCCCAATGCATGTTCTCCGGATCGTCACCGACTTCGTTGCGTTGGCCTGCAGCTGCTCCTGTGAGCTGGTCAGTCGAGTTCAGCTCAGTAGCACAGCTTGAACTCTCCAGCTGCTCCGCAAAGAGCTTTGACTTCTCGTCGCTTTGGTCACATCTTGCCACGGCGGCTGCTCTTGCAGAACAAGCGGCATGCATGCAGGTGTGTCCCCTGGCGTGTGGCAGGTGCTGTTGGCAGGACTCCATCTTTTCGGCGAGCGTCTGTTGTATGTTGTTTCCTTTCTTTCTCTTTTGTTCCTGCCTCTTTTTATGTGTCGTCTCCCTCGGTCCTTCCTTCTCCCCTTTCCCTTGCCTCCCGTTTCTCGCTTCCAAACAAAGGCAGGTCCAGCCAAAGGGGAAGGAGAGACCCCATTCACGCATTCCACACCAACACGCCCTGTCCTGACTCGCTTGGGACTGCAGGTCTCATTCGCTGGAGGTTCGTCACCAGCCGCCATACTCACTCCTCGCTTCACAAACTTCGGCGCCTTCCTTCCCTCGCTCGTGGCTGCCTCCTGCCTCTGCCTCCTGTCTCCTGCTTCTGGTCGCTGCGCCATCCCTCGAGCCACAGCGGCTGCTTGCTGCAGATTGGGTGGCCTCAGGCCGTTTTTTACTGGACAATGGGGTCCGCTAGTAACAGCTTCATCTTTTTGCCAGCGACTAACTTCGTTGCGAGGTCTATTTTTGCTTTTTGTTTTCTTCTCTCTTCAGCCCCTCTACTTTCTTTTTCCTTCCCGCCCTCTCTTTTCTTGTCTGTTCGCCTCAGCTAAGCATGCCCCCCTTGTTGCCCTTTTTGCCCTTTTCGCCTCTTCGAGCGCGCTGCAAGGTGGTTTCGGAAGGTACGCACGCTAAACGTTTCGGACACGTTAGCGCACTCTTCAGGGACGACGGGGCCTCGACCATCAGGAGCCAGCCAGCCAGCCAACCAGGCGCCAGGAGACATCGACGCAACCCAACGCAAGACGATTCTCAGGTACTCAGGTACCGGTGGCAAACTCAAACCGCAGGCGTCGACACGGAGACTGGTCGTTCCTTCCCCTAAAACCTCGCGGTCTATGTAAGAAAAGGGGCAGGAGACAAATTGGCGAATCGGCGCGTTTGCTGAGCCTCTGTCGTACCAACTCTGTTACAGTTGGCCACACTTTATTCGAGGCTTCTATCGTGATTGTAACCATCTTTAAAGGAGGCATGCCATGGCGGTCTCGGCGGCCTCTTACTTTTGTCCTGTCGTCCTCCCGCAAAAAGCTTTCTTGGCACAGCCTGGCCTGGCTGGTGGTCCTCGCCTAGGATGCTACTTCACTGTTCCGAGCAACACACGATCGGTCAGGACGATCTGGCTCTCCACTTGGCAAGGCCACAAAATGGCGAAAAGGGCAGTCGAGCTGTCGAGAAAGACCCAGAAGACCCAACCATTCCGCCCCAAATGTGACTTTACAGGGGGTAACCAGGAAGGTGCGACCCACGTTTACAGCAGGTCGTTCTCGGTCGATGTATCCTTCGACGAACAAGTACGGCTATTGCCAAGGCAAAATGGTAACTAGGTAGCTCCTTCCTTCAAAGCTGAGAGCTCGACTTCCGAGGGAATATCGCTCGCGTACCTGTACCTGGCCGGGGTACCTGCTCGTATGCACAGGATCGTGACTGACGCGGAGACAATCGCAGCTCCTCTTCTACTGGGGCCCCACTCCGTGACGTCGTTGGACGGTAGCCGGGAGGCGTGGTGTCTCGACGATTTTGCATCGATAAGGAAGGAGCAACGGGACCGAAGAGTAAAAAAAGAGAAGGATCGCAAAAAAGGAGAGGTCGGGAGGAAGGAGCAAGGGCGAGGAAAGTTGGACAGAAGGAATGTAGGGAGAGGGAAGCAGGTGCCACCAAGAAAGGGAGCACGCGGTAGGGAGAAGAGCACAAACGTGAAAACGTGAAAACGTGCAAACCCCAAGACAAGCTTATTCGGGTTGCACATTCCATCTGCTCGCGGTCTGGCCGGGCCACGTTCAAAAGGGATTGATTGCATCCCATTAAACGACTGCAAGCCAGCAGCTCGGCATGGCCATGAAAATACAAAAGAGACCGGCTTCGCCGGCATCCATGCCGAAATTGCCTATTGATAACGTCCTCTCTTCGTTCTTCGTCCTCCCTCCCCCCTTCGTCAAGCCGTTCTGCCATGCCGTCATTCTGCCCTCCCACACCTGCGATACGAGCATGGCGAAACTGCATCTATCAATACTGTCTACGATCTCGTGCAGCATGCATTCGATCGGCGTGCGTTGCGTGTCCAATCCGTGCGGGGGACGAGAGTGATACTACCCAGGCCTGGTGGCCATCGGAGTTGTGGTCGACCGGGACGATCTAAGAGGGGGAGGTGAAAAAAAGACGTTGTTTACGAGCGAGCGAGCTTTCCTCCGCGCTCCTTCGCTGACTCGACCGCAGGCACACCGAAATCCAGGTAAAAGGCAACGGAGCAAAGCGGGCGGACAACGGGCGGCAGATGGCTGCTCTACGTTCCGAACAATCCAGCCTCCTTTCGCTCCTTTACCTGGAAGAAGCATCGATAAGAGGCCCCAGGCCTACCAAATGTTTGTGGAAACAAACTCAACGAAAGACAATATCTTTGGAGAACGTCATAGATCGAGAGCACCCCCCGCAATGCTTGTCTTGCCTCTTGCTTGCCCATCGCCCCGTTCTCCGCCATTGGCCTCTGGGCTTCCTTCACTGGCATGGCTCTGTTCAGGGGTGTACCTTGCCACATTTTTGCAAGTACTCGAGTACTTGTGTATCTTACAGAGCCCAACCTCCCTCGATGCCAATGACGAAACGTGTGGATGCAAGGGGTGTTGGAGCAAACGGATAAGGTAAGAAAAATACAACAGTGAGGAAAGGAACAGAAGGCCAGCCATAGGGGAGCGACGGGAGAAAAGAAAAAGGCGCACCACCTCCAGGAAGCAGAACATGAATTTGCACGTTGTGGTCAGAGACGATCGCCTTGTTTCTCTGTTTCTCTCCGGCCTTGTTGCTCCCACGATCCATTTTAACTGGCCGCCGGCTCCGCGCTTGTTGATGGTCAAACAGGGGACAGAAAAGAGGGGGCGTGGTTAGTTGTCGAAGTTGTCGAGGTTGTCAGGTTGTTTCGTCGATACAAGTCAGCGGCGCCGATGAAAAAGGGACGGGAAAAAGGCTAGGGCTGTCCTACGAACAGGTTTTTGGGCAAACTTTCGTGCCATCGTCTCCGTACAGTATCTATCAACAGCAATCGGCCGCTCGTCGTACGGAGAAAGTGGTTGCTGAGTCGCTGTTCTCCAGAAATAAAAGTGGGAGAAGTTTCCACTTTGGGAGTTGTCGACTCGCCTAGCTCCATGCAACTAACACCGGCACAGGCAAGCCGGCTTCACATGTGCATCGGAAGATCGGGTACATCGACAGCGCACATGAACAAACTATCAACATTCTATATCCACTCCATCGTTAGCCTTCCATGGCTCTCTTTCCAAACCAGTATCGACCTGATCGAGCTAGTGTAGGCGGCTCTTACTTCGTAAGAGACCTTCCCCTTGTCTCGTTTTTTTTCTACGGTCTCAACGAAAATTGGGCTTGGGTACTTGCAGTTGTATCTTGTTTCTATTCTTGTTTCGTTTTTCTAGGCCGGCCTTTGCCACACCGAGCTTGTGCCGCTTTTGAACGACTACGAGGGGCCGATCAACTGCTCATGGATGGTTGGTAACGGACGAAAGCACCTTTCTCGTATTTTCGACAGAATACTTGTGCTGTGATAAAAAAAGAGATAGGCAAGTAAACAGTCGCTATCTATTAGTATCTTTCTCTCCCGGCAGTCTATCTTTCGGGCCAGCAGACAAAACAATTTTAAGGACCTGGGACCAAACATGGACCAAAGGCACTTTATCCCGTATCTCTTGGTGTAGTTTGTCCGTCTTTCCTACTCGTCGTTTCATCTCGTATTGGAGAACCAACCAGCCAACATACAAATGTCAGTCTATGGCAGCTCCCAGAGAACAAGCTGCAAGATACGAAGTCACCGGGCCATCCACGACAAGCACATGGTCCTGTACTGGTTATTATTCCGGTTGAAACAAGAAAAATACCGTGGATATTTTGTGTGGCTGCAGTTGTCGGTCTTCGGATTTTGCTCCTGTCTTTTCCACGTGTTTTTGAGAAAATACCGTAGACCATTTTCAAGTGAGTTCTGTGAGTTTTGTAAGGGGTATTACTCATCACATATTTTTCTCATCTCATCTCAACCATAATTATGTGCTCACAAAACGGAGCGCTTGTAAACATTCTTATCGGTCTTCATAAGATTTGAAATCAACTGAAATCGCAAAAATCTAGCACATGTTCTCTTTATTTTTACCTATCCATCTTTTCCCACTCTTATGATGGCCCATTCGTGGCCACACCCGCCCACTCTTTCGTCTTTTCCTTCAACACCTCCCGAAACGCCGCCGCCGCATCGTGCTCGTTGAGCCACACAGGGTCACCGCGTGTCTTGAACCGCGCCACAAACGCGGCGTCCACTTCCTCCTCCGTTTCGGCCGGCACCAGACCAGCAGCCGCCCGTTCCCGCTCCTTGTCGTTCCGTAGCTTCGCGGCCGCCCGGTCGATGTGCACCTTGGCCAGGACCTTGGCGGCGTGCGGCCGGCGGGCCGACTCGTAGAGGTCGAGGGCACGGCCAATCTGGGCGGGGGTGGCTGGTGCGTCGTCTATCGCTGCTTCTGGCAGCACCGCTTGTAAGGCGAGGTACAGGGTGTACGCATCGTCAATGGCGAGCGACGCCCCCGCGGCAAAAGCGCCACCGTGGGTGTGCGCGGCATCGCCAAGAAGAACAACGCTGCCGCCACCAAAGGTCCATCGGTCGAGGGCCTCGCCGGCCACATTCGCATACCGGCGCAGGGTCCCCGGCGGGATGCGGTCGATGATGGCCGGGATGGGCGGGTAGAAATTGCGGAACACAGGGCGGATGTCGCCGACTTCGGCAGGGGCGTTCCAGACAACATCCTGGAAGCGGGCGGCGGTGGCCGGGTCGCGCTGGTCGACGCGGAAGCTGCAGGTCACGCCGAAGCCGTCGGAGCCTGACACGTTAGGGGGTGTTAACAAGGAAGAGGTGGCGGGCAAACATACCGATCCGTGTTCCAAAGAACCAGGCTTTGGGGCTTTGCTAGAGGGTGTCAGCTATGCACCTGTTGAAGGGAAGGTGGAAGAGTGCCCCGGCATACATAATGTGTCGAGTCTTGTGCAATGGGCAGGTCGGCCACCAGGGTGTACGGGAAGGTCGTGCGAAAGATGGCGTCGCCCGACCACGACAGCTCGTGCACCGGTTTGAAGGCTGCTCGGACTTTCTACAAAGGTTAGAGAATACAAATAATAAGTAGCCAGCTAAGCGTGTCACGTACCGACTTGATGCCGTCGGCACCGACGACCAGGTCTGCCTTCACCGACGTGCCGTCCTCAAACGTTACGGTGGCTCCTCCACCGTCTGCCGCCACCTCCACGCCGGAACACCGCTTGCCCACATGAATAATGTCTGGCGGCAGCTCGTGCAGCAGCGCCGCCTGCAGCCTGGCGCGGTGCATGCGCGCAAAGTGGTGGCGGCGGTCGGGCACGTGGTGGTTGTAGTCGCTGCTGAGGACGTCGTTGGTGCGGTGGTGGCGGAAGCACATGGGCACGCCGTTGGGGCTGCGCCAGCCGGTCTCGTCCGAGAGGACACCGTCCACCCCTAACTTCTCCAAGGTGCGCAGGCCATTCGGAGCAAGACCGATGAGGGCGCCGATTTCGCGCAAGGCCGGGCTCTGCTGCTCGTAGACCTGGACGCGGATGCAAGGGTGGCGGCGGAGGGCGATAGCGGCGGTGAGGCCGGCGACGCCGCCGCCGATAATAACCACGTCGAGAACCATGGGGCGGGATGGAGAAGGATGTTGTTGAGTTAGTGTTGCGGGTGCATCAAGAAACGTTTGGATGAATCAAGCTGGACTTTGTTTTCTTTCCTTTCAGAGCAGAAAAAGAACTCGCTGTTCAAAGCTCACCACCCCAGGATGTGCGCACGCAATTCATATTACGGCTTGGTATAAAGTAAACAAGACGGAAGGCATGACAGATGCAACGTGAGGTTCAATCCCATTGCGATGGCAAACCACAGAGTGAGAAATGAAAAATAAAATACAATATAAACACCGCCGAGGTCGGCCGGGACGTCGGTTCGTGCTTTGAGAACTGCCTTGGAAAGACAATAGGAAATGAGAGGAAAAGGAGCGCGTTGAGATAACAGTGCCGTGCAAGAGAAAGAGAGGGTGAAAGCGTGCCGCTCTCGTGTAAGTCGGAAGTGGGTCCCGACACTCTTGGCGGCCCGTTTTGGCGGCAGGCGGGACCCTGCGCCCGACCACCACCACCCCTGCCTCGCCAGGCATCTTCATGAGTGCATCTTAGCAGATATTGCGACATCACGACATGGTGATGTCTGATAGAAATCAAGTTCGGTGATGCCTCAAAGGGGACATTTACGGTACGGAGTATGGAAATAGGTAGGGAAGAGGAATGGAAGAGATAGTTTATGAGAAACGTTGGAAAGTGGCATTCTTAACAACTAGGGATTTATCTTGTTCTGGCCATGGCAGACAGAGGAAATAAGATAGTGATGGAGTCACAAAATAGTGCAAAATATCAGAAAAGAAAAATAGAAGAAAAGTAACGGCAAAGCATACCATTAAGTCCACTAGCCTAAGCTGAGAGACGACATTGGCAGTTTTGTTCAGGCATTGTTTGATTTACGGTCCATCTGTAGCTCTTGCAGGCTGTCAATATATCTCAAATACTGTTTCTTTATTACTTCGCCTCTCGTTTCCCGGGCATCCTTGTTGAATTTTTTTGGTCAACTCTCTCAATTATTTTCCTTTTTTTTTTCTATTTTCGGTGACATCTTCCCCTTCCCATCATGACCCTCGAAACAGTGTTACCGCCCTCACCTCCGTCCAAGGAAGCCACCGTCGTGGTCGGCACCCCCAGCGACACCAACTCAACGTTCCCCAACGAGAACAGCCACGATGTCAACGCCCCCGGCTTCGACCGCGCCGCGTTCCTTGCGTCGTTCTCGGCCGCCGAGGAAAGGGCCATTGTGCGCAAGGTCGACTACCGGCTGCTGGCCCTCGCTGGCATCATCTACATGGTCAAGCAGATCGACGTCAACAACGCGGCGTCCGTCAAGGTGCTGTCCCCGGGGCAGCCCACCAACATTCTTGTGCAGCTCGGCATGACAGCCAACCAGTACAACTGGGTGCAGTCGACGTACTACATCGCGTATATTGTGTTTGAGCTGCCCAGCAATTTGCTGCTCAAACGCATGGGCCCGCGGCTGTTCCACGCGCGCATCATGTTTGTCTGGGGCACGATCCTGGCACTCCACGCCGCCGTCAAAAACGGGTCTGGCCTGCTGGCAGCGCGGTTCTTTCTGGGGCTGGCCGAGGCCGGGCTCTTCCCGGCGCTGATGACGCAGTTTGCGTCGTGGTACCGGAGCGACGAGATGGGCAAGCCGGTGGTGTGGCTGTTTGGGATCTTTACGCTGGCCAACATTGTGGGGTCGCTGCTGATTTACGGGATTGCTTTTTTGGACGGGCACCGGGGGTTGAGTTCATGGCAGTGGTGAGTCCCCGAGAACGAGCCTCCGAGAACGAGCCTCCGAGAAAGAGCCTCCAAAGGAGGCGAGGTTGAGGAGGTGATACCGAGGAGGCAAAGAGAGAGAGATAACATGAATAATAACTCTGGCAGGGTCTTCCTCATCCAGGGCATTGCGACGGTGGCGTTTTCCGGTGTCGTGTTCCTGCTCTTCCCTGAATACCCCAAGTCGCCGCGCACCGCCCGGTGGCTCACGCCCCGCGAGCAGGACTTTCTCGAGCAGCGGCTGGCGGCCAACGCGCCGCGGACGGCCGACGCCAACTTCTCGAGCACAGAGTCGCGCACGCTCCTCAAGGATCCGCGGCTGTGGGCGTTTATGCTGACGCAGGTGTTGATGAACACGGGCAACTTTGGCCTGACGTGGTTTTTGGTGAGTCTCCTGTGTGCCAAAAATTAAGACGTGCATATGACTGACCAGCAGCCCACAATCATTAGCAACCTCGGTTTCGTCAAGAGCCCGCGCAACATTTTGCTCCTTATTGTATATCCCCACAGACTTCCCATCTTATTTTCATTCTCCGTGCTAACTGTCGGCAGCCCCCCGCCGCCGCTACGATCCTCGGCATGATTGTCGCCTGCTTTGTCCTCGGCCGTGCCTGGGTCGCCCGCCCCATCGTTGCCCTCGCCGTCTGCCTCGTCGAGGTCGGCGTCTTTGCCATTTTCATCGGCACACGCGCCCGCGGCGCCATCTACGCCGCCGGAATTTTGGGATCCGCCTTTTCCAACGTCTTTGCCATTCCCTTTTGGTCCTGGCGCTCGTCCAGCTTGCGGGGGACGACCGGCACGGCGTTCGCGTACGGCCTCCAGAGCGGCATCGGCCAGCTCGGCGGCGTCATTGGTCCGCAGATCTTTGTCGCCGAGTACGCCGCCGACGGCTACCGCGTGCCCTATGCCGTGTGCACGGCGTGCATTGCCGGCGGCTTTGTTGGGTGCCTGGTGTGCTGGTACCTGACGTACGACCTGGAGCAGGACGTGCTGCGCGTGCGCCGGGCCAAGAACGCGGCACGTCGCGAGGGCCGTGTGTATGCGGGCCGGGATGTCGACTACGCGGCCGACCGGTGGATCGAGATCAAGGGTCAGCAAGAGAGCGTGTAGGCAGGATGGTGATGGGAGGTCGTTGTGAGAAAGCCGGGTCTACGTTCGAGATAGGTGCCTGTAGCTAAAACGTAATGGCAGGATTGCATGTCGCCATGCAGCCATTATTTTATGAGTGCATATGGGCCCTTTTATTTCTTTGACGTCTTGATCAATATTTGTAATGTTTTGCTCGGTTTCTTTCGCTGCCAGACTCCCGCGGCTGGACATAGACAAACACCAGCGATAGACTGCGCCACGGGGGCGTTCGTTTTCAAGATAAGTGCCCAAACTCTCTATCAACAGGACATACAAATGCTAAAAGGGTAAGACGGTAAGAAATACATGTCGTCATGGCCAGGGTCGATGCAGTGATGCGTGGCTGCAGTTGACGTTGTAAGGACAAGCTCGCCAGGCCACGAGGGAAGACATCTCCGTGCCAAAACCCGGCCCAGAAACCCAAACGCCCGGCTGTTCAAGACCCGTTCCGGTCACCGTTGGAGGACAGACATGCATTGCATAGTTCGGCCATGTGCCGCTGCAAGCCTTCGAGTGGCTGATGTCGGCACGCAAGTCCGTGAGCATCCCTTAAAATCACCATCTTGGGCATCGCCGGACCGGGGTGCTAACTCACGACAGGAGCTGCCCTTACCATGACGCCATTACCCGCGCGGATGTTGCAACGGCTTGTGTGGACTTTCAAGTATGATAGTGTTGGCATGCAGAATCAAGTGCATGAGGCTGACGGCAGTAGTGTCGGAACGTCAACGATCTTTCCGACATCGATTTACAAGAAATTTCCCATTGTGGTTGAGTCTACTCGTTGCATTTTATTTAATCCATATCGGCTTCTTTACTCTGTGCCGCGCGTAAATAGACTCGTCATAGGCACGGCTGTTTCAGCCAACAAGTTCACACGTTCCTAAAATAATATGTGTAGACCATCTGAGCAGACAATCGCCGGTTCGACTCCGAGTCCTCCATCCCCTCGCTCACCTGGTGGATTTCAGTAGGATTTTCTTTTTCTACATCTTACTTTCTTAGCCTAAGTTTATTCTACAGTCTCTCATGTTGTGAATTGTTGGTCTCCTCGATATTTTAACTCATGGCCGACACAGCATCCTTGCAAGACTCTGGCACAACGACAATGCCGTCTAACCCGACACACATTTAAACCAGTCTGGCCGTCACGATCTGTGATGTAGATGAGAACAGTACAGAGTTGGACGCGGCGGTCCATGGTACTCCCACAACTAATGGACAAGTCGACAAGAACAGCCCGTCACAAGATGCTCGCCCTTCACCATCACCGCTACCACCGCAACCTCTTCACGTCGAGGGCAAGACCGTCCTCCCCTACCCGACGACCACGTTCCAGATCGAAAACCACCCCGTCGACGAGCGCCGCCAGTTGCGCGTCGCCGTGATTGGTGCCGGCCTCGCGGGCATCACCGCGGGCGTGCTGCTGCCGCACAAAGTGCCCGGCATCAGTTTCAAAATCTACGAGAAGAACAGCGACGTCGGCGGCGTGTGGCTCGAGAATACGTACCCGGGCGTGCGGTGCGACGTGCCGGCGCACGTGTACCAGAGCAGCGTCGAGCCGCACACGCAGTGGACAGAGAAGTTTGCGCAGGGGGCGGAGATCCGGCGGTACTGGCAAGAGACGGTGGCGCGGCGGCGCGGGGTGTACGAGCATGTTGTGTTGCACTCGAAGGTGACGAAAGCACGATGGAACGAAGGAGAGGCCGTGTGGACCCTCTCTGTGAAAGACACACGAACAGGAGGAACCGCACCGAGGTAGCGGACGTCGTAATCACAGCGATCGGTCGGTACAACGCGTGGTGGCTGCCCGACTACCCGGGCCTGGAAGACACGTTCGAGGGATTTCGAGTACACGTACGTGAGCGGGTCGGGCAACCGGTTTGCGTGGCTGGGCAACGGGTGGACGGCGAAAGAGCAGGATCCGGCAACGGACCTGACGTGGTACCTGCGGCGGCCGGCGGACGTGGACCTGCGGAGTTGGTACGAGAACTGGTATGACCTGTGGTAGGGTCGGAGGGTGACGGAGGGTGGAAGGGGGGTTGAGATAAATCATTTGAAATTAAAAATGTCTGGGTCGTAACGACATACGAGGTATATCATGGAAATGAAAAAGGAAAATACAAGAAAATGAACCAAATAACCCAAATAAACCAATAGACAGAATATCCAAAACCGTATACCGTTCCACTCCAAGCGTTTAAAGCAGAACATTAGATAAAAAAGGACACAGCGAGAAGTCGCAAAGGTGCGACCTTTACTGCTGCGGAGGATAGTATGGCTGGTGCGACTGGCCTGCCGAGTAGTACGGCTCGGGCGTGCGCAGGGCCGGGCCGGCGGCGCTGTACTGATGATTTTTTTGCTGGTACTCGGGTGCGGGCGTCGCGCTTGGGCTGACGACGTGCTGCGGCGGCGCGTACGCGGCCGCCTGCGCCTGGGCGTCCGGGTCGTAGACGGCGGTGGCCGACACGCCGCCAGCGTAGCCGGCCGATCCGCCGTAGGTCGCAGGCGTCTCGTAGGGCATGGGCTGCTGCGGGTACGGTTGGGACTGGATCTCGGCGCTGTAGGGCTGAACGGGCGCGAGGCCGCTGGGCGCGGCAGCATACGCGGCATAATCGGGGTCGTAAGCCTGGCTCACGGGTCCACCGGCCGGCTGGCCCTTCATCTCGACCACGCCAGCATCGTCGCTCTGAATCCCCTGCTTCTGTGCCTGCAGGTGCAGCCGCACCTGGTGCGCGAGGTAGGCAAAGGAGCCGACAAACAGCAGCATCTGCAGCGCGGACAAGCCCGCAATGGCGCTGATCTCGGCGAGCGCAACATTGCCGGCGACAGCGTACCGCTTCGTGAGAAGATCGCGCTTGCGTGAGGTGTAGCAGGTGTCCGCGTTAAAGGTGCTGCCATCGTCGTAACACTCGGCCGACGTCGTGTACTTGAAGGTGCCGCGCAGGGCGGCGTTGGCGCCCATGGAAGCCAACCAAAAGATGATCATGAGCAGATCCAGGGCGAGCACAGCCCAGTAATTGTAGGCGGCGCGGGCACCCGACACCTTTTCGGTAACAATGGCATAGATGCCAATGATCAGAGTAAAAAAGCCGCAGACGAGCGCGAAAGCGTAGGCGGACAGGACGAGGCCGTGCATGAGCAGACCGGAGAGCACGATAATCACGAAAGAGAGGAAGAGCTGGAAGCCGCGCGCAACAATGATGGGCACGGGCATGAAAAAGACGGGGTATGAGCCGGGCGTACCGCCGTCACCGCTGACTGGGGAGGCGTATGTGTTGGATGCCATTGTGGGGATGGGGGAGGGGATGCCGTGGGAGGAGGTGAGGTCGTGATGTGAGTCGACTGTCGATGAGGCTGAAAGATAGGAGGGGAAAGGGGAAAGAAGGAGAGGAAAGAGGAAAGAGAAGAGAAGAGCAAAAAGGGAAAGAATGATGGAGAGGAGGCTGCCCCGATCTTATGAAGAGGAAGGAAGGGAAGGCACGAGAATGGGCAAATGCGGCAAGTGGTGCCAGGCGCGATCCGCCAGCACTTCAGTTCAGCTCGGCCACAAAGGACGAGTACGGACGAGGCGCAAAGAACAAATCAAACCCATCCTCCGTCGAAAAGAAATAAAACGATGCCCAGCCCAGACCAGCCCAGCCGCAGCCAAACGCCAAATGGAGTGTGGGTGGGGCCGCCTTGCAGAAAGAGGAAGGGCCAGAACAGTGGGAGAGGGAAGGGAAGAAAAGAGACAAAATGACAGCGAAAGACACTCAAAAGACACTCAAATGGCAAGGATGCACACCAGTGGGAACGTGGGGAGCGTGGGAAGCGTGCTTGGGTGGGCGTTTTGGGCTTTTGGGGCTGCTCTGAGTCAATAGCTTGATTTCTTGGGTGCATGGTGGGACATCGTGAGGCTGTTTCTCTCTGGGCTGCTTTCACTTTTTCTCTTAAGTCTTGTCTCTGCAAATGCTCCGTACTCGTACTGGTCTTATTTTAGCATGCTGTCACGATGAAGCTTAACAGAGTCAAGTCTTGAAGCTCTTTCAAGCTTGTTTCACAAACAAGGTCGAAGAAATAAAACCCAATTTGCCAAGACGCCCCGTTCCGCCGGACAAGGCCTCCCAGCGCCGAGTTTAAGTGCCTGGGGTGGAAAGGATTGACAATAAGCATGATTGACTGGGTATCGTTGGACAGAAGCACGAGAAAATACTGAAGGAAGCGAAAACCGATATCGCGTTCACGTTGTCGCAACGTCCAGCCGCATGCTGTGAAAGGGGGCAAGAGAGGATAATAAAGGCAGGGCAACGGTTCTGGAACGGTCCATTTGTCTCACACCAGCTACCAGAGCAGATTCATCTGATAGGAGACACCTCAAGATAAGAGGAAGAGATCAAAGAAGAGAAGAATTATCGCTCGCCGTGAGAGAGAAATAATTTACGCCCAGCGGTCTTCGACTCCACTAATTAAGGTCGGCGGTCATCGAGTCCCTGTCTTTTTTCGCAATTTTCACGATTCTTGTTGGCGATTCTCGTTCGCTCATCTCATTTTCTTTTTTTTTCCGTCTCGATTTCTCCTTGCCGGGGCTGGGCAAACGGCCCCAAGGCACTTTTCCCATGTGGGTTTTGTGGGGCTCTGCGAACAGAACAGAAACATGTGGCGGCTCTGCGTGCTCCCAGCCCAGTGAAAAGTGCGGAACGAAGAGAGCGGGTCTAGGCTCTCGAGGCGCGCAAGGGACCCCTGTCCCTCTCGCAAGAAGGCCATACGAGAGAAGTGGACAAAAGAGTTGAGCCGTGCTTGCCTTCAGGGTCGTCTTCATCGTCATCGACATTTTCATTCTGTCCGTCGGACGGAATCAAACAGAATTCAAAAAGAAGAGAGAGAAGAGAGAGAGAAGGGAAAGAAATTGATGGAAAGGGGCAGGGAGAAAAAAAGAATGCCACTCCTGTGCCTGTCTTTACTTATACCCGGATTGGCCGGCACGAGCTATCTGGGCTAACATGCACGGCGCAAAGATGGCCGATGCAACTGAGACAAGCGCACCGTTCTATCGATTTCCATCCCGGGGCGCGGCAGTGCGTAGTGCCAATACATGAGGCCTAAACAAAGCGAAGATGGAGACAGATCTTGGAGAGATCGAGTACGTCGTAGACGGCTGCAATGCACGGCGGTGTGTTTCCTTTTTTTTGGACAATTTGAATTTATTTGAATTTATTTGCGAGCGGTCATCTTTCGGTTCGACCCGCCCAGAACCTCAATCTGACTTCCAAGAACCCAAGAATCTCAACAAATTCCAAGAACGGACAAAATCAAATAACCATCAAAGGAAGGGAAAGGGAAAGACTTTCTCTGTTAGCCCACCAAAAATTCGTACCTCCGTATGTTCATCCCCAAGGTTTACAACGGGAAAGCGGGCGTCGCCATGGCGGCCGCGACGGCCGTCTCCACAGCCTCGACCTCGGTGGCCGCACCGGCCGTCTCGACAGCCTCAATCACTGCCGTCGGCGTGGCACCCGGCAGGTCCCCGTCCAGCTGCAAGACCAGCGCCGAGGCCGCGTCAATCACGGGCTTGACCAGGTCGGCCACCGCCTCGAGGCCCGTCCGGCTGGCGGCCGCGTTGCCGAACGCCGTGACCTCGCTGACAATCTTGTTGGCCTTGCCCAGCAAGCAAAGAACGTCGCAGGTCGGGTTTGTTGCGGTCTCGGTGAGGTCGGCGGGCGTGATGAACTTGAGGCTGATGGCCTTGGCGGTGGCGGTGGCCGCGTTCAGGACACCCTCGAGGGCGCGAAGGGGCATGCGGACCATGTTGACGATCTGCTGGGCGCGCTCGGGGGAGACGGGCTCGGTGTTGTTGCCCATTATGCCGTCTGCAGCGGTGTTAGCTATTGTCAGCGAGCGCAGCGAGGAAGAGAAGCGAGGAAAAGAAGCGAGGACAGTACTCACTCATTTGGATTGCCAGATTGATGAGGCGCTCGTTGATGTAGTCCAGCGCCTTGGAGGCGTTGTTGAGCATGCGGTTGGAGAAGCGGGTGGGCATCTCCTCGATGGTAGAGTCGGCGGCCGTGGCAGCCGTGGCGGCGGCCGTTGGGACAGCAGCGACCATGACGGCAGCATTCGGGTGAGAAGCAGCCGCCGTGGGGACGGCACCAGACACGGCGGTCAGGGCGGCCACAGTGGTGGCAGCAGCGAGAGCACGGAACTGCATTGTGGTGGTTGAAGGGATGTGGTGTTGAAAAGAGTGTAACAAAAAAAAGGAGAAAAAAGAGAAAACAAATGAAAGATCATGAGGCGACGATAGGTGAAACAAGCCGGAAGAAGAGAGAGAAAACCCTGAAATATCGCGAGGGGGGTAGGCGCAAGGACAAAACTTAGTAACATATGAACACATGATATTGCTACGTATGGCCTGCAATGAATTTTGTGCAGTCATCTGCTTTTGCTTGACAGTTGGTTTTGCCATTGTGAGGGGTGAGGGTCTGTTGGTAGGAGAGGTGAGTGTTTGTCAAGCCGAACAAAAGGATCATCATCTCGAAGCCGCACAGTGGCGGGCTGTTGTTTACTTTTAGCCCCTTTAGGGCAAACACGGTGCGCACCAAACAGACGGACAACCAAGAACTTGCCTTAGTCATTCCCACAGTGCTAGTTACGGGACGCCCCGGTGTGGCAAAGTACATGTAAAAGAGAGAATAAGAATAAAATAAAAATAAACATTTGTAAGATACCCTGTCCGAGGGTGACGCTTGCTAATATCTAATAACAAATAACCAGAAGAGGGCTTCCGAACCCTGATGCCGTGTAAAAATCAAGCCAACAGATGAAGAAGAAAGATAAAGATGCTATTTTTTAAAGCAATACCACTACCGAGCACTGCCTGACTACCCACTCCTAATGTGCCGACCCGCCGTCCAGTTCGGCCGGTGGTGACTGGCCGTAGTGGAACGGGCTCTCGCCGCCCTCCATCTCAAAGACGCCGCCGTGTCCAGGTTGGCCTGTCCGTTGTTGTTGTAGCTGCCCTTGCTGTGGTAATGGCGGCTGGATCGATGTGGTGGACACACTTCCTGGGTGCGGTGTGCCGGCCATTGTGGACGACGTCGGCGGGCGCGGCATGGCCGTCATGTTGTAGTTTTCGGTCTGTTGCCACTGCGGCGGATACATGCTGTCCGGGCTCGTATGGCTCGTGTAGATGGACTTGCCGGGTGTGAGGGGGGCTGCTCCGTACGTCGGCATCGGTCCGTTGCGGCCCGTCTCCAGCATCAGGTACGGCCGTGGACCCCGTTCCCGCCCGGCGCCATTATAGAAGACGGCACTGCTGCCGTCCCCCAGGTAGTTGCCGCTGCCGCCGCCCATCTGCTGTTCTTGCTGGCGCGCCAGTGCTTTCCGCCGCCCGACCTCGCTGCGGTGCCGCCGGATCCAGAAGAAGGCGACGACGCTGAGGCCGACGACGGACACGCTGACGCCGGAGGCGATGCCGGCGGTGGCGGCGACAGACAGCGGTTTGTCGTCGGTCGTGCCGCCCCCGGTAGACGTCGTCTCATCGCAGGTTCCAAAGGCCGACTGGCATCCCGCACCGCAGTAGTCGGTCGTCGAGCCGCAAAAGTTGTGCTGCGAGCAGCAGTTGCCAAATATGGAGCCGATGCAGGTGAAGGTGCCGCCGCAAGTGGCGTTGGTGGTGGTGGTGAGGGAGTTTCCGGACGAGGTGGAGGAGGAGGCGGTCGAGGTGCCACTGTTGCCGCCGCTGCTGCTGCTGCCGTCACTGCCGTCATCACCATCATCATCACCGTCGTCATCATCATCACCATCACCGTCGCCATCATCATCTCCGTCGTCGTCGCCGTCACCGTCATCGCCGGTGTCATAGACACTGTTGCTGCTGCTGGCCGAGTCGGCACTGGTGGTCACGCTCACGCTGTCCCCGTTATCCGCCGCCAACCCGTCGTCGTGGTTCTCAATCACGGAAATGCCCGGACTCGGCAATCCGGGGTCGCTGGCATTAAACTGAACGTCGTCGCGTGCCGTCTTGAACGTCAACACGTAGTGCGGCGTGGCGTCGAGCTGCGGTTGGGGGATGGCGACGGTCCAGTTGAAGGTGCCGTCCACGGACAGGTCAACGTTTTTGGTGAGGAGCTGGGAAAAGGTGTCGCTGACACTATAAGCATAGGCGGCCACCCAGAGGTCGGCGGTTGTATTTCCTGTCAGACCGTCGGTCCCGGCCCAGGCGACGCCCAAAGTCTGCCCCGCGAGGAGGGTCCGACTGAAAGCGTCCTCTGTCGCGTCCGGGACGACCCAGACGGAGGAGACGGTGGCGTCGGAGTCGGTGGGGATGTCGGCGGCGGTTCTGTCGACAAAGACAGCCAGGAGCTGTGCCGCCAGCAAGGCGCGTGTTGTTGGTGTCCTCATTGTGTGGTGTGGAGAGGGTGGTTGGACAAAAAAGAGGCCAAAGAAGACGGCTCGCGCCTTCAGAGAGCTGTTCGTTTGATTTGTTGATATTGCCCGAGATAAAGGTATGAGGAGGAAGGAGAGAAGAGAAGAAAAAAGAGAGAAAAGGAGAAAACAGAGGAACAACAGGACAGAGGACAATAGAGGGTATATGAAAAACTGAAACTGCCTGTCTACGCTTACAAGAAAGGGCCATGCGGCTGTTTTCTCCCTTCATATCTGCTTCTCCCTCTCTCTCTTCCCTCTCCACCCCCATGAACACCCCTTATGCTTAATGGCCCTGGTCACTCTCTTTTTTCATCGCTTCATCATCCGCGTCTTCTGCGTTTTGACAGGTGCAGGGGACTGGCTAGGGTAAGAAGAAAGTTATCGGCCGGCGTGGCCATGGCATGAATTGGATCCCACGAGAGGAGCCATCCACGCAAAACCCCATGCAAAAAAAACCAAAAATCCCCACGCGTGCGGATGGGCCTCCGGCTCCCGCATAAATGCAAAGCCGACGTTGAGCCTTATCGAGGTGGTAGAAAGGCAGACAGAGGGAGGAGGGAAGAATCGGTGACAAGGGTCGGGGGTTGAACGTCGAGGTCGAGGTCGAGGCCGAGGCCGAGGGTGTTGGCTGTTGGTGACAGCGAAGAATGGAACAATGAGAGAGAGGGGAAAACCGGGAAACTGGGACAAGGAGCTGCGTCTCCAAAACGATTCTACGACAACGATCCCAAGACGCACCAGAGACACGGCAGGCCTCAAGACGGCCGGACGAGTGTATCGACTAACGCACGCGCGCCGTGGCCATGACTGTTGACAGTTACTGAGTAAAATCCTAAAGGGACAAAAGACACGAGCACACATCAACGGCAGCGACGGTTCACACCCACACTCACGCCCATTGGCTGGGGAGACGGCCTCCCGGAGGATTCAGGAGATACAAACCGTTCTCTACAGTCGTTTTCATGGACAGTTTCCTCCCACGCAGCAACCTGAAGGAGGCACAGCAGCAAAGCTGCACCACAGACGAGGGGAAACTGGGACGGCCGGTCGATCTCCACCGAGGGGCTTGACAGGCAGGGGGCAGGCAGGGGTGTCGACATTGACGAGAGAGACATTCATTTGGCGTTGCATCTTGCAAGACGAGTATCACCCCACGTTCCCGTCAGGCGGGCCGCAATGTGGACGTGGGTGTAAGAGGGAGAGACCGTCGGATTGGCTGATGTGCTGCGCTGAAACGCATAACGATAGGAGAAGACGAAAAGGACGGATGCCCCCCTTTTGGCTTTTTGCGAGCCTTTTGGCCGCCACGTCTCTTCCTTCTCATCCTTTACGCCCAACACAGCTTAACGGCTGGCTCAATGACGGTAAGGAGTAGATTGAAAAGAGTTGGGCGAACGTTTCATTTCCTACGAGTACATTCTGGGGAAGAATTGGGCGGCTTTGACTGCATTCACCTATCAGACGACGTTTACACACCATAGGCGCCTCAATCTGAAATTCGGTTAAAAACTAGGCGGCAACTGCGCAGCTAGTGACCTCAAATTGCAAAGTGCAGAAATACGACTTCGCCTGCGCCGTTTTCCGTGTTTCTGTCTCTTCTTGTCGTTGTCCCCTTCAGTTCCTCTTAACTTTTTCTTCTCGACAGCTCTAGTTGCAACCCAACAGGACATTCTAGTTTCTATCTTCCAAATTACCAGAAATTTCAAAAGCTTTTGCCCTTTTACTTTTACGGTCGGATCCGAAGACAAGTCTAATCGAGACGTTGCAATTATCAAAAGAGGAACACGACTAGTGGCACCGGCCGGCGAACGTCCTACTTCTTCCGCGACTACCTTTACCACCCGTGATCAAACTTCTAGAGATCGACGGAACCACCTCAACGATGGCCAACCAGGTTGTCAGCACGGCCTCGACGTCCTTGACTCTCATCGTTAGCCCCGGACCCAACAAAGCGTCCTCAGAGTACCGCCACTCGCCTCTGCAGCAGCAGGACAGCATCCGCCTACTTCGTCTGCTACCAAGCATAGACAAAGATGCACCGATCCAGTGCCAGCTCTTTGAGTATTCCCTTCAGGGGCCGACTGAGGAAATACACCTCTACGAAGCCCTGTCGTACGTGTGGGGCTCGACTGCGAACCAGCAGACTGTGTATGTGCAGTCCGAGGACGATGCCAAGGGCAGCTTCCAGACATTACTTGTCACGGCCAACTTGCACGTGGCCTTAAAATACCTTCGCAGCCGCCGCATTGCGCGGACTATCTGGATCGACGCTGTGTGCATCGACCAGAAGAAAAATGCAGAGAAGGAGCAGCAAGTGCAGATGATGGCCAAGGTCTACAATTTTGCAGACCGGGTGGTTGTTTTTCTGGGCGAGGCGACCGACAACGGTGACCAGGCGCTCATTGCCATTTGCAATGCGGCGACCCAGCAACACACGGGCACGCCCGTTGATGCGAGTACATCGAACCAAGAAGCGATCATCAAGCTGCTGCAACGGCCTTGGTTCCGACGTATTTGGGTACGTACAAGTAACACACGGGCATGCAAGGCACCGCATTTTGTATATCGTATTAACATTTTGTTTCACTCAGGTCCTTCAAGAGGCTGCTGCGGCCCGGCACATTCTCATCAAATGCGGTTCTGTTGAAATTAACGGATACGCGTTTTGCTCGGGCTTGATTGTACTGAACCCGTACAAAGACCGGCCCGAACTGCAAAATCTGGCCCGTTCCGTGGTCGTCTTGATTTCCGGCGCCAATTTTCGACCCAGATACGCAACGGACACAGCGTCCCGCTTTTCTCTGCAAATTCGACCTCTTGCCGAGCTCGTAGACATGTACCACACGCGTGCCGCGACCGAACCACTTGACCGGTTTTACGCACTGTTTGGTATGAGTTCCGACGACCTCGGCGCGGCAGGGTTGTCCATCGACTACGGTGCGTCGTGGAGAGACGTTTTTAAAAAAGTGGTCCGCCTTGCGACGTCGGACCAGGTGCTGATCAGCACCTGGGATGGAAAGCAAGTGGCATTTATCCGGGGCAGCGCCTGCGTCCTTGGCGATATCATGCATGTTGAAAAATCCGGCCCTCAGGACGACAGACAAACTATTGTCGTCGCCTGGAGAGGTGAACTCTGCTATTTCGCGGAGAGAGAGATGGAACAGTCGACATTGGTGTTCCGGGCCCCAGCCACGAGGGTCCTTGTGGGAGACATTCTTGTTCTCTTGCAGGGAGCATCGAAGCCGACCATTGTCAGGCTGTGTGACGAGCATACGGCCATTGTGTCAACGTCCGTCGAGCTGTTTTCCACCTCGGACATCCCAAAAGGCTGGTCTCAGAGGACGAAGCCTAGGACGCTACCAACTGCGACATTTGACTGGCCACACTGTTTACCGACGCTAACAGACTTCCCACGACACGTGTTTCTCGTATGGGACTGGCATTTGTCGCAATTCAGGGAGTGGGACAACGCGTGTCCATACCACAAACAAGAGTATGAGTGCTCCCTAAACTCCTCAAATGGCCAAAAAGGCGCTGCGTGTGCAGAGCCACAGTGGCAGGATTGTGTGGACAAGGCTATGCGCCTGTGGGATTTGGCACGGCTGCAGTACGACAAAAAACAGGCGGTTTTCACGTCTTCGTATACAAAGCAAGATAAGGAAACGCAGACCTACCCAGACGAGATTCTCAAAAAAGCCTTGATGAACTACAAGATGGCCTTGAACCGTGTGGGTAGCACAGGTAGAGGCCACCAGCCTTGGAACTGCCTGCTTCTCAGTGGCGTCGACCGACAAGCGGCGCTGTCTCTGGCGGCTTGGGGCGGGCACGAGACCGGAGTGAGTCTGCTGTTGGACCAGGGCGGTGCCACCGCCCATGCACAGGACATTTTCGGCCGGACGCCAGTCTTCTGGGCAGTCATGGGCGGCGATGAGGCCACTGTACAGCTCCTTCTTGGTCGGGGTGCTGATGTCGATACGCAAGACCTCTTCCAGTATACGGCGTTGTCGTGGGCTGCGGACGTCGGGAACGAAACGTTGGTGAAGCTACTGCTGGACAAGGGTGCTGACGTTTCTCCAAAGAACAACTGGGGGCGGACGGCGCTGTTTTTGGCTGCAGCCGCTGGGCACGACGGCATTGCAAAGCTGCTACTGGACAAGGGCGCAAACACCGAGACAGTGGACTTGCTGGGCCGTACGCCATTGTCAGCAGCTGCTATGTGCGGTCACGAGCCCGAAATTTACGACGATATTAACAGAGATTCACGTTTAAGGTTAATGAATTATTCGAAATCCGCGCTTTCGCTCGCCACCAGAAGCGAATATGTGGCCGTCGTAAGACTCCTGCTCGACAACGGCGCCAACATTGAGACATGGGACGTGAATGAACACATACCGCTTACACTGGCCGCTAGTAGGGCGCACTTCGCGCTCGTCAAGCTTTTACTCGACAAAGGTGTCGAGATTGGAGCGACGCGATATTTCATTAAGCGCACGCTCAAACCATTGCTGCATGCCATCATAGGACATCACCAGGCTGCCGTACAATTACTACTCGATAAGGGCGCGAACATCCTAGCGGAAACGATCGTATCTAACACAACCCTGGCTGTGGCCGCCGCTGCAGGTGAAGAGGGAATCGTGCACTTGTTGCTCGACAGAGGGGCTGAACAATTCCAAAAGAAGCACGCGTACTTTTATGCGCTCCAGTCAGCTGCTTGGCGTAACCACGAGGCCGTGGTGCAACTTCTCCTTAATAGAGGTGGCGACATCAATGCGGCAAGCTCCAGTGGGGAAATATTGCTGGTAGAGGCCGCTGACTTCGGCAAAGCGGACATTGTGCAGTTACTGCTCGATAAGGGCGCCGATATCGATGCGACGGACAACAGGGGCAGGACAGCTCTTATGCAGGCTGCAGTTGCGGAGCATGAGAACATATTACAGCTGCTGCTTGACAGAGGAGCCAATGTGGATAAGAGGGACAAGTATGGTTATTCGCTGTTACTGGCAGCCACCGAGTCAGGAAACAAGGGCATCGTCCAACTCCTCCTAGACAAGGGCGCCAATGTCGAGGTCAAGGACCGCGATGGGGAAACAGCCCTCATCGTTGCCGTACGGATTGGCCACGAGGAAATAGCACGGTTGTTGATCGACAAGGGCGCCAACGTTGAGGCCAAGGACTACCATGGGCAGACAGCTCTCTTCCTTGCTGCAAGGGAAGGTAACGAAAAATAGCACAGCTGTTACTCGACAAGGGCGCTAATGTGGATATAAAGGACGAAAGTAATCGTACCCCGTTTTCGGTGGCTGGCGCTGGAAATTACAAGCTTCTGGCTCTCTTGAAATCATATCGCCGTCAAGTCTAGGGAATGGTGCTGCCATGTTGGGTATATAGAGCTTGATTTAAGATAAGGCAAGCCAACCGAATTTTATACAAAACTCTGCTGTACGACATTGCTAGTGAGGGCGGGCGCGGAGCATACCTCCGGGCACACGCCTCCTGACACGCACAACACACAACAACACAACTCAAAGAACAAATCTTGTAGTCACGTAACACGTCCCCAGCCGTATAGACGCCGCCATGTTGTTTGATTCTTTCGTTGCGAGAAAAGGAGGGAAGGAGGTGTCGAGGCGATATTCGTTCTGATCGGTCTTCTACGTGTCGGAGGATGTGTCGTTTCCCGGCGGGAGGTGGTCGTGGTCGCCGTGTTAGGATGCGCCCCCTGGGCAACCGCCCGGGTTGCGCAAATCTGCTCTAGAAAATTATGTGCTTCTTCTTTCAAGTCACTTACGAGTATTTTCTTATTAATCACTGATGGATGCTGCTTCTTGTGATGGAAACTCGTTGATTCTCTATTCTGGAGACGATGATGTCCCTTCTAAAAACTAAAAGCAAAGGCGCAACGTGAATGAGAACAGAAAAGGTGGCACAGGCCTGCCTGGGAGATTACCGTGGGACCAGCCCGTTAAAACAATTCAGCCATAAAAGAACAGCCATAAACGACAGGAAAAGGGGGAAATAAAGAAAATAAAAATAAAAATAAAGACAGGAAAATCCCTAAAGGGTGCACCCTAGTCACTCCTCAATAGGCGGTCTTAAAAAAAATTGAGCGCCTATTTGAGAAGAAAAATGAATAAAATAAAGATAAACATGAGTAAAAGAAAGAAAGAAAGGGAGCTAGATTAGAAAGATAGTAGAAAGAGAGACAAAAAGTGTAATACACGATCTAAACACCTTTTGAAGATCCCGTGCGTGAAGACCAACCCAAAAGAGCTGGGTGCCGTTTCAGCACGGTCCTTCATGGCCATGCCGCCCATCGACGAGTTCACAATTCGGTTCTTCTTTTCGACTTTCTCTTTCATGTTCTTCTTCCCATCCCCGCCGATTCGTCGCTTGTTTTGTTTGTCGTTGCACCGCCGGGCATTTTCCTCGCGTTGTTCGGAACCGAGAAATGCAGTTCGGCATCGTCGACCGTTCACAGAGTACTTGATTCTTTTTGTCCCCCCTCTCCCTCACAGACTGCGTTTCAGACGCGCCGACATGGTGCGCAACCGCTCGTCGTCGGCATCAACTAGCGAGCCAAGCCAAACTTTCTTCGTGTCGTCGTTGTCTTCGTCGTCTTCGACGCCCCTCTCCGTGTGCGTATTGCCCAGCAGGATGGGCGCTGTGTTAATGTACAGCGACTCGTAGTTGCCCGCTGGCACGACAAACGTCTCGTGGAAGGCGCTCAGATGCGGGTAGCGGCCGTTGCCGTCAGTCATCACCCCCTTTAGCCATTCGTACGCCTCCCGGTGCACCGCACTGCCCGCAAACCGCTGCACACTGCCCACGTCGCGAAAGTAGAGCACCAGAAAGATTGTGTCATGGGAGGTGCGCGCCGCCGACCCGCCCCGGAACAAGTCGCCGCCCAGCACGCCGTACTCGGTGCGCTTCTCCTCTAGAGCGGCCAGCGTGTCTCGAAACTGCTGCGTCATAGCGCGCGCCCCGGGGGCGAACACGCCGAGCGGGTGGTTGAAGCGGGCGCCGAAATGAAAGACGACCACCCCCTGGCCTGGTTTTGGTGCGTACCGTCCGGTTGGGGAGGGGATGTGGGCAGTGGAGCGTCCCGGGATGACGCCGGCCAGAAACGAGTGCGTAAGCCGGCGACCGCAGAACTTGATCGTCGGGAGAAACATCTGGGCGAGCGTGACGGTGGGCGCGAGGACGAGCAGGGCGGCGGTCGGTATCCGGCACCAGGGTGTCGGGACGGCCGCGGCAAAGGCCATCTGCAGGCCGGCACCGATGGCCAACAACGTGTGTAGCTTAAAGGCATCTTTGATGATGTGCTGGCAACGATGGGTTAGTTGTTTTCGCAACGAGGAACAAACGATGAGGAGGTTCTTACGGCGGGCGCTATTTCAGTCCATCGAACGGGCCGCACCGTCGTCGGCGGCACAATACTGCGGAAGTCGTAGCCATCCGGGGGTGGCGATGGCAAGGTGTCTGGATGCAGCTTCCCGTCGTTTCTTTCTGTGCTGTCGTCCATGGCGAGGGCTTGCTTGTCTGGGTCTTAATTTCTTTTTTATTTGCGGTTCTCATGATCGTCGAGATTGCATCGCAGAAATTATTTAGAGGTCAGAAATAATATCTTTGTAGAACTGTGAGAGAGCGGTGCTGCAATGGTGAAGAAGTCCGTCGTACACCACCGCTCTTTGTTAAGCGACAAACTGTGTCCCTCTGTACACGTCTCGCTCGGCTGTCTTTGTCCACTGCCGTTTGCTCGGTTCCACCCATTTGCCGTCACGCAGCTGTTTGTTGTTCACATTTCGCCTCGATGTCTAGGTCTGTCGGTGAGACGCACTGGCTGTCATTCGACAGCAGGTGGCAGATGTGAGACCCGTTGGGAATGTCTGTCAATGTGCGACCATGACGGGCAAACAATTTGTACTCTGTCGGTGCTGATATGTGAATGGAAAACAATTCTTGCTCATATTCTAGTGCTACTGTGAAACGGTCTACCGTGTGATAAAATCAAAGAAGAAAAAATAGGAAAGAAAACACAAAGATTTCGGATCCTTTTAAACACCCACTACCCTTTGCCTCCCCTACTTCTTCTGCTGGGCCACCCACTCCTCCACGTCCTTTTTAAAGTCTGGCTTGTACAGCCACGTTAGGTCAAACGGCTCCCGCGCCGCGCCCGTCACAAACGCCGCGTCCGTCGCCGGCATCCGCCGCAGGTCGATCTGGTGGTTCAGCGCAAACACCTTGTCCACGCGCCCCTGGCGGTACTGCTGCCAAAAGTCCAAGGCGGCCTGGGGGTCCTTGACGTCGTCCGTCGTCCATTGTCTTGCGAGGAGGAGTGCAAGTATGTACACGTCCTCAAAGGCCTGGTTGATGCCCTGCCCGGCCGACGGCGGGATGGCGTGCGCGGCGTCGCCCAGCAAAATCACGCGCCGCGTCGCCGATGCCCACCGGTCCAGCTTGGGCACGACGTAAAAGGGCCACACGTTGATCTTAGCCGGGTCGATGGTGGCGACGGCGTTAGCGACAATCTCGGGGTAGTCGTCCGCCCCGTCCTGGAGGAACGCGACGGCGGCGGCGCGCCCGTCCGCCAGCGACCCGCGCTGCTCCCAGTCCGCGCGCTCGTGCTCGAGGATGCGGCGCTGCTTGCCGATGAGGACCTCGCCGCCGTCGGGGTTTTGCGGGGCTATCACAAACGCGGCACCGCCCGTCTTGTCCCTGGAGGCAATCGTCACGGGGATGTGGTAGCTGCCGTCGGCCGGCAGCTGCAGCTGGGCCGTGGGCACCGCCGCTGTGATGCCGGCCATGCCCAGGAAGGTCGTCTCGAGGTCCGGGTACAGGTGCCGCCGGACCGTCGAGTGGATGCCGTCGGCGCCCACGAGCAGCGACGCCGTTTCAGTCGTGCCATCCGTGAACGCAAACGTCACGCCGCCGCTTGTGTTGGTGGCCTCGTCCTCGCTCACCACATGCGAGTACTTGCGGCCGTACACCACCGAGATGCCGTTTTCTTTCAAGGCCGCCACCAGCGTGTCAATCAGCACGTGCCGGTAGATGCGCAGGCCCTGGTAGCCGTACTTGTCCGCACCGCCAAAGTCGTATGTTTCGGTGACCTGGCCCTCGCTGTCGCGGAAGTCGAGCCGCTCAAAGCTGTAGCCCTGCGGCTTGACCACGCTGTACACCGAAAGCGCGTCCAGCACCCGCAGCGCGTTGGGCGAGAGCATCACTGCGCCGCCAATGTTGAGCGGCGCCGGCCGGGACTCGTAGATGGTCGATTTGATGCCCTGCTGATGCAGCGCCAGTGCGAGCGTCAGCCCCGAGAGGCCGGCGCCGATGATGGCCACGTGGTGGTCGGTAGACATTGTGGAGGGAGGGGAGTTGATATTATTTGAGTTGCGGGTGTTGATACTTTGCGTTGGGAATGGTGAGGATGGAATATGGTGCAGTGGATTGTTGGATGCTTGGAAGAGGTGACTATTGTAAGCTGCGGGTTGAGTGTTGCTTTGTAGAGTTGATGATGAGATCAGGTTATTTCATTTCCTCTCTTTCTCTAGACGATGAGCCATTCTTATATACTTGGCGAGCATTTACGATCGTAGGGTCGCAGTACTCCCATCTTTGTAATGTCTTGTCAAAATGTAAGCCGTGAGCCGTGAGCCGTGAGCCGTCAGCGCTGCCTTCGCAATCCTTCGCGTCCACGGCACTCCGCCTCGCCTCTCCGCAGATGTAAATGCTATCCCCGACACGGTCCGGGGATTAGGCGCCGGTCACCGAATCTGCGATAATTAGCGTCTTTCATTGGTCAGACGGGCTTAAAGGACCCACTTTAGGGGATAAACACTGTAACCCCGTCTTACACAGGAATTCCCGCCGTTGGATTCCTTCAAAGCGATTCCATTGCGGTTTGTTCTTTCTTTCAACCCTCCTCTCGTCATCGCTGCTCCCCCGCACTGCATGCAACGCCAGAGCACGGATGAACGATGCGATTCGCCGTCTCGCATTTTAGAGAGTAAAGTGCGAGATGACAAATGGGATGCGAGACAACAAACGGCAAGTGTGAAAAGTGCGAAGCGCAGAAAGCCGTAAAGTGCGAAGGAAGGTGCGATCAAGTGCGAGCTGCAGGACGAGCTGCAGGACACAAACCAACAGCAAAGCTATGCGAACAAGCAAACCAACGTCACTCACGTTGTGCCGTGTCTCGCATCGGTTGTGCGACCGTGCAGACCGTCTCGCTCTGTCGGTCTTTTAGTGTTTCCCGCTCTCTTTTTGCTCAACAGTTTTCCTTTGTCGGCTTCTGACTGCCGAAGCGAGCTCTGTGATACAAATAGCAACTAGCAGTTGTACGGCGTACAATGTGCTGCATGTCGCTTAGATCTTCAGACGACGGACAGCAAAGACAAGTTTAATGGAGAGGCGTAGACAACTGTTGTCAATTGGGTATACAACACAGGGCAAAAAAAGAGGCAATCAAACGAAGAACAAGCAAAAAAGTAAACAAACGATCAAACGATCAAACCAAAACCAACACATTAAACGCCCTTGTTAAACCATTATCACCATCCACCCTCCTACCGAATCTTCCGCCCGTGCGAGTGGTACACGCCCAGCACCTTGCGCCAGCGTACAAATGCATTCCGCTGGCTGATCTCCAGGTCCTGCACCCGGTCGCCCGACCGCGGCAGGTACCGGCACATAATATCGCTGTCGCGCGACATGTCCTGGTGCCGCACCGCCGTGCGCCCGTCGCCCGAGCCCGCGCTGCCGATGCTGCCGATGCCCGTGCTGCTGCCACTGTTGCCGCCGCCGCCCGACCGCAGGTCCAGACAGACCAACGCTGTGCCCTCGTGGTGCGTCGACACCTTGACAAAGACGAGGCCGGCCGCCAGCAGCGTGCGGATCTCGGGCTTAATGTCGACCTTGAAACCCTCTCCTGCGGCACCGCGGCGCGCAAACGCCTTGTTGTAGGGCCCGGCCGCCACCAGCACGTTTTCCGATTCGGTCGTCAGCAGGTGCACCAGCAGAGCCTGCGCATCGATGCCGGTCACGGCCTGCAGCTCGCTCAAACTGTGGCAGGTAACGCGCTGCAACAAAAAGTCCCGCCACGGCCATTCGTTGACGCGCACGCTTTTGGCGATCAGCATAATGAAACCGGCCACCACCCAGGTGTACGTCGTGATGCCGAACGGGTCGACGTTTTGGAGCGCGATGCTGTTCTCCTCCGCTCTCCCCAAAAACACGCCAATCATCAGCCCGCCCACCACGAGCAACGCGCAGATCGCCAGCACGCTGTACACGTACGTCGTACAGCGCACGCGCACCGTGCGCTCCTCGACAACCCACTCGGAGCTTTCTTTCGACAGGCGCTCCTGGCGGCGGCGCGCCTCGCGCACCCGCTGCTGCCGCTGCTCCGCCGACGCCGTGTCCCAGGCGTTGGTACCCATCCGCTTGTCCGTGCTCTCGCCGCTGTTGCTACTGCTGCTGCCGTCGCCAAAACCGCCGCCCCAGCCACCCAGCATGGCCGCGTGGCGGTGCGTCTGCGCCACCAGCGAGCGCGACAACGACCGGAAATCGGCGCCGGGCAGGCACGAGCTGCTCTGCTGGTCGTAGGACAGCGTGTGCAGCGCCGCCACGGCCGTGTACTCGGGCGCGCGCGGCCGGAAGTCTTCGTCGACGTCAATAGGCAGCATCTCGCCGAGCCCTTGGAGCGCCGTCTGTAGCTCGTTGATGACCGTGGGCTGCGTGCACATGAGCGGCACCATGACGGCGATGATCTGGCCGAGCGTGGTGAGCGGCATCTCGACTGGCTTGGTCGTGGCCTTGACGTCCGGGTCGCCATCGCCGTCAATGACTTGGAGATGGGCCGTGACTCGCGTGCCAGACGGGCGCTCGCCAGTCGGGAGGACAGGGCCAGCACCAGGTGCGCCCGCAGGCAGGAAAGCACCGCGGGACGATGCACTCGACGACGAAGCGCTGACCTTGCTCTTGCCCTTCTCGTTGTCGTCGTCCAGGTCGCTGCCGGCTGCCAAGGCCGCCCGCTTGTTCCGCGCCCGCAGCTCCTCCACAGCGTCTCGGAATAGCTTGAAGCCCTGGTAACTGTGCTTGACAAACAGTGGCCGGCTTGACCCGGACATGTCACCGCCGCGGTCCTGGTGCACAAAGGCCGACAGCGGCGTGTCCATGGTGCCGCCGCGGTAGACCACGGAGCAAATGTCCAGCGCGTCCTCGGCGAAGCCGGCGCCCATGGCCATCTTGGCCGACACCGACGACGAGCCCTTGAGCTCCTGCAGCATCGTCAGCAGCGTCGACGACGTCCAGTTCTCGATGCGCGACAGGTCGGCAAAGTAACTATCGCTGCCGCGCTTGCTGGTCTCGAGGAACGCCTCCAGCTCGCGCTGCCGCCGCGGCTCGTAGATGGGGTCCATGTGGAAGCCGCCCCACCGCGGATGCGCCCCCATGCCAAACGCCCCGCCGTTGCGCTCGTTGCTCTGGCCGTTGCCGCCATTGCCGTTGATGTTCATACCGCCAAGGATGTACGGCGCGTCGTCGTCGTCGTCGTCTGGCTGCTCCAGGTCCACGCGGGTCGCACCGAGTGCCTGCAGCACCTTCTGCTCAGCCGAATAGTTGCGGCCGTACTCGAGCGAGCGCTCCGCATACTCTTGTGCGTCGCGCGCCAAGATCTTAAGCTTGGCCGAGTATTTGGCCAGCCCGCACAGTGCACGGCTCTGCCAGGCGGCGTGGTCAGCCGCCGACATGGCCAGACGTGCGGCCGTCGCCGTCAGGTAGTCGACGAAGGCGCAGTAGCGCACCATGAACTCGCGCGTGCCCACGGCAATGCCGCCCGTGGCCTTGTCGGCGTCGGGGCCGCCGGTGTGCTTGGCCGGTTTCGCGTCCTCCTCATTCTCGTTCTCGTCCTCATCCTCGCTGTCGTCACTGTCGCTCTCATCCTCGTCGGCCTTCTCGCCGTTCTGCCGCCGCCGCCCGCGCTCCTTCTGCTTGTTGATGCGCTCGAGGCGGTCCTCCAGAATCTTTTGGCTATTGCGGTACGCCCAGTGCGTCGTGAAGCGCTCGGCATTCTGCTGCAGCAGGATCGCGTTGTCGTGCCGGCAAATGTGCATGTTGAACAGCACCTGGTCGGCGACGTGCGCCAGCCGCCGGTATGCTGTCACCGTGTCCGGTTCCGGGAACAGCGCCTCGGCCTCAAACGACAGGCGCTGGTTCTGCCCGCCCATGCCCATGTTCTGGACGGCGCCGTGCAGCCGCTTGACCTCGTAGTCCCAAAGCGCACGCTCTTCGACCTCGGTGACGTCGTACTCGGTCAGGTCGTCAAACTTGACGCGCTCCCGCTTGCGCGGCGTGTTGCCCGACACGACGCCGCTCTTGTACTCGATGTGCGCAAACACCATGTCGCGGACATCCTCGATGGTGGCCTTGGCCGAGTCGGGCAGCGGTAGGTCGGGCGGCAGGGCCAACAGCTGGCCGGGTGTGAGGGCGTCCTGGTTAGCATTGCTGCCGCCACGCGCCGTGAAAGTGTTGGTGCCGAAGCGGCCCACGTAGGACCGAGACCGTTTCTTGACCATTGGATTGGAATTGGTGGTGTAATTGGATGGGGAAGTAACTTGTCAATGGTGTAGAGAGAAAGTGCAATGGGGTAAAGTGTCGATGAGTCGTGATGTTTGACTGGCAATATCAAGAGGAAGCTGTCCAGCTTGTTATCAGAAAGCGAAAGTATGGGGAAGTACGCAGGCCGTCAGGCAGAAAAGCGTCGAGGGGGGGTAGGGACATAAATCCAAGAACGCCTCTGGCCAATCCTTCAGGGTCGAAGAGGTCTCCAACTCGCAAGGCTCGGGCCAGGCCACAGATAGATTGCCTTGCCACCCATCAGAACCACAATCCATCATCCAGGCCACAACCCGACCGCCAGCCCAGTCAGGCTACACTTCACAGTCGTTGGGACTAGCATAAGAGCGATCGTCAAGGGAGGGAGGCGGGCCGTTCTCTGGCTGCCGAAGGATGCGGCTCTGCTGCCTTGTGGATCGTGCAAAACGAATGAAAGAAAAAAAGCTTGTCCACTTGTGTTAGAATTTGGTGATTGTTCAGCGCGACTCCGTATTCGTGCTTTTTGGAGGCCCAAGCCGCCACAGCAGGGGCAGGGACGCTCCTTCCGTCAAGATCTGCCCTCCCATTCGCTCTTTCCCTTGTTTTTTTTTCGCTCACCCCTGCTCTTCACTCCTCCCTCTTTCCCCTTGTTTATCCACCTTTCGTTCACTCTTTCCCCAGGCTGCGCAGTCTCTGGCAAGAACTCTTGCAAAAATGCAAGCCTAAACTGGCAAGAGCGTAAGCCTCAGCCACAAGCCTCTTTTTCCTCCCTGCATCGACAACCCACAATCACCACCACCTAAGCAGCGCTGTCACAGTTGACCGTCGAGACCGTTCTCCATGTTTCTCCCACATCACCCCTGTAGCCACCAATAAGAGGCAACCTGCTGTCGCTCGTGGGCTGTGCTTGCCAGGTGCCCAACCTCCGCCCTCTGCGATTTGCAGCCTCCATCCAACAGCCACGCAGCCCAACCTTCATGAGCCTTCTCATCGTTTCTCTGTGGAAAAAGACAGCCAAAATCTCTGCGGTTGCATTCGCGCCAGAAAACCGCCTGTGGAAGGATTCGCAGTCTGGCAGTCTGCCCAACGACCCATGCCTTCCCTACCCCCCCACGGTCTCGAACACGTTCTTCCCGCGTCGCCTCATTTCAAAAATAACGATGCTTTCGGCGACGATCAGAGAACAGGGCTCGACAGGGCTAGGGCCTGACCAACTGACCCAAACACCCATGTCGTCTGGTCTGGCTGCCTCACTGCCTGGCCTGGCCCAGGAATAGCATGCCGCCGCACGCACATCCCCGAAGCGGGCCACACCCTCCGCCGTCATTGTAGCGAACCTGGAGGGATCCAATGGAGAGCTATGACTAGAGACGAGGAATATGTACTCCAGTGGTGATCCATGTGATGTTGAACTGAATATAACATCATGGCCCTTGGCGCTGCTGGTTTTCTTTTGTTTGTTTTTTTATCATCTACCTGAGCATCACCGACATCCATTACCAAATTGCTGTCTCGCATCACCACATTCACGATGGAGTACAACAGCGTCATCGCCGAGTACGAGAAGATCCTCGGCGGCCAGTTCCTCCCCAAGATGGAAGAGCTCCAGGCCGCGGCTGGGAAGACCACTCCGGCTGCTGGAGATGCTACTGCCGCCGCGGGCCTCGAAACCGTGCCAGAAGGCGCATCAACAGCACCAGGTGCCGCATCTTCCTCAAAACCCAATGCTGCATCTGCCGCGAACGGCAGTGTACCCCTTCTTGGCGTGCCTGCTGGCATCCCGGTAATACAGACGGAGGCGGGCTCCAGCAGCGCCGACTCCAAGATCAATAAGAGCAAAACCAACAAGAACAACAAGAAGAAAAAGGGCCAAAAGGGCAAGGGCGACGACTTCATCCCTGACCTCAAGAAAGTCGTGCAGTTCAGCGATGGCGAGGGCAAGAAGCGCGTCATTGGCCTCGAGACGTACAAATTCAAGACGTACCGCTCGCGCTACACGCAGGTGCTCGCCGAGGCCGAGGAGAAACCCTTCCGCGACTACGCCATCCTTCTCAAGGCCGAGGTCAACGACAACCCGCAGGGCGGCATCAAGGCCGACTTTACGCTGGAAATTCAGTCCGACGGCCTCAAGAACATCTTCCGCACCATTGCCAAGCGCTACCGCGAGCTGACACTCGATACGGGCGACGAGCCCATTGTCATCGAGTACCCCTTCCGCTGCCTCTTCTTCCTGCGGACGCGCCTGCGCGAGCTTCAGCACGACCCGGCCACGGCTGCCTCCACGCGCCGGGAGCTGGCCAACCTCGTCGACTTTATCCATGCGCCCATCGGCCACGACAAGATCATCGAGACGTACAACAGTCTCGTGCCGCACGGCAAGATCACCTTCCCCATGGTGTGGACGCTGTTCCCGCCCTACGAGCCCGTTCTCGCCATCCACCCGGGCCTGCCGCTCGAGAAGAGCTCGTGCTTCTTGGTGGAGAGTGTCGCCTTCTCACAGGAAAAGAACGAGCCGTGCTGGGAGATCCAGGCCCTGTTCGGCTACCATGATGGCACCCGCTTCTACCTCAAGAGCGAGACCAAGACCATCCGCTGGTTCGACGGCGTTAAGGACATTCACAACGACCATCACCTGCACCTGCTGCCGCTCAGTCTCATCGAGGAGAACCGCCGCGCCGAGATTCGCGAGGCTCTCATCAGCCGCGGCAAGCTTTACGTAGACTACTGCACGCGCGACTTTAGCTTCATGCACTACACCGGCTCCGTCGACCTGGTCAACCGCGACAGCGAGAAGCAGCTCAAGGCCCTGGGCTCCAAGAACAGCGTCTACGTCGACACGCGCGTCATCATCGACCGCACGGCCGAGAACAAGATCAGCAATGCCGACGACGACATTGGCCGCACCGTGTCGTCGTGCCTGACCGAGCACTTTTCCACAACGTCCAAGCGCGAGATCAGCCTGACGTCGCGCTCGATGCCCGTCATGGGCGTGCACCAGCGGCTACGCGATCTCGTGCAGTCGGACTTTTCTGGCTCCGGCTCTGGTTCTGGTAGCCACGACAAGGACGACGACGACGACGCAGCCGGTGGGGCCGGCAAGGAGGGCGAGGGCGACGCGTGGATGCTGGACCCCAAGGCGTTCGCGCCCCAGACCTTTGAGCTCACCGACGAGGACTACCTCATCTGCCGGCGCAACGTCGTCGCCTTTTTGCTCGACCGCAAGCTCTGGGTCTACTACTGCGTCATCAGCAACCTGCGCGAGATCGAGTGGAAGGCCGACCCGTTCAACTCGCTGCAGCTGTCTTCCGATAAAAAGCGGCTCGTGCACCGGCTCGTCAAGGGCTTTGACGGTGGCAGCCAGGCCGACATGTACGACGACTTGATTGAAGGCAAGGGCAAGGGCCTGATCTTTTTGCTGCACGGCGCACCCGGTCTCGGCAAGACGCTGACGGCTGAGAGTGTCTCGGAGAGCACGCGCCGCCCGCTCTACCACGTCAGCACGGGCGAGCTGAGCATCGAAGTGAAAGACCTCGAGAAGCAGCTGAGCGAAATCTTCCGGCTGGGCGCGCGCTGGAACGCCGTGGTGCTGCTGGACGAGGCCGACGTGCTGATGAGCCAGCGCACGACCCAAGACCTGCGGCGCAATGCCATCGTGGCCGTCTTTTTGCGCATGCTCGAGTACTACCGGGGCATGCTGTTCCTGACCACGAACCGCCACGACGATTTCGACAATGCGTTCTACAACCGGATCCACGTGACGATCGAGTACGGCGAGCTGACCAAGGAGTGGCGTGCCAACATCTGGCGTGAGCATGTGCAGCGCGCGTGCCGACGGAACAAGGACCCGCGGATGTGGTGCAACGATGTCGAGGTGGAGGCCAGTGGTGAGGCAGAGAGCAAGAGCGTGGACTCCAGTCCATCGAAAGACGTGGTCGTCTCGGATGGCCCACCACTCGACGACTCGCTGTTCATAACCCTTGGCGAGGTCCACAGCAACGGCCGTGACATTAAAAATTACGTCCGCACGTCCCTGGCGTTTGCGCGCGCTGAGGACGAGGATCTGGGTCTCGAGCAGGTCTTGATCGTGCTCGAGAATAACCTGGAGCGCGATGTTGTGACCGCCCACCGCGACGCTCTCGAGCGGCTGCACGCCCTGAGCGACCGGCAGGTGCGCCAGCACGAGATACGGCAGGCCAAGCTCAAGGCCAAGGAGGAGGAGGATGAGGATGAGAATCAAGACAAGGAAGAGGGCGGGGAGGACAAAGAGAGCGAAGAGGGGGGTGAGACCAAAGAATAAGGCAAGGAAATGCATGGTCAGTTTTATATGCGTAGTCACATAGCGGTAATGGTTGATGATACCCAGTAATATATCGTGTTTTTGATCAATCTAGGGGCACTCTAGGAACTACTCTAGGAGCAAAATAACTAAATGGCTTTTCAGGATGCAATGCAAAAAAAGTATGCAATGGAGGCAAAAACTATGGTATGACAAAAAAGAATACAACCACAACAGCGACAACGACGATAACAACGACAGCAACGACACCGACAATCGTCTAGTACACCTCCAGGACGTAGCGGCCGTTCTCCTTGAGGCGGTCAATCTCCTTGTGCGGGTCGACCTTGCGGCCGCTGGCCTTGGCCTCCTTGGCAATCGACTCCATCAGCACGTCCGTCAGGTCCGGCACGGGCCAGGTCGGGCCGCACAGGAAGAAGGAGCCCTCTTCGTGGACGTAGGCTTTGATCACGGCGTCCATGCTCTGGCGCATGCGGTCCTGGATGTAGATCTTCTCGGGTTGGTCACGCGAGAAGGCGGCGCCCAGCAGCGTCACCACACCCGCATCGACGTATGCCTCCCACTCCTCACCGTACAGGTACTCCTCGCGCTGGTGGCGCGAGCCCATGAACAGCAGGATGGCGCCAATCTCCTCGCCGCGGGCCTTTTGCATGGCGCGGTACTGCACGAACGCGCGGAAGGGGGCCAGACCGGTGCCCAGACCGGCCAGGATCAGCGGCGTCGTCGACAGGGCGGGCAGCTTCATGACGGACGGCTTGACCGACACGGTAACCTGGGCGCCGGGTTGCAGCAGCGACAGGTAGCGCGAGGCGTTGCCGTAGCGCTTGCGGCCGCGCGAGTCGACCCAGTCCACGACAACAATCATGAGGGCGACGGACGTCGGGGTGACGGCCTGGGCGGAGGCGATACTGTACTCGCGGCGCTTGGAGGGCGCGACAATGCGCACAAGGTCCTGGACGGCCGGGTGGGCCGACTGGAACTCCTGAAGCACGTCGACGTACGAGACGGTGTCGACCTCGCTGTACTTCTTGAACTCCTCGGCGCCCTCCTTGCCGCCCAGGGCGGCCAGCTTGGCGCGCTCGGCGTCGTCGGTGGCAAACTCGGCCAGGGCCTCGTAGAAGCGCTTGGGCGGCTTGCCGAGAATGTCGACGTTCTGCACGAGCGCCTGGTAGACGGTGCGGGTCTCGAAGACGGCAGCGTCCTCGCGCGAGGGCACCTGCACGAGCGTGTTGGCGTCCAGGCCGTAGAACGCAATAAACTCCTCGACCAGCGCCGTGTCGTTGTCGGCGTGCACGCCGAGGGCCTCACCGATCTGGTAAGTCACGCCGGACGTGCCCAGGTCGAACTCAATGTGGAAGATGTTGCGCTCGTAGTCGAGCGGCGTCAGGCGGCGGTTCTCCGAGACGGTGACGACGGCCGTGCGCACGGGCAGATCCGGGCGGACGGCGGTCTGCGTGCCGTAGACCTCCTTAAACACGAGGCCCTTGGCAGCGGCCTGCCAGTCGCTGACCTCGGTGGTGGGCTCAACGTCGGTCTTGTCAAAGACGGCAAAGCTCGAGGGCTTGAGGGTCTGGACGAGCGCGGCGGGGGCGACAAAGTCAGCGGGCACCTCGGCCCAGGTCTCGGGCACCTCGACGGCGGTCAAGACCTGAGACAAAACCTCGGCGCAGGCGCGGGCGGCCTCGACGTCGTTGACGGCGGCGGCCAGGCGGACCAGGTCGTCGGCAACGAGCTCGGGGTGCGCAACCTGCAGGAAGGCCTGCTCGAGAAGCACCTTGCTGTGCGCCTCGACGGCCGGGACGGCGGCCGTGTCAAGGGCGTAGAGGCGTACCTGCTTCAGGCGCAGGGCCTGGCGCACGTTGGCGGGGATGCGCTTCTCGGCGTCCTCGGCCTTGAAGTTGGGCAGGCGGACAATCAGCGCCGAGCCGGCCTTGGCGCCAGCCAGGACGTCAATGTCCTTGAGCAGCTTCTCCTCACCGACAACGGTAACGTTGGCGGCCTCAACGGCGAAGGGGGCGCTCAGGGCCTTGTTGGCCTTGCGGATGTCGGTGCGGACGACACCGCCCTGGATCAGGTTGTCGTGGACGTTGTGAGTCGAGACGCTGGCACCGGGCTGCTCGGCAATGACGCGGGCAATGGACGCCGGGGCCGCGAGGGCGGCCGAGCTGTCGACGTCGTAGAAAGTGTACTGCTGGACCTGCTCGGGGACGAGCGAAACGGTGTACTGCGACTCCTCACCGGCCTGCGCCTGGGGCTTACCCGTGAGCGTCTGGAGGACGGAGGTGATAAAGGCAGGGGTCGGGACGTCGGCGGCGGCGTACTTGACGTCGATGATGGCGGGCGTCTCGGTCCACTTGCTGGCGAAGGCCACAGTAGCGAGCACGTCGGCAAAGAGAGCCGACTGGACGGCGGGCTCGTTGACGGCGATTTCGTTCTGGACTTGGCCAAGCACGGCAATGCGGCGCACGGTGGGGGGCAGCACGCTGAGGAAGGCCTCCTCGATAAAGGGGCGGTAGACGCGCACGTTGACGGCGCCGACCTTGTGGCCCTGGACGGCCAGGCGGGCGACGGTCTGGGCGGCCAGCTGGGCCTCGACGCTGCCAAAAGCGACAATGACCGACTCGGCCTCGTCGTGGCCGTGGTACTCGAACGGCTGGTAGGCCGTGCCGAGCTCGTTGTTGAAGGCCTGCAGCAGCTCGAGGAGCTGGCCGGCGTGGTCCAGGCGCTTGCTGAGGGCGCCGCGCTCGTCGCGCAGGGCGGACAGGCGGGAGAAGGCCTCGGCAATGTGGGCCTCGCTCAGAGCGTCGGTGACCCGGACGGTCTCGCGGGCGGTGCGCAGGCCGTCGTAGACGTGCAGCGTCGGCAGGATGCGGGCAGCGAGCGTGGCAAACAGCGCAATGTGCTGCGCCTCGGCGGCCGACGTGCTGGCAACAAGACCGAGACCAAGCTCCTCGGCAGTCTGCAGAGCGGCGCTGTAGTCACCAACAAGACCGTCCTGGGCGGCGTAGTCGAGAGCGGCGACGTGGGCCACAAAGGGGCTGGCCACACCGTACAGCAGCGACAGCTGGTCGAGCGAGGCACGCAGGCTGCGCAGACTGGCCGTGGGGGCGACCAGGGTCTGGGGGAAGTTGCGCTTGCTCTTGTCAAAGTCCTCGGAGAAGAGGTAGCCGAGGGCGAAGGCGCCGGCACCGGCACGAGTCTGCAGGGGCACAACGGTGGTGGTGTAGCCGTGCACGTTCTTCTCCTGCTGGCTCTCCCAGTGGCGGGCGGCCACGTCGAGGTCAAAGGTCTCAGGCGAGTAGGCAAAGATCTTGTCGGACAGCTTGTAGGCGACCTGCTGGACGAGCAGCTGGGCCGTGGCATAGGTCGGGCCGTTGATCGAGGCCAGAGCGGCCGTGGTGGTCGGGAGGCGCTTCAGCTCCTGCGCCGGCTGGTCGACAGGCAGGGCCGGGCTGCCGGTGGTCTCTTCGTGCTTGAGCTGCATCTTGCGGACGAGTCCCACGAGGGTTCGGGCAACGAGGAAGCCGGTCAAGAGGTTGAGGAAGAAGGGGAGCCGCGGCAGGTGAGATAGCCGGAGGAGGAGGCTCGGGAAGAGGCGAGAAATGGTCGGTGGTTAGGTGGGAGACTGCCTAAAGAGCACCGAGAGAGGATGATGGAACTGAGGTAAAGTCAGGATGAGGTCGAAACAACAGCAAAAAGACCAAAGAAAGAAAGGGCAGACAGAAACTGAAGACGAGAATTTTTAAGATGAGACGCGCTGCAGAAATAAAACCGGCAGAACACTAACCACGAAGGAGCATAGTCCGGCGGCCATCGCGGCCGGACAAAGGCGAGCCGGGTCTGACATGGGGACATGGTCCACCGGAAGCATAGACTGTCTTGGGTGTGTCTTTGCGCTCTTTGCTGGGGGCGAACGCGGCCTGGACTTTTTTCGCAATTGGCAGCGGCACGGCGCAAATTTGCAATTGCAAATGTCGCGATCACGCAATTGCGCTAGGCCGGATGGGGAATGGCAGCCAGGAACCAGAACCCGTCCGTTTCGGCAATCGGCGTCCTGGCCGCGTCACGTGCCGCGGGAAGTGCCTGTTACAAGCGTCACGCCAGCGCGGGAATACCTCGATCATGCCATTGGCGTACAACCGGAGTCGCAATTGGAGAGTTGGTGTTGGTGTTGATACAAGTACATTGAAATATTGATACATTAATAGACATTAAACTGCCGACGCTCACGACGCCGGTGCGGCGGTGGGTGGTGCTGCGCCCGCAGCCGGAACAGGCTTCTCCTTCTTCGGCTTCTTCCGCAGCGTGTGCAGATTCGGCGGCTTCTCAAGGCCTAGGCGCTCCCGTAGCTCGGCCGCGTCCGTCCACAGCTCCTTCTCCCAGTACACGTTGATAATTGGCTTGGCACGGCGCGCGCTACGCAGGGCCCACGGCAAGAAGATGCTGAAAAACCGCTGGCGTTCGGCGGGCTTGAGCCGCGCCACGGCCACGAGACTCAGCGCCGCCATCGGCAGGCCCGTGTTGACAAATTCAAAGGCCTTGAGCGCGATCTCGCCCTCGACGTACTGCGGCGGCAGGCCCAGCACCGCGTGGTACAGGTCGTGGCACTCACGGTAGCGCTGGATCACGTAGGCGCACTCGGCGTCGTCGACATAACGCACTTCGTCGCGCACATCGGGCGACATGTGGTAGCGCTTGCGGAAGTGGCCGTAGACGTAGCCGACCGTGTTCTCCGGCATGGCCAGCAGCTCGTCCAGTGGCAAGCTCTCGGAAGTGATGCGCGGGCGGTCGCGCAGGATCTGGCGGCCTGCCGGGTCGCCGAGCATCGTGTCGCGCAGACGCTGGGCCACGGGGCCTGCCGAGACTTCTCCGAGCGTCGCGATGAGGTCTGCGGGGGGTGTCAGTGGGCGCTGCGTAGGTGTATAGGTCAAACGGGGTACCTACCAGCTCGTCGGGGGTCGATAAAGGCACCAATGGCCGAACCCAGTGTCATTGCGCCCTTCTCGATGAGCGTCAATGGGACATGGCCCTCGTAGTTGGGAGGTGGCCGGTTGAGCACCGAGAACGCGCGGATGTGCTGGTGCACCGACGCCTCGGCGGGTAGAAAGGCGCCTGGCCGGGCCAGCTGCGCAAGCTGCCGGCTCGATATTAATCGTATGGACCGCATTGTGGTGTCTGGATGAAGTTGTCGAGGAGTACGTTTCGAGCGTGGCGTGAGGATCTGACGACCGCGATAAAAGCTTCAATTGAATGTGGGGCAGATACAGGAGCTGTATCATCACGTGTGTGGTCACGTGTCAATGACACCAGCATTGTACGAGTTTCGTCTCCCGAGGAAAAATAGAATAGAGTCAGAAATGCCAATCGTGTTAAGAATGAATTGAAAATTTCAAATAATGCAGTTCCGTTGTTTTCGTATCTTTTCTACGAAAGCGGGGCTGCCGTGCGAAGCGAGCGGACGGCGTCACCGAGTAGTCGTCACCACATAAAGCCCAGTGAGAAATCGTGGCACAAGTCGCTTTTCGCTTTACTTGATACACCAACATCGGCAGGATGACCTTCACAGTCTTTTTGCATATTAATAACAAGTGCCGCAGGACATTATACGCCGAACGGCTGCATGCCTCTACGCTGTGCGCCGTCAAACACGGCATCGAAGTGGCTCGTCCTGCACAGGCAAGATTTTCTTATGCAAAGTCGATTTGCAGTTCGAAACAGGGAAGAACCGAATATAAAGGTGGGTAGGGGGTGTGCTGTTCATGAAGATAAATGGCGGAAGAGATTGAAAATGGAGATAGAGAAAAGACATCTAGACTTCGATAAAAATATGGACGTTCGATGGTGTGTAGGACGATGCACATCATGAAGTTTAACTTGGTTTTGTAGATTCTCTGACTGACAGATTAGTTATTGAGATGCCGTACAGCTGTACAGTCATACAGCATAAAAGAAAAGGCAGGAAGGCCAAGAGGAAGGCAAAAAACGAGGCCAGGAATCAAAGTCGAAGATGGCCAAGACGAAATGTCACACAAAATGCATCACACGAGACGGCGAAGACGGGCGACATATGCACATCTTTATCGTGAGCATGGCCAAACTGCAGCCTGCACGTCTGTTTCCCAGTCGTTGAGTGTGTGCTAAGCCTCACTAGCCACCCTTATCGTCCTTGGGCAGCACAAGCCCTGCCGTGACAAGGTTGTCCTCCCATGGCCATGCCGGCCCCCTTCGTATCAAGTTGATGAGCTTCCTTACACAAGATAAAGTAAGATGTATCATGGGCACACGATTGTGCAACCAGCGGAAGCAGGTGCCTGCCGCAGGTGACCCACACCCGAAGAGCAGTGATTGCTGCGTTGGGAGAAGCGAAGAAACGAAAGGAAGGAATATAGAACAGGAATGCATGCGGCCGTCATCAATTTTGTATTGTACTTTGCCTTTTATACGACGCACAAAATATTGAACTTTGCTGTTTAGGATGGGATATGACTTTTATTTTATTTTATTTTTATTTTCACATTTTACTCACCTATTACTGACTGCCGTTTCTATTTTAAAAAACAAAAACAAAAACAAAACAAACATAAACGCAGTACTTTTATGCCATTTTTACGATTTGCTTTGTCCTTTTTTCGCTCTTCTTTCTTCCAAATGATACCATATGGTCATTTCTCGTAACCCTCAATTCACGGCCCATCCAGCAAAGTGTAATCAACGGCGCACATATCCGCAAGGCTTGTAAGTGAAAAGATGACGTCATTGGGGCACTTCTCACTGCTTCTTACACAGAGTCCAACAAGGGTTTATTTACACTTTCAAAAGGCTTCGATCATCTCACTCCAAAGATAGATGAGACATGTGCGACCATAAGACCGTAACTTTTTTCTGAAAATGTTCCGCAACTCTTTTCAATACGAGGACAGCTGCAAAGCAGAGTGCGAGTGCGAGGTCAAGCCGGTTGTCCCCCGCAATAGACGACGATCTGCAATTCAGGGGCACGGTTGGCATGCCAATCTGCGAGTGTTGGCCAGGCTCCAGGGCAGGAACAAGGAGATCTCGTGTGAATTTTGAGTTGGGAAAGAACGTGCGACGTACCGGTAGCACAATGTTCTGAATGCGACACAATGCTCCGAAATAGGAGACGCAGTGCCGAAGAAATTGGTGAGACCCGGCCGACAGCAGCGGTGCGGAAGTACGGAAAGACGGGGCCGCTTCGAATTGAGACCGATCGTCCGTCGATTCTCCCCAGCAAGGTTCATGTAGGCCTGCGGCGTACGAAGAACGACGCACGGCACCTCGTATTTTGTAGTTGTAATGTAGACGGCTCCCCGCAGCAAGGTGGCAATGACGGTTGATCTACAGCGCATCGCCCCAGCTCTAAAGGACATGGAGAATCTCAACCATGGCAAAGAGCCAAGAAATGCGCTGCTGGTTCATGAATACGAGGTGGGAAGGCGCGATCGTCATACCTGGAAAACAAGTGACTGAGACCGCTCGTCACTGGACCATAATGGGGGAAGGGGCAAGCGGCGAATGCGCATCGCCAAACGATCGCTCTTTCCTTTGAAGTGAAGATACATAAATGAGCCTTTCCCTCGAGTTGTTTGTTTATCAACAAAAAGTAGAAGACAACATATCAACAAAAGTAGAAGACAACATATCAACAAAAGTAGAAGACAACACCTATCTGCCATCCACACAATACAACCAGCACTTCATATCCTTTCCTGTCCATCATCTCCCATATCCATATCTCGTCTCTTGCGCGCTTCTTTCTCTCTCCACTTTCTTTCTTCGATCTTTACCCATCAGACCTACCAAAAAAATGCGTGTCTCTCTCTCCTTCGCTGTCGCCGCTCTGGCCACCTCGGCCTCGGCCCTCGTCACACCGCGTGCCCCTCGTCCTGCACCTGCAGCTCTCGACATCGAGGTCAAGGCCGACTTGGCTGTCGGTGGTAACAACAACGCCCCGTTTATCCTCCAGACGCGGACCAAGAATGGAGGTAGCCACAGTGGCCTCTACGTCTATGCCTACCACACCGGCGCCGGCCTGAATGACGCCATGTTGGACACCCAGAAATCCGTGGCCAACCAGGCGACGGCCTTCACGGGCGACATTGGCGCGCACTTTGCCGTCCTCTTCAAGCTCGGCGGCTCGCCCTACGAGCTGATGCCGTCGACGGGCCCCACTCCCTACCCGGGCCTGTCACCGGTGCGGATCAACGTCAACGGTGCCCCGCCCTCCTCCAACAACGCCTTTTACTTTGACGGTGGTTCCCTGAAGTGGACGAACTCGGTCAACAGCAAGCCCCCGGGCGGCTTCGCCGGCTGGCTCGGTACGTCTCCCCCTCTCCCACCTTGATACTCCTTCCTTCTGCTAACAAATCACAGCCTGCACATCAAACCATGGTTCCCTCGAGAACCCGCGTGTACCGGGCGTCCAGCTGTTCTACCGCTCCACACCCGGTTCGGCGCCGGGAGGATGCTCAGATGTTGACCTAGTAGCCGTCTACTGAAAAAAAGGCGTGCAGGCTTTGATGCCATGTTGGGCTTTGGGGGCTTGTTGTGGTGCACAGATTAGTGTCGATAGTTAGATTTGCTTCTCTGGTTGTATTTTCTATTTTGTATTTTGTACAACGGCATTGACATTAGTAGTAGCCTTATAAATCATTTACATTATTCAAACACGAGGCGTGTTGATATGTTCGTCTATGCGTTCCTCTCCCGTGGCTCTTTTTCTTACGTCTGCGATTATCAATCGATGTCTTCATGCAGCCACGACGCCTCCGATCCCTTTGTGACACCAGCGTGGCTGCTCTGGTCCAGCTACTTCTGCAGTTTTTGCATGCCATGCAGCGGCAACTTGCGTGGGCGGAGATCCGACAGGTCGAGTCCACGGCCTTATGCCAATGGACGCGGTACTGCATTACTCGCATTATGAAAGTGAAGTGTAAAAAGAACAGAAGGGACAAACAGATCCTAGAATGAAAGAGAATGGAAGAACAGAAGAGAAAACGCAATAAAAACGCACGACATGGTTCACGTGAACCAACAAGGGACCTCTCCAAGTCCTAGTACAGAAAAAGTAGCCAAGACAGCCAAGTGTACTGTACATGACAATTAAGTTCAAGAAAGCATTCAGCTCCTACGACATATGTGCGTGTTTTGTGCGTTCTGTTTCGACCGCGTCAGGACGCATTCCGGCAGTGTCTTGGTGGAAGATCCAACCCTCGCTTGAAGCATCACAATCTAACAGAAACAGGAAGAAAGCCAGGGAACGGCGAAAATCGAAAATTGATAAGACGGAGAAGAAAAAGAAAAAGAAGAAAAAGGACCTAGAATACTTGTACAAGCACAAAACACTCACGGTCACGGCACAATTACAAGTACGAGGCCACGGCCAAGGCTCGCCAAGGTCGCGATGTTGTGTTGGTGCTGGTGCGTGTTTGTGAATGAGGAGGGGGGGAGACGACGGCGTTTGAACTGCGCGACTTGTGCGGGAACGGTGTATGAAATGTATGAAAGGCCTGCCATGTGTCTGCTGATTGGCCCGTGACCTTAGTAACTGCCGCGGACAGCCCTGTAAAATGTGACGTTCTCACAGGGGCAGAGAGGGGCAAGGGCGACTGACAACTGGCCTGTCGCACCTTCCCGCCACCAAAAAAGAGCGGTTTTCGCCCCTCAAGAACAGCAGGCGCGATTTGTGCCTGTGCCCGGGCGCACCTGCCCTGTCGTTAGGCCGGCGCAAGCGAGGCCAGGCTCTGGCACTTGACTTTTGCCCGCCCTTCCACTGACGTCGTTTCGCTTCTCTCCACCGCGCATCGAGTGGTCCAGAATCCCGCACAAACCTCGCACGCTTGTGGGCAAACGTCACCGTCTCAGCGTCCATGGACGCATCCTTTGTTTTCGCCCTCACCTGCGGTCGACGCAGACCGTTCTTTCGTTCTCTTCTTTTCTTCCTCTCTCTCGATTGCTAAGCTAAGTCGACAAGTCCAGAGTGGCCTCATTCTCTTTTGCTTTTACCTATTTATTAAAGTCCTTCGTTTTGGCTTCATCTTTTTTCCTCTCTTTTTTTCTTTTCTTGCGCCCTGTCGTTTCACTCGCATCCCTCGTCCTTCTCCTTTACACGCGACGATCGATCTCCCCTCCATTTCTCTCATCGCCCATCCTCCGTCCACACACCATACACGACTTTCTCATCGCTGAATGTTCCCTTTTGAGCCTTGCGGAACCTCGAAAGGTTAAAGTCGCCAGAGTAGTCGCCACAAGGAAGCAGCCATACTCGCACCCGAGTATTCATATCGCTTCCCTCCTATACGCATCTATCGTCTCGTGCATCACCAAAAGCACGTCTCCGAGTCTCTGGCAGAGCATTCAGCCTGATATCGCCTCCCCACAAGCAAGCAACTTGAACGTGGGCGGTCCGGCCTTCCAGTCGGCTCTACTTGCTTCCTTGCACAACCGGCCTGTGCACTTAATATAAGCTTTTTTATTGTGATCTGATTTGAGTTTCCCTCCCCATATTTGTGCTCATATCTCATTCTCGTTATTGCACGCCCGTCCCGGCACACGCACCACGACATTCCTCTGCACGACCACCAAGCCGCTCCTCCATTTGTTCCTCTGTTCCTCCACGCTCTATTTTCCTTTTCCCTTTGCTTTTTGGCTGTATCGCTCTATTTGCTACCGGCAAACAGACCACGAGTTCCCCCCCTTCGACGCGCGATCTGCAGTGCCTGGGAAAGTGGCGAGAGTGGGAGAGACAGGACAGCCAAACAAGCAGACCCGCTCGCTTCCCCGGATGAGAACGTGAGCCGTGCACTGCTGCTTCATTTCGGCCAAGAAGATCGAGCAGCTCGAAACGGGAACCAAAGAGAACGAGAAGCAAGAAGCAAGAAGAACCGGAGACGACGCCACCGACGGCACAACGATCAATAAGTCACAGACACCGCAGGACACCACGCAAACCGACGTCCAATATCGACGCCGTGCTAGCCGTGCCTCTTCCTGCTGCCAACCGTTTGCTGTCTTGCCGGCGGCTGCTTGGACTGCAAAATAAGCAATCAAACAAGACAACAAAATAGACTTTCTACACGACACCCTTCTCCCCTATATCGACAATCTCCCTTTCTACCCGTCACCACCCCCCCCCCCTCTTCGCTGCCCAGTTCTCGTGCCTTCTATCTCAGCTTCTGTGCACCCCCCCCCCCCCCTTCTCCTTCACTCCGTCACTCTCTTTCCCGTTTGCCTCTCATCTTCTTCCCCATACCCCCTCCCTCACCCCGGCCATGGCTCCGCCTTTAAACAGGGCGTCTCGCCCTCCCGGCCAAGATGTCACGACGTCCATCCTTCTTGGCAACCTCCACTGCCCTTCCTGTGTTTCCACCATCCGCGAGGTCTTACAAGAGGCCTGTGCAGACCACATCCGGTGGGTGTCGCCTAACATCGTCACGTCCGTGGTCACCGTGGAACACGACGCCGACACGTCCATTCGTGATATGGTCGCTGCCCTGGCCGATGCTGGTTTCGATATCTGCGGTGTGACATCCTCTACCTCCGGCGACGATATTGTTGATCTCGACTTTGACGCGCCGCCTGCTCCGACCGCTGGCCCCAGCAGCCCCAGCGCTGCAGACACACAGTTGGACGGCGCCCACAACGATAATAACGACGACGACGAAAACGAAGACACACAAAAGGGCGGCGCCCACAATATAACAACAGCCATGCCCTCCTCGTCCAACGCCGCGGTAGGCCCCTCCTCTTCGTCCTGGGGACTGACACCGCTTGTTCGCTGGATGAGTGGCCCCCGCGTGGAACGTCACAGAAGTTTTGCTACCGCAGACAGAATTTCCCAAGCACATCTCAGCAATTGCGAGCAGTGCCGCCAGCTCCAAAGTGCCGGCGTGTCACCTCTTCCCTCGCACAAGACGGAAGCCGGGCCGTCCAAAGCTAAAACGGACGCGGCACCTACTCTGGAAAGCAGCAGCGCAAGCAACACCAACAACACCGCCAGCACCCAAAACAGAGCCGCCCACCAGGCCGACACACCCGCCGACATGGGCAAGTCGTTTGTCACTGTGGAGCACGAGGATGCTCCCACCAATCGGCCGACATGGCGGGCGACCCTCGCTGTCGGCGGCATGACGTGCGCCGTCTGTGTCAATGCCATCACGGACGACCTCAAGAAGAAGGACTGGATCACCAAGATCAACGTCAACCTCATCTCCAACAGCGCTACCGTCGAGTTTGACGACAAGGACAAGGAGTCCAAGATCGTCGAGGCCATTGAGGACCTCGGCTACGACGCCACCATGGACACTGTGGTCCGCATCGACCCGCCCAAGCCGAAGACGGGACCGCAACAGGCAAACGGTTCCGGCAACGACGGTGCCGAGCTGGAACTGCACGAGCGGACAGTCGAGATTCACATTGACGGGCTCTACTGCGAGCACTGCCCGGATCGCATTGCCCGTAGCTTGGCAGGCTTCCGCCGGCCATCCCTTGAAATTATCACCAAGCCGACGCCCCAGCGCCCCATCATCAAGCTCAAGTACGTCCCAGAGGCGCCCAACTTCACCATCCGTCACATCCTGGCCGCCATCGAGGCCAGCGACAGCGAGCTCTCTGCCTCCATCTACCACCCGCCGACGCTTGAAGAGCGGTCCAAGATCATCCAGGCCAAGCACCAGCGCCAGATCATGTACCGCGTCATCTTCACGGGCCTCGTGTGCATCCCGACGTTTGTTATTGGCATCGTGTACATGTCGCTGCTGCCGTCGACCAACCATGGCCGCATGTACATGATGGCGCCCTGGGCGTCCGGTATCAGCCGCTCGCAAATCGCCCTCTTCATTCTGGCCACCCCCGTTTACTTCTTCTCCGCCGACATCTTCCACGTGCGCGCCTTCAAGGAGATCCGCGCGCTCTGGCGCCGTGGCAGCCGCACCCCGTTCCTGCAGCGCTTCTACCGCTTTGGCAGCATGAACACGCTTATGAGCTTAGGCACAACCATTGCGTACGTCAGCAGTGTCAGCCAGATGATCGCTGCGGCCGCCCACGCGGCGTCCGAGGTCAGCGACGCCAACTTTTACTTTGACTCGGTCATCTTTTTGACTTTTTTCCTGCTCTGCGGCCGTCTTATTGAGGCCTACAGCAAGTCCCGGACCGGCGACGCGGTGGAGATGCTCGGCCGTCTACGCCCGACCACGGCCATTTTAGTTGAAGAGAGCGTGACCTCGCTCGAGGAAAAGGACGTCGTGGAGAACATTGAGACCGTCCAGTCCGTGGGGTCCGTCGACCAAGACGCGCCCTATGCCTCGCCGACGCCCACCGCACCTGGCAACAAGTCCGGCCGTGTCGTGCAGGCCGACCTGCTGGATTACGGCGACGTGGTCCGCATTCTGCACGGTGCCTCGCCGCCCGCCGACGGTGTCATTGTGCAGGGCCGCTCCAACTTTGACGAGTCGAGCCTAACGGGCGAGTCGCGGCTGGTCCCCAAGGTCGTCGGCGACGAGGTCTTTTCGGGCACCGTCAATAAAGACGCGCCGGTCCTGGTGCGCGTGACGGGCGCGTCGGGCACGTCGATGCTCGACCAGATCGTGGCCGTCGTGCGCGAGGGCCAGACCAAGCGCGCGCCCATGGAGCAGATCGCCGACCTCTTGACGACCTACTTTGTGCCCGTGGTGACGCTGGTGGCCATCTCGACCTGGATCATCTGGCTCAGCCTGGGTCTGTCCGGCAGCATCCCGGGCCACTTCTTGGACGTGAGCTCAGGCGGCTGGGTCGCCTTTTCGCTCCAGTTTGCCATTGCCGTCTTTGTCGTGGCCTGCCCCTGCGGTCTCGGCCTCGCGGCGCCGACGGCCATCTTTGTCGCGGGCGGCATGGCGGCCAAGTACGGCATCCTGGCCAAGGGCGGTGGCGAGGCGTTTGAAAAGGCCAGCCGGATCGACTGCGTCGTCTTTGACAAGACGGGCACGCTGACCATGGGCGGCGAGCCGACCGTGACGGACTCGGCCGTCTTCACCAACGGTGGTGACAAGGAAGACACGCAAGACAATGGCATCGACGCCGTGTCCGACGGCAAGAAGTCGGATCTGCTTGCGGCGCTCAAGGCCGTCGAGGAGAATAGCGGGCACCCGATCGCCAAGGCCATTGTGACCTTCTGCGAGTCCAGCACGCACGCATCTGGCCCTGGCGGCCGCGTTGACGACCTGAAGGAGATTGCTGGCCATGGCATGCGCGCCGTCTTCCACAGCCGGGCCGGAAAAGAGCGCTCATTTGAAATCATTGTCGGCAACGAGGCCTTGATGAAGGACTTTGCGGTGACCGTCTCGGACCGCGTGCTGGCGCTGTTGCAGCAATGGAAGACCGACGCCAAGTCCGTCGCCTTGGCAGCTACGCGCCCCCTCAGTGACAATGATCAACCGTGGACGCTGGCGGCTGCGCTCTCCATTTCAGACCCTGTGCGCCCTGAGGCAGCGGCCATTCTCAAGGCCCTCCAGGCCCGCGGCGTGCTCGTCTACATGCTGAGCGGCGACAATGCAATTACGGCCGCGGCTGTGGCACGGCAGCTAGGCATCCCGGCCGACCAGGTCATCGCCGAGGTCCTGCCGACCGAGAAGGCGGCCAAGGTCCAGTACCTACAGGCCTCTCTGCAGGCCCACACGTCCCGGTGGGGCCGGACGGTGAAGCCCAAAAACGCAAACACAACGCAGGCCGCCTCGTCGGACGAGAACAGTTCAACGGCGCCAACAGGGGCCCGCCGTGCTGTCGTGGCCATGGTCGGCGACGGCATCAACGACTCGCCGGCGCTCACCCAGGCCGACGTCGGCATTGCGGTTGGGTCGGGCTCCGACGTTGCCATCTCCAGCGCCGATTTTGTGTTGGTGCAGTCCAACCTGCAGGCCGTCGTCACGCTGCTGGAGCTCAGCCGCGTCGTCTTCCGCCGCATCGCCTTCAATTTTGGCTGGGCGCTCGTCTACAACGTCGTCGCCGTGCCCATTGCCGCGGGTGTGTTGTACCCCATCCGCACCGCCAGCACCAACCACGTGCGCCTCGACCCCGTGTGGGCGTCGCTGGCCATGGCGCTCAGTTCGATCTCGGTCGTGCTCTCGTCGCTGGCGCTGCGCAGCCGCATCCCGGGCATGGGCTTCCGGCCGACCGTCATCAAGACGCCTGCGGCGTCGACCTAGGTCTCTTGGAGTGTGATTCTTTTCTGTGTTTATATTTTTTGTTACCCGAGAAATTTGTTGATAGAGAGGGTGGTCATGATGCTTTTCAGGTTGACTTATATTTGGTTTATGTCTAAGAAAGGAGGTGGGCGGGAGTACTGGGCAGAAGAAAAGAATGTAGAGGAGGTCGGTCAAGGTGATGATTTCTATACCCCCTCAAAGCCTGTCGTTTCTGTTTCTCCGCATGCTGAAGGGGTTCCAGGAGTTTTCTTGTTTTTTTCGGGATTTTCTAGTTTATGTTTGTTACGAGTTTCTACGAAATTATCTACGCTGTATTTGAATTGAAAGTATATTGCAAAAATCTAAAGAGACACAGAAACGTGATTGAAGAGCAACTGGGAGACTTCACTGTCGAGGCGGCGTCTCCAGGGGCCGAAACCACTTAAACAAATGAGTCTAACCCAACACGGTGTAGGCGGGTCCCCTGTTGCGCTTGGTTTCTGCCACTTGCTTTTTTTTTCTGCCGCTAGGGCGGTGAAACTTTTTTTTTTCCTCAAGCATCCCCCTTTGGGATCTCTTGCGCCCGGCACACGACCGCTTTCGACGTTGGCGATTCACCTTTGACTTTTTTCTCTCTTCTCTCTCCTCTCTCCTCTTTCGTTTATTTCGTATCCGTCTTTGCGTACTTCCAGCAGCAGAAGCAGGTATACTCCAAAGTCGATTGACCGAAAAGAACCGCCAAAAAGCTCCTGTTTCAGACGGCAGACCTTTTTCTTTTTCACTCTCGTCTCGTCTCCTCCTCATCTACAACAAAACCTCCCATGCCCGGTGCTCCCCCAGCTTGGCTTTTCTCGAGCAAACCCGCGGCCACATCCGCCTCTTCCACGACTACAACCCAACCGACCACCGCCACCACCTCTACCGCATCCATGGCCAAGTCCGAGAAAGCGGCCAAGAAGGCCGACAAGCCCTCCAAGAAGGACTCTTCGTCCAAGAAGGAGTCGAAGAAGGACTCCAAGAAGTCCAAGGACGTCGCCACGCCCAAGAAGGCTTCGTCTGCTGCCGCTGCCGCGTCCGCCACGTCGCCGGCACCCCAGCTGCTCGACCTCGTCGAGTCGTTCCTGTCGCAGCACGACTTCTCCCAGGCGCGCGACGCCTTCAAGGAGCAACGCGAGCGCAACGGCTGGCCCGCGTCGCCGGCTGTAGGCTCGGCCGCCGCCGCGTCCCTCGAGGGCGTCTTTGAGACGTTCCAGACGACGACACAGAAGACAGACGACAAGGCGGCTGCCGACAGCAGCAGCGACAGCAGCAGCAACAGCGACACCTCGAGCGACAGCGGCAGCGAGAGCGACGACGAAAAGGAGACGGGCGACGTCGACATGAAGGACGCCGCTGAGTCGGACGACGACTCGGATTCGTCGTCGTCTTCCTCCTCGTCGTCTTCGTCCTCGGACAGCGACAGCGACGCTGACACGAAGAAGGCAACCAAGACCAAGAAGGCCAAGGCGGAGCCCGTGCCCGTCGTGGTAGCCAAGCCCAACCCGCTGAAGCGCAAGGCGTCGTCGAGCAGCAGCTCGTCGTCCTCTTCGTCTTCCTCCTCGTCGTCTTCCTCCGGCTCTGACTCCGACTCCGACTCTGGCAGCTCGAGCTCGTCGTCGGACGACGGCAAGCACAAGCTGAAGAAGGCCAAGCTCAGCAAGAAGGACGACTCTTCATCGTCGTCGTCTTCGGAGGAGGACTCGAGCAGCTCCGAGTCCGAGTCTGAGTCCGAGTCTGAGGAGTCTGAGTCCGAGTCTGAGTCTGAGTCGTCTTCAGACTCCGACTCGTCCTCTTCGTCCTCCTCATCCGACTCTAGCAGCGACTCCGACAGCGACTCCGAGTCCGAGACGGACAAGGCCGCCAAGGTGCCCCTGCCCGAGTCGGGTAGCGACAGCAGCTCGTCGTCGTCGGACAGCAGCGATAGCGACAGTGACAGCGACAAGAAAAAGAAGAGCAAGAAGGACAAGAAGGCCAAGAAGGAGGAGACCGCTGAGAACGGCTCCGACAGCTCCGCCACCGTCGTTGGCCAGTCGTCCCCGCGGCTGTCCGGCGCCGACCCCAAGTTCCCGCCGTTCCCGCCCGACCCGGCCCTGAAGCTCAACAACCGCGGCAAGGGGGCGGGGCCCAAGCAAGGCGAGCGCTTCTCGCGCATCGCGTCCAACACGTACGTGGACCCCAAGTTTGCGTCCAACGCCTTCAACACGCACGACTGGGGCCAAAAGGCGCACGAGGACCTGATTGTGACGCGGGGCAAGGGCTTCACCAAGGAGAAGAACAAGAAGAAGAAGGGCAGCTACCGGGGCGGCTTCATCGACACGAACGCGCGCAACGGCATTAAGTTTGACGACTAGTCGCGACCAGGGTCAGAGAGTCACTTCTGGACACTGCGTTTTGGAGGCCATTTTCTGTCGCCTTTTTTCTTTCTCTTTTTTTCCCTCTTTTTTACAGGTTTTCATATATACAGCACGGCGTTTTACACTGGAAACTAAAAGTAGAGTTTTCCTAGGGAGGCTAGGTCGAGAAGTTGAAGAGTTTATTCAGGGGATGTTTGGTCAAAAAGGGGGTAGAAGTGTGTAAATTTATTTTTCCTCGATGATTTTAAAGAAATACGTTTGGTCACCAATTCTATTTCACAATTGTTATTTTCCAGTCTCATAATTTAGAAGAAATATAAAAGTCAATACCATATTTCTAGCAAAGTAAATACAGAAGAAGACAGCCGTTCACTTCGTCTCATTCTTGTGCATGTTCTTCTCGACACTTTGCTTTACATCCATTTTAGGCAATTTCGAGTTCGAGGCGACCAGGCGCTACTTTGTTCCGTATTATTTTAACCTCAGTCTGTCTCTCGTTCTACAACAAGCAAGGCATTTTTGTAGGTTGAATCATTCAAGTCGACTTACACCCAAAGTGGACAAAGTCGACCCACCATGAACGAGACACTTTTTTTATTTCAACGTATACTCATTTATCTTTTTCTTCACATCGACATTGTGTACCACAGATTCAAGAAATAAAAAAACATCTATTTTGTCAACTTTCGGCCCAAATGCGGGACAATATTGAAAGTGTACATGGTAAAAGTCAAAATACGAAGTTTGTGCCCGGTCCAAGTGTCTTTCTGAGGCGGAGCAAGCACGTCGTGTGTTCAAGCAGGATACGGCATGTCTCACACGATGCCACCCTCGCGATGATGCCTCAACATTCTGAAAGTTCTGTTGACAAGTGGAACACAACGTACACGACCTCCCCAAATGGAAATAAGGCGCCCTCACAATGCAGTCGTTTGTCGTCTGCCAACAAATATTTTCTTCATTTTCCGTGAGAAAGAAGACCGCGCCTAGAATCATGGAGGCCAGCAGCGCCCCATTGAAACCTCAAGCCTCTCGGGCAACGGCTTGGTACGTCCATCTGTGTTGCATTTGCATTTCCCCAGATGCCAGTCCGAACCATCACGGCCTAGATGGAACAAAAAGAGGGTCAAAGGAACGTCAAGTGGAGATGGGGGCAAATCGTCAGATACACCCCCCTTCAGAGCAACTCCCACATGCGCATCGCCAGGTCCTGCAGGTCCGCCTCAGAGACCAAAATTTCATGCTCGCCGGTGGTGGCGACGGGCGGCCGCTCATCAAACAGTTCTTCAAACCTAATCACGAGGGGTGCGCCCTTGACGTTGAAATCCGTCGGGTCGAGATGGCGCGGCAGTGTCTGCTGGATGGGCGAACGGCCAGCCCAGTAGATGGCAATGTGTTGCTCGCACACAGGCTGCAGTGCGCGCTGTCCCTCACGTGTCGTCCAGCGCGTAGCCGTAGCGCCAGGGCGTGAAGTTGAGGGTGAAGGTGGGGGCGCTTCCGTCCACTTCTCGATGTGGATGGTGGACGTAGCAACGGAGACTTTGACAAGCACGACCACCTTGACAGGATGACGGTGGCTGGATGCTGCAAACCACCACTGCGCTTTGATGGGTAGCGCTGCCTGCATCGTCTGGCTTACGCCCGCATGGATCACAAGTGTAGGCCAGCCACCATTGCCATCTTCATCACTGAGCCGCACCCTTGTTTGGCTAGTCGAGTCGCCTCCGCCGGACCCGCCGCTTGGTCCCTTGAACGCAGTAGAGCCGATGCCGTCCGACTCCGTGTTGAGGCCCATCTCGTCTATCTTTCTTGTCACAACTGCAAACAGCCAGCTGTGCGCAACTTCGTGCTGTCTCGTCAGGGTAGTGGTGATAGTCCACCCACGGTCCAGCAGATGAAAGAGCCGGAAACGACGTCCGCGGCGGTCACGCGCGGCCTCGATCACCTGGATGTGGTCTGGCGACACATGGCTGACTACCAAGCAGTCACGTGGAGAAGGATAGTTAACATCGATCTCCTTGAAAACGACCTTGACGCTGGTAAACAAGATGCCCGGCACGAGGGCCAGGGCGTCGGCGCCGGTGCCTGTGGGCGTGATGGTGTCTCCAGTAAAAGTCATGGCAAGGCTCGGCGATCCCTTGTCGGCGTCGGTGATTCTTTGGGCCGCAGGGCACAGCCTTTCTATCAGGGCTTTAACACCATATTGCTTGTACCGAAAAATGTGACGTAGAGAAAAATTGATGCGTAGGAAGATAGAAACGATTAAGATCTTAATTCACGATGGAGATGGGCGAAGATAAACGGCATCAGACGAAGCGACTTATCTTCTCTATGGGCTTCAGTGCGCTCATGTACAAACCGTCCGAACTTCCCATCACTTTAGATCTTGTACCTGTATTGTTGGACTACACAGATCCTGAATAAGAGCTTCATCTGGACTCCAATAACAAGCACATTGTACACCACTGGACGACGTCACCAACGGAGGATGTAAGGCCTGGCCGCTAGGCCCGATATGGCAGGCTCACGAACAGGACATTTTATACGTTGGAAGAACGTCTATCGCGACGGAATGCCTTGGACGAACAAAACAATAGGCAAGCCGTCACCTCACATGCTGTTTAACAGAGATGCAGACGTTTTTGAGCGACTGGGTAGACTTTCGGAGAGCGGCAGCGGCACCGACACCCTGATCGTGGGCCGTGTGGCCCGGCGGACTTTCGGGCGCTCGAAGCGGAGAGGGAAGCACGCGGCCGGCGGTTCCTTTTTTTCTAGTACTTGGCCGAGTCCCAAATGGCCATCACTACGATCCAGACGACCGCGCATGAGCTGATGCACACAGGTTTGAGCATGCATCTAGAAGCTATCATCCAACAGATGGGAGCGTTTCGCTTTTGGCAGTGGACGGCTGCTGTGACATACCACGCCTCAAACGGCTCGTCGGGCCAAGGCGATACGCCCGGTAGCCCCTTTGGCATACGCTCAGGAAACGACTGGCCGACCCTACTTTGTAGTCATTGAGTTTGGGTATAGCCAGACGATTCCGTCACTCCACGTCAAAGCACGCTGGTGGTTGTCCGCGTCGGGCCACCGTATCAAGATGGTCCTACTCATCATGATGTTTGTCTTTGTCCCGCAGGCGACCCTTTGCATTGGAAAATGGGTGGAGATCTGCCCAGGCGCCACAACGACACGGTCTGGGGCAACGTTGCAACCCTTCTGCCAGCAGTCCCTAGAGATCTTCTGGACCGGTCAGGCACCGACTCACCAAACGCCTGTCGCAAGCCGCAACAACCCGGACTGGCGTGTTGAAGGCGCTCCGCTTGTCGTCGGGTTCACCAAAACCTTTCTTCGTGAGCCGACCACCGGCGAACAGGACCTGGTCCTCTTCGAGAGTGAGCTGCAAGACGTGACTGTACGTGCACAGAGCGTGGTATGATGGGTGAAGGTTCGGGCAATTTGATTTTTTTCGGTTTCGGTTTTCTTTTTCCATGTTCATATTTCATATCGTATTATCTCTGTTAGCAACCCTAATGGAGACATGAGGATCCACAGCCAAAAGACGACGAAGTGATAAAAAAGGAAAAAGGAGACATCGCCTTCAACTCTGCCAAGTCTGAAGCTTCTTTGTTTTTTTCTTCTGGACGTCGGGCAAAGACGTGCGTTGTAGTATCCCGGGAACATGATTTGTCCCTTTCCTGTTGCCAATTCTCTCAAATGGTGCACTAGCTCTTTGTCGTTGCATTAAGGTAACTGTTTGCAGAGTTGCAACTGTCGAAAGAGGATCCCAAGATACGAGGCTGTGTCCGATGCGGCAAAAAGGCGCCTTTGTTTCTTCGCCCTGTTGACCCTTTTTGGCAGGCAACCCCATGCTTAGGTCCTTGGACGAGCACGTTTTCCATCCCCGTTTCCGGACTCGGAAAAAAAGAGGTCAAAGGCGAGGCGGACACTTCTTGATGGCCTCCTGTTCACATTGCCATCCCTTGCACATCGTGGGACGACGGTGACCTTGCACGAAACAAAGTTCAGGCAACTAAGCTTCCAGAAAGGCAGGAGACAAGAAAAATGAGCACGACTCAGCAGTTTATAACTACCTTTGACCCAAAAATAAAAATAAAACCTTCCGTGCCCGTTGGGCTTTCATAAAGGCACGTTTTGTTGTCTTTGTTGGCGATGCGCCGTGATGTAATGAATGGACGGTGTAATGCGGATCATTGAAAGTCCGTTTATCCCTGGATGGGCATCTGCAATTGTGATCTCTCATTGACGTGTCTGTGTGAATGAACGGGGGTTGGGCATTACTGTGTAAATGGCGCGTTCGGCTTTCGCCCTTGGACGGGACGACCAGAGCACAACAGAAGATAGCGGGGAGGCAACCGGCCAGCGGCCAGCGCCTAAGTCTTTCGTGCCTGGCACGTCGAGCGTGCCTTCCCGCCCAGACACCCAGGCGGCCAATCACAAGCCGCCCCCAAGTCTGCACTGCCACCCCTCTGCAAGCGTGGGCTGCCCTTGCCCAGACAGTGCCAGAAGCGCCTGTCCGGGCGCTCTCGTGAGAGAGGTGACAGAAGAAGGAAGGAGCGAGGGAAGAACGAGAGAAAGAGGCAACTCATCGTTTGCAGGATCCTGCGCAAAAAAAGTGTTGCAACTCGTAAGAAAAAAAGCACTCAATCCACTTTCTAACCTCGACAAACTGCGCAACGCAACATACACCGACGTCAATACACACACACACACACCCAAGTGATCGCAAGACGGCCTACCGTTTTGTCTCCACAATCCTCCTCACCACGCAACCCAAGGTGTAATTACTGCGACAGCCTGAGCCACAGCTGCCTCTGCCTCTGCCTCTTCCTTCTCCAGGCCGCTCATCACGATCACAAGCAACCACAAGCAACCGCGCGAGTCACTGCCGGACTCAGTCTTTCTCCTAGGCGAACTGGATCTGGTCGCGAGACATCCCGAGCTACCTCCTCGGCCCATTTGAGTTGTATGTGCATCTTGTATATAACCCCACGACGTCGTCCCTAGGCAACGGGTGGCTCTTCTTCTTTGTCCCTCATCCCCTCCTCCCCAGTCTCACGAGACAACCCCTCCCATCACCGGCCTCAAAGCTCATACGAGGTCTCTTATAGCTCTTTCATCTTTCATCCTCATCGCCTTTCACATCGTCAACTCGGACGGTAAAGGGTCTAATCTCACACTTCAAGCAAGGAGCGTCCGCATTCGTTCACTCTCATTGTTTGCGACTGCCCCGCCGTGTTCACCTTTCAGTCCGCATTCAGACAAGGCTGAGAAAACACATCCCTCTTTCAGTGTGAGACAACAAACAAAAATACCAAAGCGTCTTTGAGTTCCAACAGCTCAAAGACTCAGACTCCAACCGCCAATCACACAAATACCCAGGACATTCACTCAAACGCCCACCCACAGTCTCTCACCTCGCTCATATGTCTTCGTTCTTCTCGCTCGGCCGCAATAAAGACACCACCTCCCCCACCGTCCAGTCGTTACAGTTCCAGACACAGACACAACTACAGTCACATTCGCAACCGCCCCTGTCGCACGACAACCACTTCAGCCAGAAACGAAGCAGCTCGACGCGGAGACGTCTCAGCAAGACGCTGCGTTTGTCAACAAACAACCGAGGTGGACCAGCTCCCATTGTGCGCAGCAACACCAACAAAAGCATCAACCTCGGCGTCATCTCCACAAGTCCGCTCAACATGACCTTTGGTGCGGATGCCAACACCCCGGCCGGCAGTGGCCTGAATGCTGCCGCTGCGGCGGGTGCCGCCGCTGGCGCCGCCGCCGCCGCCGCCGTTGCCCCGTACACTTCGCCCGCCAGCCCACCGCATCAGCATGCCCAGCACGCCCAGCAGCCCCAACGGGGATTCCCGTTGAGTACACCAGCGGGTGCTGCCGCGACCGAAGACAAGAAGTCAGCCGCCCAGACACGTCTTCAGGAGGCGTACGATCGCGAGCGCAACCGTGTCGTGGAAGAAGAGGCGGCCGTCGCCTTTGACTACACCTGCCGCGTCAACGCCACCCCCGCCGAGCGCCTCGCCAACGAAGTGCTGCTCCGTCTCAAGAAGGAGGACGAGGAGCTCGTCTACGCGGGCGCCGGCACCCACATGGGCTACGGCAACCAGAAGCACCGCGCCTATGCGGGCGACCATTATTTGATCAACGTGCCGCTCATCCAGAACACAAAGGTCCTGCGCGCCGCCCGCCGCATGCCCAAGGGCGCCCACCTGCACATCCACTACAACGCCTGTCTCGCGCCCAAGGTCCTGCTCAAGCTGGCTGAGAATATGGACCGCATGTTCATCACGAGCGATATTCCGCTCATCTTTTCAGAAGAGAACAAGAAAACCGGCGAGACAGCCGACAAGAACTTTTTTTTGTCGGAAATCATGTTCTCCATCACGCCCCCCGAGAAGGAGGACCCGGGCAACCTCTTCTCGCCCACCTACAAGGAGCGCCAGACCATGCAGTTCCGCGAGTTCACCAAGCAGTTCCCGAAAGACATCATTGGCAAGGACGCCATAGACTGGCTGGCGCACAAGCTCGTGTTCAGCGCCGAGGAGACGTACGACATCCCGCAGACAGCCGCCGGCGCCTGGGAGCGTTTTAACGGCCGCACGCGCATGATGAAGGGCTTATTCAACTACGAGTCCGCGTACCGCGAGTACACCAAGCTGTTCCTCCAAGACCTGCTCGACGACAACATCCAGTACGCCGAGATCCGGCCCAACTTTATGACCAACAACCAGCTGTGGAACGACAAGGGCACCGATAGGATCGACAACGCGGGCATTGTCGACATTATTGTAAAAGAATGCGAGAAGTTCAAGGAGGACAACGCCGCCAACGTCCGCGCGGGCATCGCCGGTGCCAAGAAGAACTTTGACGGCATCAAGATTATCTATTGTACGCCGCGCTCGTTCAAGCCCGAGGAGGTCAAGAAAGCGCTCGCCCAGTGCCTCGAGTTCAAGAAGCGCTGGCCCAAGCACATTGCCGGCTTCGATCTGGTCGGCGAGGAGGGCAAGGGTTACCCCCTGCGCCACTTTATCTCCCAGTTACTCCAGTTCCAGGAGGACTGCAAGGCCGAGGGCCTCGAGATTCCCTTCTTGTTCCACTGCGGCGAGACCCTGGATATGGGCACCGAAGTCGACGGCAATCTGGTCGATGCCCTGCTCCTCGGCGCCAAGCGCATCGGCCACGGCTTCGCCCTGCCCCGCCACCCGGTCGTCCTCAAGGAGATGAAAAAGCACAATGTCTGTGTCGAGGTGTGCCCCATCTCCAACGAGGTTTTGGGGCTGACCCCCCGCATCAGTGGGCACGCCGTCTACGACCTCCTCGCCCGCAACTTTCCCTGTACCGTCAACAGCGACAACGGCACGCTCTTCCAGTCGTCGCTCTCGCACGACTTTTACCAGGTGCTCGTCGGCAAAGCCGACATGGGCCTGTATGGCTGGCGCCAGCTCGCCGAGTGGAGTTTGACGCACTCGTGCTACAGCACGCCCGCCGCCCAGGCCCTCGCGCGCGCCAACTGGCTCGAGGAGTGGCAGGACTTTGTCCGGTGGCTGCTGCAGGAGTTTGGTGACGCCAACCTGGAGACGCAGGCCGTGCTGCGCGACCTGGCCCGCGACAAGACGCTGGCCGCCCAGCCGGCTCCGGAACAGAGCCGGCTATAAACAAACATATCGAGAGCCAGGAATTTTAGGGCCGACTGGCCCGATAGGAGGAACAGTGTGCGGGAAGAGGGAAGCTGAGGGCGCTTCGGTCCTTTATGATTTTCCTATGTTTTGATGTTTTGATGTTTTGATGTTTCTTTGGCTTTCATGTTGTTGTTTTTTGGCTTGATTTCTTTTTTTTATTCACCCGCGTGATATTCACGAGTGAGCCTTCGTGGCTGCCTTACGCTCTCATGTCTTCGTTTTTTTGTTTTATTTCCGACTACTATCCTGTTTGTTTACGCCCCTTTCATTTTCTAGATTCGTTATCCTTGCTTATTTCCCTATATCATGTCGTTTATCTTCCATCTGCTATTTATGATGTCTAATGCCAACGTTTTATACCAACATGGTTGCATAACCGTTTTATTTTCTTATACAGTCACTGCTCTATCTTTCATCCTTTGTTTCGAATATCTTTGCTGGCAACATTGCTTTTTTTTTGTCTTCTCCTTGTCTCAATATAAAAAGCAACGTATCACAGACAAATATCCAGTAACATGTCCAATTTACAAATGCGACGATACACGGGGTACACGTAGGATATAATGTTGGCCCCTTTTTCTCTTCATAGGAAGTATCAGGACAAAACAACCCTCCTCTTAACGTGATATGCAATATTCAGATACACAAGACTGAAAGCCGTAGAAGCAGCTGATCTCCCCTTCGCTGTCGCAGGATGGGCATTCTACATCGTACTCGTACGTGTTCCTTTTGCCGCCGCCGTCGTCGTCGTTGCCGTCCACGACATCGATGAGGCGTCTTTCTTGTCCGGTCTCGCCATCGCCAGGTCCTCCCCTTTTTGCGCATGTTCCTGCCTCAGATACACCGACGAGCCTCGCTCCGCTCTGCGCAATAGCCCATCACGTTTTGACGTTTGACGTTTGACGGCAGTCGGGGACGGTGCTCGGGATGGGGCACTCCAGTGTGGAGATCGTGAACCCCAAGGGAAGTCCCAGCGCAATAGACTTGCATGTGAGGGAAGAAAAAAACATGTGGACACGTCCGGTATTTTACTTTGATTGTTTTCTGGTCAGGATCCTCCGCTTCATGTCGTATTCCACTCTTGTTTTCTGTGGCCTCTGCCAGTCTGTCCTTCCCCCGTTTTACGAAGCACGAGGTTAGATTTCAATGGCGTCGAGCAAAACAATGGAGAACAAAAACCGAAGAAAAAGGAACTAGAATATCTCCAATTGGTGTGGGTATTCTGTGCGGCTCGGTTTCGTTCCTGGCAGCTCGAGCCGAGGACAGACCCTTTATTATTCAATAGGGGGCATTTTGAAAATAAAAGCAGCCATTGAGCCGTGGGTGTTTCTAAATTCAAAGGCACAAAGGCGCTCCTTACAAAAGCCGTCTTTGTCGTCCACCATGATAAAAGGAAATGCGAGAAACAAGAAACAGGAATCAAGAAAGAGCACATGCCTTGTAACGAAAAGGGATGGAAGGAACGTCCCGGGAGACGCACGCTAGAGATACGAACAAGCAGGAACGAAGACCCTCCGTCTTACCCTACAGAGTCCTTTACTCAGTACACGTACGATGCAAGTGCGCCGCCGCAAGAGCGTGGCAACGTGCCGCAATTACGACGCAAGCCTCGGATGGCCTGGCTCGCCTGGAAAAATACTTGAATACTTTGCCTGCACACGAGCGCGACTTTTAAGTGCAAACCGGCGTGCCTCTCCGAATGGGGACCCTGGCCTCGACTTTTCAAAACTCGAATTCCAGATTTAACGCCCGGCCTGCAATCCAGACAACGAAAACTGCCAATCGACGGAAATTAGGATCTCGTCTTCAAGCCGCGTCTGGTGATACCAAACATGCGGTTGAGGCCACGGCTGCTTTGTCGTCCATCCGGTCTTGTCTGTCTGCTTCATCCTCTCCCATGTGCTGTAGCCGCCTCTACACGGCAGCAAAAGCCCCTCCACCACTTCTTTCGATTTCTCCCTTCGGCCTCTCTTTTTCTCTTTTTCTCTTCTTCTTCGTTCTCCTCCCCTGCCTTTTTAGCCTAGGGCAAACAAATTGATGGCCTGCATTAGAACCGCGTCGCCTCAGGCTCCGGCGTTTTCGGCCTTTGAAACTAGTCGGCCTTGGTCGTAGGAAAAGAGAAAACCACTCGTATCGTGGGCTTGTTGCTTTTGTCAGCAGTGCTAGCCTCAGGGCCGCTGCCAATGTTCTGGCCAGACTCGCCAGGCCAGGAATGGCATCCAATCGCGGCGTAAGGATCGTCGACACCAGGAAGGACGGCATGTGCATACGACGTGCTTCAGGCCGGACATCGTGTAAGAGCCCTCAAAGCTCAAGCATCGCCGTCGTAAAGTAACGTGTGCTGAAGGTGTGCCATACTGTGATAGCCCGGAAGGCCTGCTTGGTTCTGCGTGTCTCTGGGCTGGACTCGATGAAACGGCACGCAAAACCTGCTGCATGCTGCAAGATCGAGGATCAAAGCCCCTCTCTTTCTCTCGCCGGCCGCTCCTTCCCCCTTCTTCTGTTTCTCCCCGGACTGGCAATATGACTCACACGGTCGGCCAGGGCTGGGAAGCTGCGACAGCCCGCGAATGGGGGAGGGAAATGGCAATGTGCCAGGCAATTTCCCCTCCTAGATAGAAAAGGGCAGGAGGGGCAGTGTTCCACCTATGGGAAATTATGTGGATATTGAGAGGGCAGACGAGGTGCGTCCAGCGAGGGAAGGAACGCCCGGACGCTCTTCAGGCTCATTGGCGCGGCGCTCGTGAGGGTCTTTTGGGGGGCTTCTCGGGACTGTTCTGGCCTTGCTTTCGAGGCGTGCCGGCGTGCTCGTGTCTCACCCATCCAACCCTCCCGCGCTTCCTTCGCTCTTTCTTTCGTCCAGTCTCCGCCGTGTCGACCCTCCTTCCTTCCAAACGGCATGTTTCTGGCGCACCGCCGGTGCTAACCCTGCGCTAGCACTGCCCGTTTGCCCGCGGCACAAAAGGCGTCCTGATGCGCCGGGAGAAAACGAGGCTTTGCTGAATCCCGTTTGTGTGTCGCATGCAGCGTTCCCTCGTCCTGCTTTGGCTTCGTCAACCCTTCTCTTCCAGATCCTCGACAGAGGCTGAAGACAGCGCTCAACCCGCCAGTCAAGTCCTGGCCAGAGTGCTGTTTGATTACTTTGAGTGCTCGTGTCGTGGATCTGGCGGGTTTCGCTATCTCGGCCGGGGGCTGTGTCTAGCCAGCCTAGCGGGTAAGTGCGATCCACCCGATCTGTAAATGGACTAGCGTGGAAAAAACTGTGACTCACACGCCTTTCTTTGCGCCCCTTTTTTGCGAGGCCATTTGGCTTGTTGCGCTACGCAGGTACCCTTCATGTAGCCTCGCTAACACAGAGTCCTATCCATTTGGTGGCATGTACACCCAATCGTCAGGACCCGCAGTTAACACCTGTACTTGCTAGCCGCGCCCTTTGACTTGTCGTGCCCCTGGTCGTCCCTTCTCTTTGTTGCAATTCGCCCACTGCCCGCTGTTCTTGCCGTTCCTGCCTTTTTTGCCTGTTGCTGCCTGATACAAAACATCGCCCCGCCCACCTCTTCTTTCATCGAGACTTTTTTTTCTTCTCTTCTTTTCTTCTCTTTTTTTTCCTCACCCCCAAAACTTTCATCATCATCAACATCAAAATCACACAGCCCAGCGGCCACCGCCAAGATGCGTTAAATACCCCCTTTCCCAGCTCTCTCAAACGTCGACAAAATTCCGTCGCCAATTCACCCCCCGTTTTTAAACCCCTTTACAACCATTCCCAACTCTTCCCCCCCTTCAGCTCTTCCTCCCCAGGACGATCTGAACGTCAGCTTTGAGCACCCGCTTTTACGCTTTTCTCGTTCCTCAACCGCCACAATTCCCCCTCAAGACTTCCCAGTCTTCACAACGGATCCCAATCTGTCAACATGGCTTCCCTCCCGTGCTACCCGCCTGCCGGCCCCATCCGCGCATCAACAACTGCCCTATCAGAACAATCTGAACGTGCCTCAAACGGACTTTGTTCTGTTCGATTCACCGGCCAAGCCGCAACGTCAACATAATCGTCTTGTTCAGCAACCTGTCGTCAACGGAGTTGTAACATCACCGCAAACACAACAGCAACCGCATTTCACTCAGACCCCCCACAATCTGGTTGCCTCTGCCTCGCCCTCTCTGCAGAACCCGCGTGTCGCCCATCTCCAGTTCGCTGCAGGCCCTAGCATTTCGTCTACTACGGCTTTCCCCAATCGATTTCCCTCCTCTCCTTCTACGCAGAATCATTTTTACGCGTCTTCTGCGCCATCGTCCACTGTTGCCCTAAACAAGCAAATCTCGGCCCGGCCTCCTGTCCCGCCGTTCCCCCACAGTACCGGTAGCGTTCCACAGATCCCCAACAAAATGGTTCTTGAAGGTAGCTCTCCCTCTTACCCCGCTTCGAACATGCATCGAACAACAAGCTCACAATCCTCCTCTTATTCAGACCTGCAAGGCTTCAGTGATTTCGCGGCTGTCAACTTTGACGGTGCTTCGTTCTCGTCGCCCGCCATGGCAGCCAGCTATGATCTGACCTCGAGTGTGTCCAGCAGCTCTGCGAGCAACCTGGGCACGGTGTCACCAAACGACCTGCTCCTGCAGGACCCGTTCATGTCGGCACCCAACTCGGCCGCGCTCACGTCCTTGACTTCTCCGTCGGACTACAACGACTCTCCTTATGGCGACAGCTACGATGTGTCGCCCAACTTTGGTGGCAATGACTTTGAGGCGGGTGCCCACGACACGTGGTTCCCCCTCTTTGCTCAGGACACCACCTCTTCGGTTGCTGCAGGCCCCGTGGCCGGCGCTGTTTCGGCATCGCCCGCATCGCGGCCCGTTGATGAGATTGAAGAGTCGGAGACGACGCCCAGTCGCCGCAAGTCAGGTCACTCCCGCTCCCCCTCCACCTCCCAACACAAGCACTCTGCCTCAGCCGGCGTCAATGCCTCCCGACGCCGGGAAAAGCCTCTGCCCCCTATCATTATCGATGATCCCAGCGACATCGTTGCCATGAAGCGGGCGCGCAACACCCTTGCCGCACGGAAGTCTCGTGAACGCAAGGCCATGCGCGTGGATGAACTTGAGGAGAAGATCGCCAAGCTGGAAGAGGAGCGTGACCACTGGAAGAAGATGGCTCTCGGTCACTAGAAGAATGTGGATTCAGTTCTTTGTTCTTTTCTGATTTGACTGTTTGTTTTTTGCTTGCTTTTTTGTGCTCTTTTTCCCAAATCAAAAAAGGAGGATGGATGATCGTTTATATTTCAAAAGTTTCTTGAAATCCAGGCAAGGGATTCATTGGTACGGGAGGGTAGCATTTTCCGACAGGCCTCTTCGTGACGGCCGTCGTTGATCCCCTCGCCGGAACCCTATTTTCTTTTTAATTGTGTTATTTTGTTTCATCTCTTTACTGAGTGTCGTCTGCCTCGCGCATTCTGACCACGGATTATTTTTATTTGTTATTACTACTACTTGTTCAGTCTCCTCAGTTTCCTAGTTTTATCGTGCAGGAAGAAATATGCCTAGCACTCTTCGCAACTATACAATTGTTTTATATCCATAACCAATTTGCCTGAACACTGTGACCTGATATGTGCCGCTTACGTGCCACCTAAGAGATGAATATGCGTCTTAAGAGCGTATTGTAATTTATGTTATCCCGTTGATTATGTCGCTATTGACGATTAATATCATAAGGCGGAATTTTCATGATGTTTTTTATACGTAAATAAATGAGTCGACGCTCTTTTATATAATAAAACAAGATAAATATAATGAAATAAATCAAATACCAGAAAAATACACCACAAACATTATATAAAAATGCAGCAAAATTCATGAAGCCGTGACCTGTATATTTTTATATTCTATAACGTAGCTACTGACTTTTTTTGGGTTTTCTGTTCGCTACGACTAATGTGCCTGCACCACACCGGCCGCATTTGCCTGTGCGGCAATGCGCTTCTTGTACTGCTGCACGTCGCCCGCAAACTTCTCGACGGTGCCGCCGTCGCACACCCACAGGCTCTTGCACACCGTCTGCAGCATCGTGACGTCGTGGCTGACCATCAGCACGCCGCCCTCGAACTGGTTGAGTGCGTCCGCCAGCGCGTCCATGGCCTCAATGTCCAAGTGGTTGGACGGCTCGTCTAGCACCAGAATGTGCGGGTTGGTGAGGGCCAGGCACGCAAACGCCACGCGCGACTTTTGACCACCGGACAGCACCTCCATCTTTTGCAGGCCCGTCGTGCCGGTAATGCCAAAGGCGCCCAGTTGCCGGCGGTAGTCCTCGTCGGTGCTGCCCGGGTACATTTTACTCATAAAAGACACGGCGGACGTGGTGAGGTCGAGGGCGTCGACGTGGTGCTGGGCAAAGAAGCCGATGCGCAGGCGCGGGTGCATGGACATGATGCCGGACAGCGGCTGCAGGCGGCCGGTGAGCAGTTTGAGGACGGTGGTCTTGCCGGCACCGTTGGGCCCGACGATGCCGATACGCGAGTCGAGCTGGACGTCCAGGTCGACGTTGCGCAACAGAACCTTGTCGGCGCTGTACCCGAACGTGACCTCGGACAGCTGGACAATGGGCGGCGACAGCTTCTCGACTTCGGGGAAGCGGAAGTGGACGCTGTACTCGGTCTCCGGGGCCTCGAGCACGGGCATGCGCTCGAGCTTCTTGATGCGCGACTGGGCTTCGGACGACTTGGCGGCGTTGTAGCGGAACTTGTCGATGAAGGCCTGCAGATGCGCGCGGATGGCCATTTGGTTCTCGTACTCGCGGCGGGCGGTCTTCTTGCGCTCCTCGCGCGTGGCGTAGAACGAGTCAAAGTTGGCGCCGCGGTAGTAGTCGAGGCGCTCCGAGTGCTGGTGGATGATGTCGGTGGCGATTTCGTTGAGGAACGCACGGTCGTGGGACACGACGAGCACGGTGCTCGGGTAGCCCTGGAGGTAGTTGGACAAGAAGGTAATGGACGGCACGTCCAACATGTTGGACGGCTCGTCGAGCAGCAACAAATCAGGCTCGCAGAACAGCGCACGCGCAAGCGCGAGACGCATACGCCAACCACCGGAAAACGTCTTGGTGGCAAACTGCTGGCGCTCGGCCGAGAAACCCAGACCGGCCAGGATGCTGGCGGCGCGCGACTCGGCCTTGTCGGACTCCATCTCGGACAGCTTGCCCTGGACGTCGCCGAGGCGCTGGTCCAGCGCTTCCCGCTCCCGGTCGAGGCGCGTCGCATCGGCGGATGTGTCGGCCATGGACGACCGCTGGGCCTCGATCTTGGCCAGGTCCCCGGTGATCTCGCCCTGCTCCTTGAGCAAAATCTTGCGCCAGACGTCGGCGTCGAGCACGGCTTGTATGGCGGACGTGTCGTCGCCCGTAATCTCTTGCTCGACGTGCAGAATGGAAATGTGCGTCGGGACGGGCAGCTCACGGCGCGACAGGGCGCGCAGCAGCGTCGACTTGCCGACACCGTTGTTACCGACCAGGCCGTAGCGGTGGCCGTAGGCCAGCGACAGGTTCGTGTCTGTGAGAATGCGCGTGCCCGCAATGTTGACGTCAATGTTGTCCAGCTTAATGTCCTTGGGCTTGCCGGCGGCCGACTGGCCCAGCTGCAGCGGGTTGACGGCCATGTAGAACTCCTCGTACGACTGCGCGGCGTCGGGCTGGTTGAGCAGGCGCGAGGCCTCGTACTCGACCGTCTTGAACGTCTTCTTATTTTGCTTGGCGGCGATCTTGCGCTCCGCCTTTTCCAGCTTCTTCTTGTCGACCTTGGACTCGACTTTGCGGGTGTTGGCCGACTCCAGATCGACGCCGCCCGAGGCCACGGCCAGCGTCGACGACATGTTGCGCTGCGCGCTGACCTGGAAGGTCTGGTCCAGCCGGCGTACGGCCGACGAGCCGCCGGCACCGAAGCCGCCCACGGCATTGCCACCGGCGGCGTCGGCGTACTTCTCCACCCACTTCATCACAAGCTTGTTGATGCGCTCGCGCACGGCGGCGTTCTCGGACTCGCCCGAGGCGGAGAGCAGCAGCTCCGTGACGGCAGCGGCGGCCTCGGCCAGCGGGGCCGACGAGCCACCTTCACCGCCGGCCTCGTCATCGTCGGATCCGGAGCTGGACCAGGTGGTCGAGGCATGGGTGAGGTAGCCCACGGAGTACTCGGACACGACCGGGTCGATGTTCGGGATGAGGGCCCTGATTTCGATGTCCATGGTGTCGGTCGGTGGGCGTATGAGCGCTGTGAGGGCGGAATGAGGTTATGGACGGGGGCCCAATGGTCGGGCAAGGGGAGGGGTGTGTGTGGATGCCGCACGGGGGTGTGGTCGTGCTGCTTGGAAGGGGTGATATCCTCCTCTCACAAAAAACCGTATATTTGGCGGTCGTTTGGCGTTGGCGGTCTTACGTGAAGTTTTTCGATTTTTGCACGTGAGCGCGATAGGTTTAGGTTGGTTTTTGACGAGGTCTGGCTGGCGTTGGTTCTAGGCTGCACTTTCACCCCGCCTCGCCTGTCATAGTAGCCCACCAAAAGACGCTCGCACCTTCCCCTGTAGCCCCACTGGGGTTGAACGGCTGCTTTGCATATTAAGCTGACCTTGCACCACCACCTCCTGAACGACCCTGGCATCTTAGAAGACAGAGCTATTATCGTGTCCTCCCGCCTTGCCTGTTTTTCTCAAATTTATTGCTTTTTAGTTTCCTCTTTGCTTCGCTTTCCTTGCCATCACTACCACACTTCCCTATTCCCTACGGCCGTCTCACGTTGAGCTGCGACTGCCCCGTGTGAGGTGGCGTTGGGACCGCCTTCTTGTCTCCTGACTAGGAAGGAACAGTGTGCCAGCTAAATTGGCGAGGTCTTGCCGGGTTCCCTCTTTCCTCCCCAAGGTGAGGGGTTAGACATTGGCAGAATGGCAGATGGATGGACAGACAGAAGTGGCAAGAGGTCACAATCGCCCTCGTTTCTTCGCACATTGGTTCTTGCCCCAGAACGCCTGCTCCGAGGCAAGTACTACTCAAGGCAAGTACGTGTATTTTACCGTCTGGTCTTTGCCTTATTTAGCCGCTCAGGAGGCAATTGGCCGTGGTCTAGGAGATCCAGGAGACCCAGGAGATCCAGGAGACGTCTATCTTTCTTGGTAGATGCAATCTTCTATTTCTGCTGGTCTTGCTGGTTCTTGGTCCGATTCGTCCCTTTTTCGTCTTCTGCGCCCCTTTCCCCTCTCTCCATCTCCTCTTCCTCCCCTCGCTCCCTTCCCAACGAGGACGGGAAACCCCTGCCTCGAGATGAAGTGCTGCAGGTGGCAGTCTGCCTTTTCCGGCGTCTTGGGGGTGGCCTGGCGCTGTCCACCAGCCGTTGGTGAGGGCTAAAGACAGAAAAACGACATGCCGGGATGTGGAGACTTGTTAATTGGATGCAGGCGGAGAGTCAGATCGAGAGGTTGAGGTGTGATAGGAGTGGAGTTTTCCCACGCGTTGGCCTCTTTCCCTGGATCGAGTGGATGGGCTCCGTTTCGTGCCTTTTGGGTTTCCTTGCTCTTGCCCGTTCTGTCTCTTGCCCATTGTAGGCCTTGCTTGTAGGGGCATGCGTGTTTCGGAGGGAAACAGCAATCGGCTCTCTGGCTGGGTCAACGGTCGTTTGTCAAGGTGAAGAGCGTTGCCCAGTGTCGGACTTGTCCCGAGGGGCACTGGGCGCCAACTGGCAGAGACAAGACTCTCTTGAATCGTGACACGAGATACGAACAGACAGATACGCTACATTGCGCTGTTTTCCTTTTGGCGCCTTGTCCTCAGTACCATGGCTCATGGGTTGGCAAGCTGTGTCGGGCGTTGTATCATTTGTACTCCCGTACCTGCCTCTTCCTTGTCCATTCGTTCTTTCCCTCTTGTCGGAGATGACGCGACGCCAACAAAGAAAAAACCGGCGCAGGGAAAGCGCAATCGTTTTCAAGTTTTTCTTTTTTGTCTCTTTCCCCTCTCGTTATTTTATTTATATTTTATTTTTCTGGAAGGAACAGGGTGCAGGGCTAGAGTGGTCGTTGCAAATCGTGTCGCGTGGCCAGCCAATGGGCGCGCGCCGTTTCCTGTAATAGCACTTTAAGTTTTTTCTGCTAAGACGTCCCTATTCTGGCTTTTTCCACCTTCTCGTGTCTTTTTCAACCTTTCGGAAAGTCAGCTCCAACCAATGGGCTTGCACGAGCACGCGATCTTCGCCCAGTCCCGTTTCGACTTTTAAACTGCCCGAGCAAATCGCAGCGAGCGTATCATTCTGCACGTCTGTGGAAATTACGGTACAAAAAGTACTCTCAGGTATCTTACTCCGTCCTGTACTTGTATACATATCCTCGGCTCATGTCCACCACCACCAGAGGATGGGCGTGCATACGGGAGTATTGCGACGTACAGTACGACGTACGCCCAGGGGACCGGGCTCGGCCAAGCGTTGGGAGCTGCAACGACACACCTCGGTCCCGTCTCACCTGCAACAGCAATACACGATTGGACACCGGGGAGTGCTCCGGTGAGAGGATGTGAAGAGAGAGAGAGCTTGAGCCTCTTCCTCCATCCTCCTCCGCAGTTGCAGTTGCCGTTGGCCAGACGCGATCCACAGCATTTGCCTCGTTCCAGGCCCAGAACCTGTGCTGTCGTCCGTTCGCCGGCTGGAGCCTGGCCCAATGTCGGCTTCTACACAGTTGAATGACTGCACGGATCTTTTCTTGGGCCTGGGAGATTCTTGTCAAACAAAACGGGCATGCTCTCCTATGGCCTGGAACCATGGTTGCCGTTTGCTTTTGCAACCGTAACCTTTCCCCCGTTTCTCCCCCTTCCTTGCCCACGTCGTTCCTTATTCCGTACAATGAACATGTTTGTTTCTGCCAAGACACGACCGAGACGTAAGAGGCACAGCCAGGGAGCGGCAACAATCAGAATAGGAGCCCAGGAGAGGACGATATATGGCCCTGCTCACCGGCCCATTCATCTCTATTCCCATGGCTAGGACGGCTCGCAATGACAGGCTATTTCACTATTTCTGGGCCACTCGCTATTTAGGTCACGTCTTTGCTCTATCTATTTTTTACGACCCGTGGGATTATGGTATCGTAGGATCGTGGCATGCACGGCTCCATACCCCTCTTGCCTATTCTCCGATGGGGCAGGGATGAGGCGAGGGAAGCCGAGCGTCGACAGATCAGACGTTAACTCAAAACAAAGAACAATATTGAAAGGAGAGAGGACCAACAAAGAAAGAAGGGACGGGGCAGCGTTGCAGTTAAAATAAAGGGGCTGCAGGCCGTCTCTTGGGATGAAATCGAGATGAGAAAGATGGGAAAGAAAATAGGCAATTAAGCAGAGTGTATGAGACACTGGCCAGTTGCATCTCGAGTTTCTTTGCTGCCTCCCTGTTTCCTTATTTTGATATTGGTATTTAGCCACCATAGGCTGTGCCCGAAGGCCGTTCTTCGGTTGATATCCCGATGGCTGGACCGTACAAGTATATCGGGTGTGCCCTGTTTCTTATTTTTCTCGTGTAGCCTCCGTTCCGCCCGTGTTTCCATCTTCTCCCCTGTCTATCGACGGGTAGTTTAATAACACCGTGACGGCTTCCGACATCGTAAGGCTTCCTGGTGGTATAAAAGGTTTGGTATTTTAGAGAGTCCCCAGCCACGCAAACATGCGTTTTGATAATGAGTTGCAAGATTCGACGTTACCCATCTAGTATATGAATCAAAAGGTCTAGTCCACGGCCTGTTTTTATAGAAGAAAAGCTGAAAGTTAAACTGAGAGAAGGCTTGAAAATCATGGATAGATACACCGATCTCAGCAGGATCGGAATACAAACTGCGGAATACACAGCAGGACGGACCGCGGACCAACGGCGGGATTTTACAATCCAATACATAGCTGCCTCTATTTTGTGCACCGTGTCGGAAGCAGTTGCCCATCAGGAACAGCACCAGGCACAGGAACACGGAAGAAAAAGGGGGGGGGGGCCAGGCACGACATCCTGTCAGGTTTATTGTGTGCTTTTCCTTTTACTTGTACCCTGACTCTCGAAAAGATCTTGACACTTTTCCAAAGGGATATTTTGATATTCGTATCGTCAGACTGAAAAAGCGAGCGGCATGCCAGGGATGCAGCCCGGAGCGGCCGCTCCACCTTCTAAATGTACTCGTCATACACAATTTTCTCCTATCGAGAGGGACACTGCAGCCGTATACGAATGCTGCGTCGTCGTACTGTCCCTCAGGTCTCTTTTCTTGCCAAATGCAGAGTCAAGTTATATCGCCTAGCTCTTATTCCCAGCGCCTATTAATACTTGGTTGTATGTCCATTGGGCATTTTGAACACTTTCTCGCCGAGAGTGGGCAGCTTTTTAAACAACCAGCGGCACAGTCAAGATTTGGGCACTTGTATTTTGCATTTTGTATTTTGCATTTTGCATTTTGCATGGGCATTGGTTGTCGTTTTGTTTCGTTTCGACATTTGGTTCTCTGTAACTTGGTCGATCGACAGGAGGCTAGGATGGATGTCGGCCTGTCTTCTATCCTGCTTTCCTTGCTTTCTCAGCTTTCTTTGCAAGATATCTCGGGTCGTCTTCCAGCCCGCTAGGCTATTGCGGCAAGCAGGTCGTAGGATGCGAGGAAGGTGCCCGCTTTTTGACCTGTTGGATCTCACGCAATGCAGGATTACGCACATAAGGCGTTGCGTAAGTAGCCCGCAGTTGTATCTTAAGATACTTGTAACACGATGTCGCTGTCTCCAGTCTTTCACGGTAGAAAGATAATTTTCTGTATCTTACGTTCTACCACCACGGCTTGTCCTTGTCAGATATCTTACTGTATTTGCAAGGTACTTGCTTCGGGCTCGGCGCCCTTTCTGGACAAGGCCTAGCTTGCAACGCCTCGAGGTTCCAAAGCATTGGTGCCAAGGGGAGCTTTACTTCTTCAAACCAGCCCGGTGGGCGCTGATCGGCGAGGTTCTTGTCCCTCTTTTGTTTTCTAGCCCTGAACCAGAACCCTGAACGAAAAGAACGCGAGTCGGAAGGATTCTCTGCCTTGTCGAATTGTTTTGCCATGAGGAGAAAAGAGGAAAATACCAAGACTTTGTAGGGCGTAGGAGGGGAGAAAAGAGTTTGTCCTTGTCTGACATGCCTTAGTGCTATCGCCTTGGAAAATATTGGGAAAAAGATGGAGAAAGCATGGGCAAGCTCGGCGAGCAAAGAAGAGAATCCTCCGTTTTGAAAATCAAATCGTCCCGGTCACCTCAGGCACAAGACGACAAGCCAATGAGGGAAGTGAGCAAGTGAGCAACAGAAACCAAAGAGACGAGAGACAGGATGAGAAGAGGGGCAAAGCAGTCAAAAAACAGGACGAGAGAGAGGGGAAACAGACCTGCATTGCCTACATGTTTTTGAGTGGTCGTCTAGAAGACGCCACAGACAAATACGACATGTACTATGCAGGCTTTACACACTGTATCTTTCGTTTCTTATTCGTACTCCGCATGCACGAAAGCTATGCACGAATTCGTACTCGCAAAGTGATAGTGCACTGCACTTGTGGCTTGCGGCGGAGGGGAGGGGCCAGTCTCTTGGTATTGACGCACGTCATGAGGAGATGGCGTACAGGTTTAGGGTGAGGGGAAACACAATATTGGGACCACGAGTTTGAAGGGTAAAAAAAACGACGACCGAAGACGATCAAGGACGAAAGGAAACCAAATGGAAGCGCCAAACACAAGAGGCGCAGCTTGTATCGTGGCTTGTTGACAGGGATCCAACTTTCACGGGTTCTCTTGTTTTCTTCCTTTGGTGTTCTTTTTCTTCTTCACCAAATTTCTCACCGGCTGCCCCGGTGGGCTTCAGCCCTTTTGGTGGCTTCTTTTCAGGCCAAAGCTCGAGGGCCTGGACTCGCAAAAACGTGCCACCAGATCGTGAACTTTAAGCAGCGGACTGCCCCCTGGGGGTGGGGGAGAAGGCAAATAATGCTTCCAGCTGCTGCAAAGAACATTGCGCACAACGCCAAGAGGGTCTTTCTTTTTCTTTTCTTTTTTCGTGGCCCCTGGTCCCCTGCTCTCTGTTCTTATTGGAAGTTTTGGGGGCCCAACAGGCGCCAAACCTCGAAAGACTAGAGAAGAAAAGGGCACGCCTGAGATAAATGGCCTGATTTTATGCACTGAAAGCCCCCCAAGATGCACTCCAAACCCGCCGTCTTCCCTGTTGGGTTTTCTGCGTGTGGGCTCGTGAGCTGCGTATGCTTTCATTACGAGCTGCTTCTTTCGAAGGGACAATGCCGAAAAAGCGGTGCTCAATGGCCCGGGGGGGGGGGGGGGGGCACAGCTGCCGGGCCCCAAGGGCCCCCATGACAAGGGCCCACCGGGTTGGGGGGCGGCGGTTGGCCAATTGGGTACGAGAGGTGACGGTGGGAAGGCGAGCCAAGGAAGACGGCCGC